>JASDDO010000031.1:377058937-377546651 GCA_030015575.1 Agapanthus africanus | reverse complement strand
ACCAAAGTCGTGGCCGGCCCCACTCACACCACACACAGTGGCCCGGCCCCTACAAGTGAGTGGGGAAGGAAAAATCAAATGGAGAAAAGGAAATTGATCAAGCCAAAAAAAAAAACACCAATTCCCTTTTCAACTCAAATCAAACAACCATCAAATTAATGCAAAGGAGGTGACAAGAAAAGGATCTCATCATAAAGACACATATGCAAGAAAGCCCCTCACAACTAAGTTAATTGCAAACTTGCAATTAACCCACTCCAACGAAAAGTCCGGCCGAGAAGGAATAAAAGAAAACCGGCCGGAACGGAATGCAAACTGGCAACCCCAGAAAAACCGATCCCGTAATAAATTACAGGAAAACCCCGCAACTGCAAATACATGCCCGCATTTGTATTCCCACTGAACACAAATGCAAAGAGACAAAACTACACTATCAAATACTAGGATCCGGCTTAAGCCAAAGCCGGCTAGTAAAAACTGTCCGATCACGATCCGTGCAATACCGCACGTATCTGATTGAACCCTACCATATCTCCATACGGCCTCTACAGCGTTTCGCCCGAAACCTGAGTAACTGAGTGTGGTGGACTCTAAAGACTCGTCAATACCTTGGCTGTGGATTTAACCACTAGCACGTCAGAGGTATAAGCCAATACGTGACGGGCCACCAGGTATTGACCAAAAGGGACGTCGATGAGCGAACTCATCCTGACACCCTACTGAGCCTGTCAGTGACAATATCCGTACAGTCCGGTCCGTTCGTCTATGAGCATCGCATGGCGGGCCTAGGGGGTTGGTAAAAGTCAGACCCCCAAAAGCGGTACAAGTCGTGTCAGAGTGTAGCCCAGAACACCCTGAGAAACTACTGGAATACCTACCAGCAAATCTCCTGCCTTGGCCAAGGACTTTTCATGTTCTGGCTCTCCTCGACCACAGCACGACCTCACCCCCAAAACCGGAGAGACGAACCCCTGAAGATCCGCTCACTGCCTCCATGTGGCTCGGGACTGTACCCAACTAAAACCTGTTTGCACGACTTCTTTGAGCCGTGGTAGGGTAGTAATCAAAGTACAGTAGGAACTCACACGAGACAAATGACGATCTCAGGTCGATGAACTAACCTGTACACATGTCACCAGGGAACTGCTATCTGACGTCTGGTATAATCCCAACTAGCAGGTTCCCGGCGAGTCCTGTCCGGTGTACTCATAACCCAATGAGCACCTGTATACATCTTAGGTGAACCAACTGACACCAGTGGCTTGTGAGACCGGCCACCGCCCCTCGTCGGGGTCTCGACTGTATACACTAGTCTACTCTGGAGAAACGATGCCCTGTCTCGAATCTCCCACGATTAGGGACCTTTTAAGGATGTGCTTGTAGACCCCCAGCTCCCACTTATATGATCGCCCTCATACTGCTGGTGGTCAAGCAAGAATCCAAGGGGCTTTATCAACGTGTAATAGCGACTCGAAAGGTCACCTAAAGCAGTACACGATGATAAAGATAAACCAGATAGCATACTATCATCTCGAGTAAGACTGTCCTACTGGGACAGGTCCTCCCCTCAATCATTGCAATCACGTGCCTGTTATCCAATAATTGACTCTGAGGGCACTATCTCCAACAATCTCCCACTTGCACTCGAGGCTAATTATTGCGATGTCGCATACTCACAGCCCGTGTGATACCGAACACCCAACTCCTCTACTAGTCAGTCTCACAAAGCTCGTTTGCGAAACTATTGCGTTCGAGGAATAGCCTCAGTGAGTGGATCCGCTTTGATGTTTCTTTCTATGTCTCTCTATATCTCATGTTCGCAGAGAAAACCATCTCCCGAAATGAGCAATACCTGTCTTAGAATGTCTGGATGTCTGATGGGACCTAGCTCATAAGTGAACTCCAAATCCAAACTTCTTAGACTGTATTGTCAACTGAACTTAATCGGTATCCTGCGCCATGCCTTCGCTCAGTATCTACCTGGACCACCTGTCCAAAATACTGCCCCTCGTCAGAGGAAAACTATAACTCTGACAGCCACTCTGCCATCCAGGTCACCTTGGAAGCTTGGAATGATAACCGTCTCCTAAAGGAGGCTGCCGTTATCAATTCCCTAGAACATCAACTTATGTTCTAAAACTGCTTCCGATTGTTTCTCCAGGATTGGATCAATATCAACTTATTGCACCTACTGCAAGAACAACATCTGGTGTGGTACTTGACATCTCATGATTGACTCAATTTCCTGAGCAAGTGATCTGCCAATCATGCACATCCCTCTCCCCTTTAGTCTGTAAGACACCTTTAGAGAGGGTGACTCCATTACCTGCAGGTACACTACCGTGCCAGGAGTCGTCCATTCTAAATACTCAAAGAATGCGGTCAAAGTACCCAGATTGGGAAACCACCCAAATCTAGATCTAAAACCATAGATCTAGTAACCAGAATGTCTGATATAATATCCAAGTCTTTTGTAGAGAAACCACTGTGTAACGACTAAAGTATAACCGATTGTAGTATAGGAATATCACTTCCTACTCTGTGTATGCCATCAAATACCAGGACATCACACCCTACTACCTTCTTAACAGATCCATCCCCTATTCTGATGAAGTCAAACCTATGACTGTCACATCAGAAATAGATGATCTATCTCCTCTATATCTGCTCTAGTCTATAAATAGACATAAGCCTGATGTCCACCAATGCTTCCGCTGCTCCCACTGACTACGACAACCCTCTGGCAGAGTCATATAGATGTGCACTTCTAAAGCCAGTTTAGAACGACACTTTACTCATCCTCCTGCCGGGTCTCACAGTCTGGAACAACAGCAATGGCAAGTCTGGGTAAACAAGAACCTCCCTGCCACCGTCCTTAAGCATACCGAAGTACCTCTCGAGTGCCTGAGGTTACCCACCATATCTGCGGAGTGGCCAATGGAATGTCAAACCAGATTGAATCTTTAGGTTCTTATGAAATCTTCAGTAATCGTTTGTGGTTCTGGAATCACTTCCAGTTCTACCATACTCCCACTACTGTTTTCTGAAAAAAATCCATTTTTGATAAAACTGTGGCGAGTCAAGAACAATATCACTATTGATCTTCCAGATGGTAGAAAGTCAACCCTCGTCATAGCCCGGGTCAACCCACAAACAGCTATTACTGAAACGTGCCTTGAGTTGTCCAGAGTCTGGTTTTAAGCATAAGCCGGACAACTCCCCGTATCTTAACAATATCAAGATATGAACTGTTCTATATCCAAAAACAGAGGCACTGATTTAATTGAACCAGATTCAAATCATGCAGCTGTCTCCAGTGCATGTCAACTAAATGGAAAGAGGCCGATCAGCGTTACTCAATTTAGGAGTACTTCCAATTATGAGTAACCTGAAAGAGAAGCTAGTTCTCTTAATCATTACTATCAACTGAATACCATTCACAAGTATCTACTCTTCGATCACCTTGAAGAATCCCGATACTTGCAACACCTGGTTCTCTACTTTACTCTTATACCTATAACTCCTCAAAACTTAGACCCTGTGTTTCTACGAAACACATGTCTAAGAACTAGAGAAGTTAAAAGTAAACAGAATATAGTACGAGGACCAACCCCTCTGTCCTAATGGACACAGGACAATATACAATACTCTGTATAAGTCCCCTGAGTGTAGTGACTCATTCACTGTGTGTCATAGGTTGAAAACTGTACTTTTGGTTAAGAAGAATTACACCGTTGTTCAATGCTCCTTACCTAACCATCCACTGGTATAGGTAAATGTCATAGACATAATTTCAAAAAAGATATGTCTCACTCTATAAAAATAGACGTACAGATATATCAATTTGAAATTGGTGCACAACAACGGATATTCAAAACCAAATATTTGCCGACCGGCAAACAACCCAGGTGGCTTCCTCAAATATCACCAATTCCAACGAATCCCGATATAATGAGGATGGTCACCTAATTCCCAATAACTTACTCCTCTTCACCATCTGTAAAACCATACAGATGTGAGACTCATACCTGGTAAATACATACCCTGGAGTAAGTATCTAATCGGGAAATCAGTTTTCTTTTAACAGTACACAGTGAAACTGAAACATTGAAATGTTTCGATGGGGTATCCTGGTATTCCTAGTAATGCCTCTTCCATTAACCGGATTCACGACTGTAACCGTATAATTCTTTGCCATCTTTCCAAATCCCTTTATATGTCTTTAGTCATTACCTTCTGCACACCCCTTTAGGCCAAATGGTTTTCTTCCTTCCCTACCGTTCGGCACCAGCCTATGGTTTGGAAGAAGACTATCCAATAAGCATAATGGGTGTACTGTCCTAATCCTAGGAGCACTCGCAATGCGAGAGAAGGTGAGGATAAAAGACAACCGAATGAACTTAATTCATAGGTGATTTAGGATTGACAAAAAAGTACATGGTTTGGTCGTGAATAGCAGTCGCAATTTACTTTGCCCTCTTACTAATCCCTTGCTTTGTCTGAACTTAATACCTTCTGTACACCGTTTAGGCTAATTGGCTTTCTTCATTCCCCACCGTTCGGCACCAGCCTTAGAGAAGGTGAAAAGAAAAGACAACTGAATAGTCCTATCCGTTTTCTCCAGAACCAGAAACCATCCTCGAAGTCCTTCGAGTTCGTATAAAACCATACGATGGTTTTGTCCAATGGAAGTGGACGTTCATAGTAATACGGGGTGTCCCGGAGAAAAGGGTAAAAGTACGAGTGGCAAAGAGGTCTGCAACTCTGACAATCCAAAAGCCAGTGTTAAGAAGGTTCGGTCAACTTGGTCACTGAGTCATAGTCTAGGGTCGGGTCAATGGTTGCTACCAAAGAGAGAGAGAAAAGAAACACTCAGCGTGCACTCTAACCTAGATCAGAATGGTCATCACTTTATCTAATCTGGAAACCTCCCACTGTAACTCAAATTCTTCTCCAAACCTCAAAGAAGAATTAGCCGGGATCATCCGAGGAGTAAACCAACTCATCAGTGGGAATCGGGATCCAACTATCATCGCATGATAACGTGACGGAATCCGCTCACGCTATCATACTCCAGAAGGTATGCGCATATCTGGCAAGTTTCAGTACTTTTGAAACTCCCGATGTGGATTTTTACCCCATGCTCTTATGACCTTGGCGTGAGGTCAAAATATCATAAGTCACATGTCAAGTTCTACCCATCATTATCCAGGTTAATTTGAACCCACCCGTACATACCCTTGACGTAGGCCAAAATAGTAGTACGACTGTCCCAAACCAACGCATCTATCTATGCAACAGATAAATATCCGGCAGCTACCAATCACTATGCCTTGGCGTGAGGTCAAAATACATAGCTTGAATACTACCGAATATTTAACTGAAATGATGGAGGGCTACGAATGGTTTCTGGCGAAAACCTTTAACGTAATGAACTTGATATCGTTGAAGGAACTGATAGCTTTTAAAAAAATATAGTTACGAAAACCTTTGCTAAAGAGGTCACTCCCGGTGAAGGGATCTCGGCTCTTTCCCCGTAGAATGAGGTGCAGGATATTCCAACTGAATACCACGATGCAGAGCAAAAGTAATCGGCTATAGTGAAGTTATTGCCCTGACGCAAACTTTTGTCCAAGGGGTCACTCCCGGTGAAGGGATCTCGGCCCTTGCCTCGTCGACTGAGGAGCAGGATATTCCAACTGAATACCACTGTGCAAAACAAAAGTGAACGTCCTTGCAATAACAGCTTTTGAAAAAGTGTTCCAACAACATCAGAATAGGTTTGTTTATCTTGCATTGATCCGAATCAACGCAGTCCCATCAATTGATCACACCACAAAGAACGAAAATATACTGACGTACGTATATGCCATCCGCATTCGCCACTGGGTCCCGTCATCACCCGTTAGGTTAGTTAACTAACGACAGAGTGGGGACTGGACTACCGCGGATACAAAACATATACAACATCTACTATAATATATATAATATATAATTTTCGCTCAAGGCGTGATAAAAAGCAACAATACAGAAATGTATAGCAACACAGATCAAAACAGATATCTGGGATCCCCGGGTTTCACAGAGCCGCTACTGAAACCCGACGTTCCCCTGGTCGTGTGGATAGCCTGTGCAATGAAATCCTAGACCCCTACGGGCGCGGCAAGTTACCCGCCAAAACCTGAACCGAGGCAGCCCCCTTCAGCAACGTGAATGGACCACCCAGCACTTCACGGAATCCGGTAACTTGGGCACCCCTCCTGGGTCAACCTATACCCCCTACGAGTGCGGCGAATAGCCCGCCAATTCTAGAGTAAAGCCCCCTCCGTCTCAACGCCATGAGATGCGGGCTCGTTGCCCTCTAGAACCCGGCTATCCGTGCACCCCTCCGCGGGGTAATCCTAGTACAGAAAGTAAAATATACACACACCGGGTACATCGACCGCAAGCTGGTCGTGCCCCAAAAGAATAATACAAACAGGCAGTGACGGCAGTCCACATGTCGGACGCTCGCCCCGCAATATCAAATGTACATATAAAACAGAACTGTACTATATTGCAACCAGGCTATCCCCCACGACCGATCCGCAACAACACAGCAAAAACACAGAACATCAACGTGAATGTCACGTTCGCAAATCTGTCTAAAAGCGCTATAGCAGATAGACTGGATTTACCGATCGAGTGACATTCACGGTCGCAGATATAATGTAAATACTGTGAACTGGCATGTTTAAAATATCCGATCGAATAAATTTTATCAAGTGGGCCCCAAGCAGTACTGTAGCACTTACAGAAAATCTGGGCCCAAAAATAATATCCCAAAATCCCTATTTCCATGTCAAAAGTCCTCTGGAAAAATTTGCCACGATGAAGAGTTAAATGCACGGCGGAACCGCGGCCCAAGCATGGGTTTGGCCGCGGTTCCGCGGCGGTATGGAGTGATCTCGTGACAAAATTTTACCAGAAGTCTTATCTTTTCATGCACAGTATTCTGAGACAACCTGAAAAATTTTCGGAGCAGAAAAAATTTCGACAGAAACACGATGCATTGAAAATACGGTTTTTGTGGTTTTTGTTCGATCGAGTTCCAAACACACTAGAGCAAGCTAGGCTAAGTTAATGGCCTGGCTCTGATACCAATGTAAGCCCGCGGGGACGCCCCGGCCGTCGATCCGACGCCGGAAACGCAGAAAACAAAAACTTTGCGAACTTTGCAAAACGGCACCACCGCGGACTTTGCACCCGGATCGGGCCATTAACCTAGCTAGCTAGCAAACTAGAAAAGAGTAGAGATGCAATACCAAGCGATCCGTGTCCTTCGGTCTTCGTCTCCACTCCGATCACCTGCGGAATCTCCGTTACCTCCTCGCTCGTCGGAAAGGGCACCACGTAGCCGGAATCTTTTACGGGCTCCCGCCTCTTGACCGAGGCAACTCGGGCGCGAAGTTAGACTTGCTATAAAATAGTGTAGAATAGTTGTCTCTTTGGGGTTTAAGAGGTTGCCATGTTGGAGGAATTTTGCACAATGATTTTCATGGATTGATGCTAGATGAAGAATGGAGCATCAAAAGCAAAATGAGCTCGGCCAAGCCTTTTTTGCTCACTGGAACATAAAGAAGCAAGCTCACTGGGAATCAAATTGGGTGAAGTATTAATCTATATTTAAAACCATGCAACAAGAAATAATCACCTCACAGCATACAAAAAGGGGGGGCCCACCAAAATGACATGAAGGAATAATTCACACAAAAATTAAGCCTCATGCACACACCAAAGTGTGGCCGGCCCCACTCACACCACACACAGTGGCCGGCCCCTACAAGTGAGTGGGGAAGGAAAAATCAAATGGAGAAAAGGAAATTGATCAAGCCAAAAAAAAAACACACACCAATTCCATTTTCAACTCAAATCAAACAACCATCAAATTAATGCAAAGGAGGTGACAAGAAAAGGATCTCATCATAAAGCCACATATGCAAGAAAGCCCCTCACAACTAAGTTAATTGCAAACTTGCAATTAACCCCCTCCAACGAAAAGTCCGGCCGAGAAGGAATAAAAGAAAACCGGCCGGAACGGAATGCAAACTGGCAACCCCAGAAAAACCGATCCCGTAATAAATTACAGGAAAACCCCGCAACTGCAAATACATGCCCGCATTTGTATTCCCACTGAACACAAATGCAAAGAGACAAAACTACACTATCAAATACTAGGATCCGGCTTAAGCCAAAGCCGGCTAGTAAAAACTGTCCGATCACGATCCGTGCAATACCGCACGTATTTGATTGAACCCTACCATATCTCCATACGGCCTCTACAGCGTTTCGCCCGAAACCTGAGTAACTGAGTGTGGTGGACTCTAAAGACTCGTCAATACCTTGGCTGTGGATTTAACCACTAGCACGTCAGAGGTATAAGCCAATACGTGACGGGCCACCAGGTATTGACCAAAAGGGACGTCGATGAGCGAACTCATCCTGACACCCTACTGAGCCTGTCAGTGACAATATCCGTACAGTCCGGTCCGTTCGTCTATGAGCATCGCATGGCGGGCCTAGGGGGTTGGTAAAAGTCAGACCCCCAAAAGCGGTACAAGTCGTGTCGGAGTGTAGCCCAGAACACCCTGAGATACTACTGGAATACCTACCAGCAAATCTCCTGCCTTGGCCAAGGACTTTTCATGTTCTGGCTCTCCTCGACACAGCACGACCTCACCCCCCAAAACCGGGAGAGACAAACCCCTGAAGATCCGCTCACTGCCTCCATGTGGCTCGGGACTGTACCCAACTAAAACCTGTTTGCACGACTCCTTTGAGCCGTGGTAGGGTAGTAATCAAAGTACAGTGGGAACTCACACGAGACAAATGACGATCTCAGGTCGATGAACTAACCTGTACACATGTCACCAGGGAACTGCTATCTGACGTCTGGTATAATCCCAACTAGCAGGTTCCCGGCGAGTCCTGTCCGGTGTACTCATAACCCAATGAGCACCTGTATACATCTTAGGTGAACCAACTGACACCAGTGGCTTGTGAGACCGGCCACCGCCCCTCGTCGGGGTCTCGACTGTATACACTAGTCTACTCTGGAGAAACGATGCCCTGTCTCGAATCTCCCACGACTAGGGACCTTTTAAGGATGTGCTTGTAGACCCCCAGCTCCCACTTATATGATCGCCCTCATACTGCTGGTGGTCAAGCAAGAATCCAAGGGGCTTTATCAACGTGTAATAGCGACTCGAAAGGTCACCTAAAACAGTACACGATGATAAAGATAAACCAGATAGCAAACTATCATCTCGAGTAAGACTGTCCTACTGGGACAGGTCCTCCCCTCAATCATTGCAATCACGTGCCTGTTATCCAATAATTGACTCTGAGGGCACTATCTCCAACACTTACTTGCCGGCTCACACACATCTTCATCGGTAATTGCCATGTAATGTACACTTAGAAAATACTATTGCTTGACTTAGCTTGTTAGTTAGTAGTTTGACATGATATTAGTGTACTTGCCTTATATGCCAGTTTAGACATTGTAGTTATTACTTGTCACTTCATGCATACTGTTATTCATTGCTATGCCGCATTAATGGATTCTCATGCCTATATTCATGGTTTTACATGCTATTGATGATTTGGATTCGGACTTCCATGAGATTTCTGGATTTGGGAACCGTGGGTATTTCAAAAGAGAATATGTAATTTTTTTAAAAACCCGGTTACCCTTGATATGATATTTCAGTGCGTCCACCATGTGTTTTCTCGATACTGAGAGCGACATGTGAGACCCGAGTTCGAGGAGTGGAGGAACCGTTTCGGGTACATCGTGGGCCTGGTAAGGGACCCCGGTACGAGAAGGTCGCAGATGATGGCGTTGAGCCTGGCAGGGGAGAACTACCAACCGGTGATTTTACCCGACGCGTCGGATATCCGGAGGATACCGTTGTGGTCTTGAGATTGATGGTAGGGGCCGGTCTGGACTGACGGAGCCCTAGATAGAGAGATTGATACTGAGATTTTGAGATATTGAGGTACTGAGATTTGATGATACAGGCCATTCCGGATAGCCGGAGCCTGGGATTTTGAGACATTGGGATTTATGTTTTGTGTCGATGCTAGACACTGTTTATGCTGATTTCATTTATGATACCTCGCTTTAAAATTACAGTAATCTCACTAAGTTATGAAAGTAGTTTCTTCAGTACATTTATTCTGTTTTCATGCATTCATACATCATCCATATGATATATTACTACCTGAGGCACTGATATGGGCACATGGGATTACACTTGGGTTAGACATTTACCCTAGCCATTGTTATAAGCTGCTGGTTATATATTTGAGGATATATATTGATCGTATGACCTAAGATTGCGTCATACATGCGATTCCTGTTCGTAGATGTATTCTATTCACAAGTTGGCAACTCACCCCCGTTGTGCCACAGTTTCTTGCAGGTTTTGCCGTACAGGTTTCATTACGGCTTTGCTGGCACTACTTCCATTTCCGGGTGATTTGCTAGTAGATGGGTTCACTTGTATCGTGACCATCAGTATATTTGGTATATTATTATTCAGTTGAATCTAGAAGTTCCATCAACCAAATATGTATTTATTTCAGATAGAGACCAGTGATGTTTATTCTTTCGACCTTAGAGTCGCGCGTTGTATTTCTATGGATTTCATGCTGTTTTGAGTTTCCTTTTCTGTTGTGATCCTCGACTTTCGGCGTTGTATATTATATTGCTTGCGTAGTTGTGACCGTCGATTGACGAAGAGCTAGCTCCCGCTTGGGGATGCCTTTTTATTGATTTCGTATACTATTCATGTTGTATCCCGTTTGGGGGCCAGTATTTACAAAGGAGACTCTGCCGAAAATTTGAGAAATTACTTGATGTTTTTAAGGCGCATAATTCGGCTTATGCTATTAAAACTACTCATTTTAAATTGGTTTTTCCTACATTCCACTACTTCTCTTGGTTTAGATTTCTGGGTTTTCGGCTTACTTAGATTACGTACGCCTCGAGACGTTCGTAGTTTAATTGTCGGTCATGTTCCGTACTTTCGGGTCGTGACAGTACTGTCGAGTCTTTAGATTTCCACATAGAGGGTTTCCCTAGTTCATGCGAAACAATGTGGAGGTCATATGGTTTTACGTGCAGGGTTTCGATCATATACGTGTAATAGATACACGTATTTTTGATCGGACGGATAATACTAGCGGGCTTAGGATTAAACCGCATTCTAGTATTATAATAATGGATTATTTTCATCTCATGGTATTCGTATTACGAATACAGGTATGTATATACGGTGAGGGGTATTCTTGTATGTTCACAAGAGTGCTTCTAGAAGAAGACACCTCATTTGTGATAAATCCATTTTGTTTAAATGGATAATGAGGTGGAGGTATGAGGTGTTTTTTAAGCATGGTTAAAGCATGGCTATATTAGATGACCCACTTAATTGGATAACTATTGAAGCATGTCACATTATTTTTAATGTAAATGATATGCTTGATATTATCACACTTGGCCATTCTTCACTTGACATTCTCTTTCCTCCTTTGCTCTCTTCTTCTTCCTCAACCCCTAAACACTCTCATGAGTTGAGAAACCTATGGTTATTGAGATAAATTAATCCAATAAACATTCTCTACATCTCCTAAGCTACTTAGATTAGGAAACTAGGTACTTTAGTTACCTCATTCTAGAGATTAGAGCTTGAAACATAGACTCTCAGGTGGATCTTCTTCGACACGAGGAGGCCGATAACCAAACTCGATACGTACAAACGAGAAGCTTAAAAAGAGGATAAGAAGACCTGAAGGACTTGAATGCAAAGGTATAAATCACTTCATAGTAGATTTGAACCTTTATTAGTATTGCTAGTTAGGGGTTATGGTCGATCTTGGAAGTTTAGTCGATGTTGCTTGCAATAAAATAATTATTTGTTAATTCTGTCTCTCTACAAATTCTGTGGAGTGTACGACATTGACTTACAGTTGGGGATTCGTCTCTCCCGGTATAGGGAGTTGATATCGTACTGTGTTCGGTTGGCCAGCATCATAAGACCTTGGTCAAGACAGTTAGGATTTACTGATAGTTAGATCAGTAGTTTCTCGGATTGGTCCTGAACCACATCGCAATGAATTATCAGGTTATTTGGTCTGACATTTACCATCTCTAGACCTGGTATTCGATACTCTTAGATGAAGAGACGGGACTGTACGGAGATTGTCTCAGATAGGCTCAATAGGGGTTCGGATGAGTTTGCTCGTCAGCCTTCCTTTTCAACAGATACCTAGGTAGCCGTTACGTACAGCTAGTGCTACTGACATGCTTATGGTTATGGATTTATCCAGTAACTCACTGCCGCCGTACTGTCGAGTCTTTAGTGAAAGTGTTTCCTAGCACCACTATGAGGTTTAAACCGGCATCAAGCATGCAATTTTCAAAAAATCATGGTGCTAAGCTACACTTACCAAGAATCTAACTAGATGATTAGGGTTTTCTATGATGATATGAATAAATCTAAACTAAGCGAAAGAAATTACAACCTTGTAGATCGAGTCCTTCACATCACTAGCTCCGGGTAGTAGTGCTGATTGATTCTTAATTTGGAAAAGTAGTAGTAAAGTAACCGCAATCAACATAGCATCGCGAGTAGCTAGCTGTGGTGAATACGAGTCATCCGCAGGGATGCGTAGAATTTCTAACTTGCTTTAAATGAGTTGATTGAAAATAGAGAGAATGGTTTCTAGATCTATGTTGAACACAGATGTAGAATGTATAAGAAGAAGGCTTGTAGGGTTCATAGAATTTAGTAGTAATGGATGATTAATTAAAGATTACTTTTTTTTATCTTTTAATAGATTTAAAACTAGATCGATAGTGGTGAATGAAGATTAGGGTTTTTGGAGAGAATAGGGTTCCCACTCTTAACCCTTATCTTTTCATTGACCTCTATTCATGTCTGGCCTTTACCAAAACAATTATTAATCTAATCTCAAATCGCGGTGGTGACTATCAACGAATTGATAGCGCTCCTGATTAGGATGTTAACAATTATTTTGCTAAACTTTATAAGACGTAAAAAAAGTTAAGAGATTTTATCATCCATTGATCTACCCTAATTCTACGAACCCCAACAAGAGGAGAATTACTCGTGCGTGTTTTGAGAAGAAGAATAAAGGATAGAGAAGGAAATCATAATGCAGAAAGTAATGCAGAATTAAAATGCGATAAGAATAAAACAACTACTTTTATTAATCAACTAGATCATTTACAACTTTTTATTCCTTTAGAAAGTGGAATACAAAACTCTAGTTTGCTTCTCAATCCCTCTTGAATAAGGTAGATGAACAGCTGATAATCAACCTGGATGCGTAGAACATCTTGGCCCTCTTGATCTCTTCGGTTTAATGATTTTCCAAGTGTAGCTCTCGATCTTATTTATAGTCACAGAAGATACAAACCCTAGATCCCATAGGTTAAGATATACAGTCACGATTAAACTCCCAAAATATCTCATCAAACGGCCCTAGACTGCCGCGGAGCCGCCGCATATTGGCCTATTTAGCCGCGGTTCCACCACGATTTGGTGGCTTCAGAGGTTTGGATTTTTTGTGCTATTTTATCTTGATATTTGTAGATCCTCTAAATATCTAGATTCTGAAATCAATGCCCTGAATCTCTGTCGTTGCCAAATCTTATGATTTGCTTCAATATTTCGACAGATTTGATTCTGACATCTCAATTTGATTCGGATCTTTTGGATTCCAGTCCTAATCTTCACAATATCTAAAATCAAGGTGTTAGTAGTATTTTGTATTTTTGAGATATTATCTTAACCATTTTATATGATATTATATGTTAAGAATATTAATTAGGGATATTTGATATGATATGCATATTTAAATTATCAAAATATCATATAAATATTATATGCTTATATTTTCCTTTATAATGTTAATTATAATGTAAAAATATATGATAATAAATATTTTACAGAAAAACCCTTATATGTTCTATATTTACAATAAACACTTTTAAGCTATTAACAAAAGTAAGGAAAATGTTCAATCAAATGTGCAATATTTTCAACTGAACAAATACCCCCAAACTTAATTTTAATCGTCCCGAGCAAACTAGTTATTCAAGAGAGAAGAAAAGGAAGAAGAAAAACCTAGCACACTTTCGTAGGCAACACGATTGCACTTAGCACGTGCAACAAGCCTTTAAACCTCTAGGTGTCCCTAGTAGGAGGAGCGTTGTCTCCTGAGGGTTTTCAACGGATTACACCCACAAAATCCCATAATAAAAGCAAGAAGATGAAAGTTACATACAAAAATAAGGATATATAAAAGAAATAACTTGAAAATAAAAGTTTCAAACTACACTAGCTTTTCAGTTGCCATGTGTCACGACCCGAAATGGCACGTGACTGGCACTTGAACATATGAAGTCTATAGGACCCCATCTAATTCAAGTAAGCCAAAAATCCCATAAATCTAAACCATTTAAAAGAAGAAAGAAGGAAAAGTTTAGTTTTAAAGCAAGTGGTTTAATATATCATAAGCCGAAGTATGTATTTTTAAAATCATCAAGTTCTTTCTGAAAATTTCGGCAGAGTTTCCTTTGTAAAAACTGGCCCCAAAAGGGTACAACATGCATAATATGAATAAAGACATCCCCAAGCAAGAGCTAGCTCTTCGTCAATTGACGGTCACAACCACGCAAGCAATATAATATACAACGCCGAAGGGCGAGGATCAAAACTCAAAAGGAAACTCAATAACATCAAGAAAACCAAAATAATACAACGCGCGACTCTAAGGTCGAAAGAATATACATCGAACTGGTCTTCTAAGGTTATAAAATATACAAGTCTGGTTGATGGAGTTTACTAGATACAACTGAATAAAAATAGAGTACAATGGTGGTCACGATGCAGGTGAACCCACCTACCAAAGCAATCACCCGGAATGAAAGCAATGTGCCAGAAAAACCGCAACGAAACCTGTACGGCAAAACCTGAAAAAACTGTGGAACAACGGGGGTGAGTTTCCAACTCGTGAGTAGAAAACAAAACAGAGCAGAAATCGTATGTATGACTCAATCCTAAGTCAATACGATCATAATATATATCCTCAATGATAATATGGCGTGAGGCATAATATAAAGGCAAGGGTAAACATCTATGCATAAGTGTAATCCCATTTGCTCGTGTCAGTGCCTCAGGTATATGAGGTATGAATGCGGTAAAATGAAAACAGAAGACATCATGAATGAGAAAACTGTTTTCTTAATATAGTGAGATTTCTGTATAACCATTTAAGTATCATCAATGAAATCATCAGAAAATCAGTGTCAAGCATCGACACAAAATATATATCTCAATATCCCAATATCTCGATATCTCAGGCTCCGGCTATCCGGACTGGCCTGTATCATCAAATCTCAATATCTCAGGCACCGGCTATCCGGACTAGCCTGTATCATAAATCTCAATAAAATCACCGGTCAGCAATGTTCCCCTGTCACAGGCTCAAACGCCATTCTCTGTGATCTTCTCGCTGTTAGTTATATGTATGCCCTAGAGGCCATCACTGTACATACGATGTATATTGAAGTGGATGCTTGGACATATATAGAGATGACTTTCTTACTCGACATGATAGTATGCTATCTGGTTCCTCTTTATCTTAACATGTACTCTGATTGTCTCTATATTACATGTTGCTAAAGCCCTTAGGATGAGTACTTGACTATCAGGACTGTGATGCGGATCATACTAGTAGGGACAGTGTAGTCGCTAAGTACATCCTTCAAATGTTCCTAGTCGTAGGTGTATCGAGACAGGGCATCGATATACCAGTGTAGACTAGCGTATGCTTCTCGACCCATGTAGATGGGCGATGGATGATCCCATATCCATTGGTGTTTGACATCAGAGATAGTATACGGGTGCTCAGTGGAGACTGGGTACACTGAAGGGACTCGCCGAGAACTCCAAGATGGTATTATACCTCACGTCAGATGGCAGTTCTCTGGTGACACTGGTACAGGTTAGTCTGTAGACCCGAGATTGTCATAGAGTCTTGTATGATTCCCACTGTGCTTTGATTTCCATCATACCACGTCCAAGAGGGCGTGCAAAATGGTGGCTTTTGGGTACAGTCCCGAATCACATA
The DNA here is from genome assembly GCA_030015575.1 of Agapanthus africanus. Lineage (NCBI taxonomy): Eukaryota > Viridiplantae > Streptophyta > Magnoliopsida > Asparagales > Amaryllidaceae > Agapanthus > Agapanthus africanus. Next base: position 377,530,448 of record JASDDO010000031.1, on the reverse strand, counting down.
GAGGCAATGAGTGATAGGAGGGGTTTCGTCTCTCCCGGTATTAGGAGTTGATGTTGCGCTATGTTCGATTGGCTATAACTAGAAATCTCTGGCCAGGGTTGCTGAGATTTACTGGTAAGTGTTATCAATAGTTTCTCGAACTGTTATTGACCTCATATCGACAAGACTTATCAAGCTACTGGGGTCTGACGTTTACCACCCCTAGGCGAGATATGCGACATATCAGACGAAGAGACCGGACTGTACGGGAGTGTTACTGATTGGATTCGCAGGAGAATGTACAGGCTTTCTTGTTGATCTTCTGATCGCTCAATACCTGGGTAGCTGTTACGTTTAGATGACCGCTTGCAGTTTGTGGGTGTTTGATATGATCATCACCTACTGCCGGCGTATTGACGATTCTTTAGAGTCTTACACAGAGGTTTCCTGGCTCAGGCAAAACAGATTAGGAGCACATATGTGATATGTGCGGGACCGAGAATAATACGATATGAGATACTGTATTCTATTCTCACGATATGTGATATCGCCCGGGTATATATGATATAGCCGGGTTATCGGATCAAGTGTTGATTCGATGAATTGGTACATGTTATATTAGTCGGTTATATGTATTATAGCCGGGTTATCGGATCAAGTGTTGATTCGATAATTTAATGTATATTATATATGAGATATATTTCATTACATTAACTAATATAAGCTCGCTTTATTGATTCATTTTCTCACGGGATAATACATTGATGTATATGCGATATATGTTAATTGTATTATTTTCTTTTGTTACAAAATATATTATATATGTGATATATAATATTGTAACAAGTTAGGGTTACAAATGCAACATGCTTTGTAGAGTTTAAACATGGTTAGGTTTTGGATTAGGGTTAAGAATGCATGAAGCTTCATGAAGCTTTTGCTTTTGTCATTTTCTTTGTTTCTTTGTGTAGATATTTCTTAACTCGACCCAAAACCCTTTACCCTAGTTTATTCTCTACAATGGTTAAGCCTTCATTCTTAACCCATGGTTGATTTTATAACCACAACAATAATTCATTATTCATCACAAAAGGATTTGCATCATCTTCTTCTTCTTTCTTCTTGATGAAAAGCTTCACTAGTTTTTTCGTAAGTGATGATAATGAGTGAGAATATGAAAACAAAAGAGAGCAAAATTCTTACTTCATCATACTCATCTATTCTAGCCACTTAGATTAGGGTGTTTGCTTTGGTAATACTTGATTAGTGAAGCAAGAGCTTGGGTTTGAGATTCTTCAAGTTAGATCATCTTGGATTAGTGAAGTCTTCAAGTAAGGTGCATCATTCTCTTCATGGAGCCACTCGAGAGTCGGAGTTCATGATGATCGCAGCGAAGGGACCTCAACACAGAGCTTATGGAGCGAAGGAACGGACTACAAAGGTTGTAATCCCTGTCTCTTTTCTTCTTTGTATGTAATACAAACTTGTTACCCTAGAAATTCTATCATGATTCATGGTTTTCTTGCTTTGCACCTCTCTAAATTTTAAAGTGGCATGTGTGATCCTACCAAACCCTAGACTAGGTGCAAGGGAAGCCCAACTGTGGTATCAGACCTAAACTAGAATTCTAGATACGGTGTTATAACAATTACGAAAATGAAAACCACTTCGAAATACGATATTAGGGATCCCCCATTTTGCTCTCTGGAAATTTTCCAAAAAGTCTTTTAAAAATTTTTCAAACAGGTGCAGAATAGTCTCTGGAGCAAAATATGTACATGGGTGATATACGGGGAGGGGGTGTCATCGGTTTTGGACAGGCCACCATATAGGAATTTCCGGCCAGGCCAGCCCCACCACCTCCTCTGGCTCCCGTATTGCTCCTGTGCACATTTGACTCCATTTTGGTTTTCCTAGTATTGTTTATTTAGCCCAATTTTCATGTAATGATTAGTTTGACTTGGGGCTAATTCGTAGTGCTTCGTAGTCGTATTATTTAACACTGTATTGGTAACCTTGACTATTTTTAACAATTCGAATGAACATCGAACACCACACTTTCTACCCCGCTGAAATTTCCAAGTGTTGTAACTTTCCTAAGTTAACTTTATATTCAATAGTCATGCAAGTATCCTATGGACCCTCTAGAAGATCATAATAACCTTAACTCGATTCTATGCCCACGGAACCACGAACGAACCTTCGGGTTTGCCGTAGTTCAGTGGTGTCATGGGTGAGGCGTTGGTTAACTCCTTTTACGGCTGGACCATAAACACTGTGGCGCGATTTTAGGTATTTGTAACTTTGCTCAAGTGTTGAGCTCTTGGGGTAAAACGTAGGTGTATGCTGATTCAATCGAAACGTTAAACATCGTCATGATATTCTGGAATGTGATACAATATTTGGAATCCACAAATGTAGTTATGAGATAACTAGTTTGAATGTTATAAATCTAGCAGTTTAGTCTCATTTGATCGGTTGCTACGGGATTTTGATGCGATAAAATGTCCGTCGCAATCACATAGCGTACGCGGATACTCGTCAGGTAAACTTAATAGATAGCCACGCCCCATAGCCCCGACCAAGTGACTGTAGGAGAATCCCGTCGCCAAAAGCATCCGTTCGGGTGCTCGCGGAGCGGTGTTCCGCCTTAGTGCACTTCGTCAACGGCATCGGGGGTGCGGCCGTCTACTAAAGTTTTCGACGAGCATTCGATCAGGATGTCGGGAATCTTGTTGAATTGCCCGACTAGATATTGAAAAGTGTTTTCGAGATCGAGACTAAAATACGGGGTTTATAATTGTTAGGCATGCGATGTCTAAGGAATTCATTTGGTTAGGCAGGGATGTCTAAGGAGGTTGTGGATTCCAATTGTTGTAGTTTATCACTTTCTTTTCTTCGACCGTAAGTGTAATATGTGGTGTATCACCGGTTTCGGTGCTATATGTCAACGACAACTGGGGTATGCATATTTACTTACGTTGATGATATGAGATATTATGTGTAACTGTGATATGTTATATTGGATCGTCGTGTTTTGAATAGCCGGGGGTTTTATGTGAGATGAGAGTTTTTCATTTTCATTCATGTAAAATTCATTGTATGTAATATTCTTTTATTGGGGCACTTCCGGGTTGAGGATGATGTCACCATTGTATATTATTTACTTTTCCGCATTAGGATAGACCCAAGGCGGGGAGCACAAGTAACCGGGTTCTAGGGTCCAGTGGGAGACCATCTCGAGGAGTCGAGATCGGGTGTCCTAACTCTAGAATTGGTATGGTTGCTTGCTGCTCTCGTAGGGGTCTACGGGTGTGGAATTGGCTATTCATCGCGACCGTGGAATCCATGTTTTATACAGGCTCGTATTAAAACACGGACCTCCTAGTATATCCAATATTTCATACATGTTCTTCTGCTGTAATGTTCTGTGATATGATCATATTACTGCCTGAGACGAATGTTTATATTATATATATGAGATATATATTATATATTGTTGATTTCGTTTCATATCTGATGTTTGTGAAGCATAATAAAATGGGACTTCATTAATGAGATTAATGAAATAAAAGAAACCTAAAGATGTTGTGGATTCGAATTTTCAAAAACAGGTAGCTCAAGTTGTTGCTTTGCATAGCGATATTCCTTGTAGAATATCCAGCACCTTATTCGATAAGGAAAGAGCCGAGATCCCTTCACCGGGAGTGACCTCTTTAGCAAAACTAGCAGATGCTACAAACTCGGTTTGTCTTTTGATTGATTCTATAGTTTTTGCTTTGCATAGTGGTATTTGTGAAATATCCTGCACCTTATTCGATAAGGAAAGAGCCGAGATCCCTTCACCGGGAGTGACCTTTTTAGCAAAACTAGTAAAGGCCTCAAAAACACTCCATTTAAAATCACTCTATTCTACAACGATATCAAGTTCATTACGCAAAGGTTTTCTTAAAAACCTATTGTAGCCCTCCGTCATTTCAGATAAGTACTACTTAGTATTCGTGCTACGGTAGTTTGGCATTTGTCAAGGCGTAGTGTACGGTAGCTAACTGGTGCTTATCTGCTAGCATACGATGCGATTGGATTAGGGTATTCGTACGGCGTTGTTTGGCATTCGTCAAGGGTCGTGCCGGTGGGTTTAATTCAATCAGGAAATGTACGGGTTGAACTTGACTAGCGGCCTTTGGTTTGTTGGCTTTAGTCAAGGTCATGGGATGCTAGGGGTAAAATATTATCGGGAATTTCAAGTGTTGAAATTTGCAATGAGATTGTATACCTTCTATGAGATAGTTGGATCCCGATACCCACTGCGAGTAAGAGGTACTCCTGGGAGAGTTATACACATTACAAATAGCCAATCAAGTAGGTGTCTAGAAAGGTGTCGACGGGGTTACGCCTCTGGGAAAACGAGGTTTATTTTAATTAGGTCCGTGCGGAAGCACGGGAAACCTCCCTCAAAGTACCGACACTAGCCTGGCTGAAAGATTGGCGAACTTGTAGGGTGTAATTAATCCCGGCTAGTCTTTCCTTTTAGGGTTTGAAGGAAGATTTGACTAAAACAGTGGGAGTCATCCTGATTAGATATATTAATAACCAATCTAATCTTGCAAGAGCATACGTTGAGTATTTTCTTCTCTCTCTCTCCAGGTAGCGACCATGTCACGCCTTAATCAAGATAATAATACGGATGTATTGACCGAACCCGCTTGTTATACTGCGGTAGGGAACGCTGGTCCCGCTCTAACTTATAATTGTTATAAGACCGAACAGGAAATAGGGGATTACCAGGATTCCTGTGCCGCCCAAACGAATAAAGTGCATGATGATGCATTTTCTTCAGGTATGTTCATTACAAAGAACTTTTTCTCAATATCCTTTACGTCCTGGTTATGTGATACCGGATCAGGATCCCGCATATGTAATCTGTTACATGGGCTACAGATAGGTTGAGAACTGAGAAAGGGTGATAAGTTTTAAGAGTTAAAAATGGTGCAAGTGTTGCAGCCAAGTCTGTTGGCAGTTATCACCCTGTATTAACAAATACAATGATTCTGAACGAATGTTATTAGATACCGAACCTGATATACAACATTATATCAGTCTCTTTATTAGTAAAGAAGGATATAATTTTGTACTGTTGGATAATGTTTTGAAAATTTCCCATATCAAGAGTTGATCGGTTCATGCACGTTATCTAAAAGCATATACGTTCTAAATCAAACCACAGTTCTTAACGTACAGAACACACACAAGAAAAAGAGTTCAGAAATGAATGAATTCTTCTTGAGGCATTGTAGACTAGGTCATATCAATGCGACTCGACTAGCTAAGTTACATAAAGATGCATATTTAAATTTATTTGAATTTACATCTTGTGAAACTTTCCAGTCATGTCACAAAGATAAGATGACCACAACTCCGTTTATTGGAAACAGAGAAAGAGTTAGCGAACTCTTGGATTGATACATGATGATGTATGTAAGGTCCCCTGTCTACACATGCCAGGACCGGTTCTTTGTACTTCATTACATTCACTGATTATCTCTCAAGATTCGGACATATGTTCCTGTTGAAACACAAGTATGAAGCTTTTGAGAAATTCAATGTGTATAAGTTAGAAGTAGAGAACCAAAGCAGGTATAAGTATTATGTCCTTTGATGAGATCAGGAAGGAGAATACTTGAGCACGGAATTCCTGGACTATTCTAAAGGAGAATAAGATTCTCTCTCATCATTACTCCTCCGTATTCACCACAGCACGTAGGTGTATCGGGGTGGAGAAATCACACCCTATATGATATGGTGTGCTCTATGATGAGTACTACTGAGTTGCCTATTTCCTTTTAGGGGTTATGCACTTGTGAAGCTGTATACCTATTGAATAGGGTTCCAATCAAATCAGGTGCCTACCACTCCATATGTGATATGGTATGGGAAGAGCCCATCTCTTAAGAAAGTTAAGATTTGGGTTGTCCGACCTATGTCTAAAAGCATGATCCGGAAAAACTCGAGGCAAGGTCAGTTCTGTGAAAGTTTGTTGGATATCCCAAGCATTCGCAAGGGAATATCTTCTACCGAACCGAGGAACAAAAGGTGTTTTGTTTCTCAGCATGCCACCTTTTGGAAAGGGAATTTCTTATGAAGAAATTAGTGGTCATGAGGTAGAACTGGAGGGAGTTCCATCTATACAAACTGCAGCTAATGATTTGGTAAACCCGGAGGATTCAATAGTTTCCAACGAACCTCAGCCTCTCCGCCGATCTGGTAGGGTTCCTCATCCACTTGAGAGATACTTCGGTTTCTCTATAACAGTGGAAGCGAGGATTGCATCGTGAGATGATGACCCAACTAGTTTCGTGCAGGCCATCAAGAGTGGGTACTCTGTAAGAATGGCTAGATGCTTAGCGATTTGAGATGGAATCCATATACACCAACAAAGTATGGACTTTGGTTGCTTTATCTAAAGGGTTAAATCCCCATCAGAAGCAAATATATCTTGAGAAGATTACAAGGTGTACATGGAAAAGTTGAGACTTTCAAAGCTATGCTTAAATCCATCCAGATCCTACTTGCCATTGCTACTTACCATGACTACGATATCTGGCGGTTGGGTGTCAGGACTGCTTTTCTAAATAGTGATTTAGAAGAAGGCGTCTGTAAGTACACAGCCAGAGGGCTTCGTAGACAGTGGGAGCAGCGGAAATGTGTGCAAGTTGTTTTATGGGATAAATCAGGCATCGCGGAGTTGGAACGTCTGTTTTGATGAGGTAGTCAAAGAGTTTGACTTCATCAAAATGGTAGATAAACCTTTTATATACAAAAAGATAGTAGGGAGTATGGTGGTGTTCCTCGTATTGTACGTGGAAGATATACTCTTGATAGGGAAGGTGTTTCCTATGCTACGCTCAGTCAATCTCCTCTTATCACAAGGATTCTCTATATAGGATCAAGGTGATACCTCCTAAATCCTGGGTTTTGGATCTATAAGATAGATTTAATTGGGTGTTAGGATTCTCACTAGGTGTAGTGAGATGATATCAATCGATCCTGGGGAGAATCACTGGATAGCTTCCGGGGTGGTAAGGTCGACTGAATGTCAGTCACAGGCATTGTCTTTACCCTCAGTGGAGAGATGGTATGTTGGAAGAGTTCCAATCTAGATACCGTGGCAAACTAGACGATTAGAGGCAAGATACATCGTTACCAAGGATGCTACCAAAGAGACAGTCTGGATATATACAAGTTCATGAGATGAACTTCATTCCTACCATTGTATGACAATGGAGTTGTGGCTTATTCCTAGGAACCCCCGTCCCATCAGAGATCCAGACATATTCTTAGGCAGTATCACCTGATCATGGAGATGGTTGATCTTCAGGGAGATCGAGGATTGGAGAGTAGTTACAGAGGACAACAGCGCGGATCTACTCACAAAGGCCTATTTCCCAGCAGAGACTTTTATGGGATGGTTGAGTATGAGATACTTCAACCACAGCTGATTGTTGGGTATGAGATACCACAACAGATGGCCCTAGTGCAAGTGGGAGATTGTTAGTTATATGTATGCCCTAGAGGCCATCAATGTACATACGATGTATATTGTAGTGGATGCTTGGACATATATAAGGATGACTTTCTTTCTCGACATGATAGTATGCTATCTGGTTGCTCTTTATCTTAACATGTACTCTGATTGTCTCTATGTTACATGTTGATAAAGCCCTTAGGATGAATACTTGACTACAAGGACTGTGATGCAGATCATACTAGTGGGGACAGTGTAGTCGCTAAGTACATCCTTCAAATGTTCCCAGTCGTAGGGGTATCGAGACAGGGCATCGATATACCAGTGTAGACTAGCGTATGCTTCTCGACCCATGTAGATGGGCGATGGATGGTCTCATACCATTGGTGTTTGACATCAGAGAAGGTATATGGGTGTTCAATGGAGACTGGGTGCACTGAACGGACTCTCCGAGAACTCCCAGATGGTATTATACCTCACGTCAGATAGCAGTTCTCTGGTAACACTGGTACAGGTTAGTCTGTAGACCCGAGATCGTCATAGAGTCTTGTGTGATTCCCACTGTGCTTTGATTTCCATCATACCACGTCCAAGCAAAACGGTGACTTTTGGGTACAGTCCCGAATCACATGGAAGCAATGAGCGATAGGAGGGGTTTCGTCTCACTCGGTATTGGGAGTTGATGTTGCGCTGTGTTCGATTGGCTATAACTGGAAATCCCTGGCCAGGGTTGCTGATATTTACTGGTAAGTGTTATCAGTAGTTTCTCGAACTGTTATGGACCTCATATCGACACGACTTATCAAGCTACTGGGGCCTGACGTTTACGAACCCTAGGCGAGATATGCGACATATCAGATGAAGAGACCGGACTGTACGGGAGTGTTACTGATTGGATTCGCAGCAGAATGTACAGGCTTGCTGGTTAATCTTCTGATCGCTCAATACCAGGGTAGCTGTTACATTTAGCTGACCGCTTGCAGCTTGTGGGTGTTTGATATGATCATTACCTACTGCCGGCGTATTGACGATTCTTTAGAGTCCTACACAGAGATTTCCAGGCTCAGTCAAAACGGAGTAGGAGCACATATGTGATATGTGCGGGACCGAGAATAATACGATATGAGATACCGTATTCTATTCTCGCGATATGTGATATCGGCCAGGTATATGTGATATAGCCGGGTCATCGGATCAAGTGTTGATTCGATGAATTGGTACATGTTATATTAGTCGGTTATATGTATTATAGCCGGGTTATCGGATCAAGTGTTGATTCGATAATTTAATGTATATTATATATGAGATATATTTCATTACATTAACTAATATAAGCTTGCTTTATTGATTCATTTTCTCACGGGATAATACATTGATGTATATGCGATATATGTTAATTGTATTATTTTCTTTTGTTATAAAACATATTATATATGTGATATTTAATATTGTAACAAGTTAGGATTACAAATGCAACATGCTTTGTAGAGTTTAAACATGGTTAGGTTTTGGATTAGGGTTAAGAATGCATGAATCTTCCATGAAGCTTCATGAAGCTTTGACTTTTGTCATTTGCTTTGTTTCTTTGTGTAGATATTTCTTAACTCAACCCAAAACCCTTTACCCTAGTTTATTCTCTACAAGGGTTAAGCCTTCATTCTTAACCCATGGTTGATTTTGTTGTTAGTTATATGTATGCCCTAGAGGCCATTACTATACATGTGATGTATATTGTAGTGGATGCTTGGACATATATAGGGATGACTTTCTTGCTCGACATGATAGTATGCTATCTGGTTACTCTTTATCTTAACGTGTACACTGATTGTCTCTCTGTTACATGTTGGTAAAGCCCTTAGGATGTGTACTTGACTACCTGGACTATGATGCAGATCATACTAGTGGGGACATGGTAGTCCATAAGTACATCCTTCAAGGTCCCTAGTCGTGGGTGTATCGAGATGGGGCATCGATATACCAGAGTAGACTAGCGTATGCCTTCTCGACCCATACAGATGGGCGATGGATGATCCCATATCCAATGGTGTTTGACATCAGAGATGATATACGGGTGCTCAGTAGAGACTGGGTACACTGGACGGACTCGCCGAGAACTCCCAGATGGTATTATACCTTACGTCACATGGAAGTTCTCTGGTGACACTGGTACAGGTTAGTCTGTAGACCCGAGATCGTCATAGAGTCTTGTGTGATTCCCACTGTGCTTTGATTTACACCTTACCACGTCCAAGAGGGCATGCAAAACGGTGGTTTTTGGGTACAGTCCCGAGTCACATGGAGGCAATGAGCGATAGGAGGGGTTTCGTCTCTTCCGGTATTGGGGGTTGATGTTGCGCTATGCTCGATTGGCCATAACAGGGAAGTCCCTGGCCAGGGCTGGTTTAGAGATTTACTGGTAAGTGTTACCAGTAGTTTCTCGACCCGTTATGAGCCTTATATCGGCATGACTTATCGGTTATTGGGGTCTGACGTTTACCACCCCTAGACTTGATATGCGACATATCAGACGAGGAGACCGGACTGTACGGTAGTGTCACTGTCAGGCTTTTACAGGAGTTGGAGCGGGCTTTCTTGCTGATCTTCTGATCGCTCAATACCCGGATAGCCGTTACGTCCAGCTAGTACCGCTGACGGCTTGTGGGTGCTTGATATGATCATCACCTACTGCCGGCGTATTGACGAGTCTTTAGAGTCCTACATAGAGGTTGTACTGGCTCAGGAAAAATGAAATAGGAGCGCATATGTGATATGTGCGGGACCGAGAATAATGCGTGTATGTGATACCATATTCTATTCTCGCGATGTTTGTATCGATCGGCTATATGCGATATAACCGGGATATCGAATCAAGTGTTGATTCGATAAGTCGATACATTGGATGTTAGTCGGTTATATGTGATATAACCGGATTATTAAGTCAAGTGTTGATTCAATAATTTAGTGTATAATTGTATATGTGATATACTAATTTACATTAACTAACATTGGTTCACTTAAGTATTGATTTTTTCTCACTTGTGTATATGTGATATATATATTTATTTGTGTTTACTATTTGTATCATGGTTGTTGATACACTTGACATGGGTGTATAAGACTTATACCATATTAATTATATTTGTTAGGTTTTTATATTTAAAGTAATTCTAAAACAAATGGATAATGAGAACAAATGCATGAAGCTTCATGAAGCTTATCTTTGCATTTGACTTAGTCCACTTGTTTTGTTTTTCTTAAGATATTAGTTAACCTAACCACTATGATTACCCATGGTAAAGTCTCTACATGAGTTAGTATATGATACTCACTCACCATGGTTAATGGATTCTCTCTCTTGATTATTCTTCATATTCATTTGAGTTCATCTTCTTCCTCCTTCACTTTCATTCTAGGGTTTGATAAAGAGAGAGATACAAAGTGAGAAATGAAATTCTAAATCGTACCCATTTCCTATCTCACCATCCTCTACTAGACTAGCACTTTATTTTAGGGTGTTTGCTTCACTAATTCTTTGGTTAGTGAAGTAGAAGCTTGAGTCCGTATTCCCTCGACGTAGATCTTCTTCGGCCTCGAAGACTTCAAGCAATACTGTTGCAACTTTCTCATGGAGCTGTCCGAGAGTCCGGGAGCCGATGATCGCAGCGAAGGGACTACATCAAGGAGCTTTAGAAGTGAAGGACCGATCTACAAAGGTTGTATTTCGTATTCACTTAGTGTAAATGTGATTTACTTGCATGTGATCGCCTAATCTCTAGTTAACGATCTCGTTTCGAGTTATTCGGCACGGCTAAAATTTTTATCCGGCATGGTTGATGCCTTGTAGAGCCTTGTTAGTGTGCCTAGTAACCCTACAGTTGTAACCACAACAATAATTCATTATTCATCACAAAAGGATTTCCATCATCTTCTTCTTCCTTCTTCTTGATGAAAAGCTTCACTAGCTTTTTCATAAGTGATGATAATGAGTGAGAATATGAAAACAAAAGAGAGCAAATTCCTACTTCATCATCCGCATCTATTCTAGCCACTTAGATTAGGGTGTTTTCTTTGCTAATACTTAATTAGTGAATCAAGAGCTTGGATTTGAGATTCTTCAAGGTAGATCATCTTGGATTAGTGAAGTCTTCAAGAAAGGTGCATCATTCTCTTCATGGAGCCTCTCGAAAGTCAGAGTTCATGATGATCGCAGCGAAGGGACTTCAACACGGAGCTTATGAAGCTAAGCAACGGACTACAAAGGTTGTAATCCCTATCTCTTTATTTCTTTGTATGTGATACAAACTTGTTACCCTAGAAATTCTAACATAATTCATGGTTTGCTTACTTTGCACCTCTCTAAATTTTAAAGTGGCATGTGTGATGCTACCAAACCCTAGACTAGGTGCAAGGGAAGCCCAACACTCGGCCCAGGGTACCGCACCGGGTCCACTATGCACCCACAGACAGTTCATCTCCTCCTCGAATCGGGCGTATGATATCGCTCAAGAGCCGAGAAAACTCATGGTGGACATATCACAATCATAACATGAGAAAACCGCACTTTTATCTTTTAAAGTGATAATTGAGTTTATTAAATCTTGCGGTTTCTCCAAATCCAGAAATCTCATGGAAAATCCGAAATCCAAAATGAAAAGTCAATAATAATGAATACTGGGCTCCGGCAATCCGGACTGGCCCTTATAATATTGCATGACTAATGAATATAAAAATATGCACGAAATATCAAGCAATGAATGCAATAATGAACTAACATATGAAACAATAACATATAGGAACTATCAGCTAGCAAGCTATGTCAATGAAATAATATTCTATAAAGTGTACGAGACATGGAAATTACCGATGAAGATGTGTGTGAGCCGACAAGCGAGTGTATGTGGAGCATACGCGTCATCGGTAATGGTGCCGGTGTCCTAACAACAGGTTTCATCATTTCTAACGAAAATACGTATAAGCATGCAATGCAATGCAAGCAGCAGAATAAATGGTAAATGAATAGTAATGCAGCAATAAAGAAATATACATTCTTATATACGAGTCATACAGTTTTTGGTATCTGAAATCGCACGAATCGTAATGTTTAGAAAATAAGGCTACGGTGTTTTTATGAAAAAGTACATCCTTTGAAATAACCGTAGTATCCCTTGGCCTGGCTTTAAAATACTCACGATTAGTTAGTTTTTGAAATAGGTATGGCTCGAGTCTAGTCTAACATCTACAAGTAAACTACAGGATTAAACTAACAGACTAATCAAAAAGGGTAAGGAAAACAACCTAAGTCTGATTCGATATATATATAATAGTCGGTGATTGTTAGTGTATATGCCCTAGAGGCCATTACTGTATCATACTAGCTTGTATATTACTTAATGGAAGCTTGGGATATTCACAGTTGTATAGACAATCTTGCTCAATATGGTAGTATGCTACTTGGTTTGTTTCTACTTCAATATATGCATGTGTTTCTTTTAGCATATGTTTTATACATATTAGTAGATCCCTTAGGATCTTTGCTTGATTACCAGCGTTGTGATGGCAGTCACACTAGTGGGGGCTGGGTAATCTACAAGCACATCCTTATACAGGTCCCTAGTCGTAGGACTATCGAGACGGGGCATCGATACTCCTGAGTAGACTAGCGTATACGCTTCTCATCCCAGCTCGGGAGGTGGTCTGTCCCACAGCCATCAGTACGTCGTACTGGAGATAGTATGCGGGTGCTCGTTAGGTTATGAGTACTCTGGACAGGACTCCTCGGGAACTGTTGGATGGTATTATACCTATCGTCAGTTATCAGTTCCCAGGTGACATGAGTACAGCTTAGTCCGTTGACTTGACACTGTTACTTCGCCTCGAGTGTGTTCCCACTGTACTTAGATTACTACCCTACCACGGCTCAAAGGAGTCGTGCAAACAGGTAGTAGTTGGGTGCAGTCCCGAAGCACTTGGAGGCAGTGACAGTTAGACAGGATTCTTTTCTCCCGGTATTGGGGGTTGACATCGCGCTGTGTCTAGGAGAGCCATTACATGAGTAGTCCCTGGCCAGGACAAGCGAGATATACTGATAGGTTTCCAGTGTTATCTCAGGGTGTTTTGGGCTTCACTCCGACACGACTTGCACTGCTATTAGGGGACTGACGTTCACCACCCCCTAGGCCCGCCATGCGATGTATCAGAAGAACAGACCGGACTGTACGGAGATTGTCACATACAGGCTCAGTAGGACTTCGGATGGGTTTATCTCATCGGCCTTCCTATCGACATCCACCTGGGGACCATTACGTACAGCTAGTACCGCTTGCGGTCTGTGGTTAAACCCACTGCCAGCGTAGTGTCGAGTGTTTAGAGTCCCACACAGAGAGTTTCCCTGCACTGAGCGAAACGTGTAGAGGCCGTATGGTTTTACGGCAGGGCTGTGATCACTTACGTGCACTTGTGTGCGTATGCTATTCGGGCAAGCAATACTAGTGGGCTTTGGTTTAATCCGGATCCTAGTATTGCATGGATGGATTCATTTTGTCTTCTGTGCATTCTCATTCTACGGAATGCGGATGCGGGTGTGTATGCACAGTTTTGAGGAGCGATGAAGGGGGAGGTGCCTCATTAGGGTTTTGGCAGATGGTTCGGCCAAAACCGCTTTGTGGCAGGCTCATTAGGGTTTTGGCAATTCGTTAGGTTCAAAACCATTATGAGCTGGAGACATTACTTACTAATCTTTTCAGTGATAATTTTATGATGGCTAATTGCTTTGACCATTTGACCACCTTGACCACTCTTGACTTTGTTGACCCGTTGACCAAAGTTGACCTTGACCTGCATGAAAGGTCTACACTCTTCTTTGGTTTTCTTTTTCATTTTGGATTATGATAATGGTCATGTCAATGTAGCCATCAACTTTATCATGATAGGATTTGTAATGATGTGGTTTAGTACTATTGCAACCATGGTGCCTTTTTTCTTGAGTTAATAATTTTCATTATTCTTTTCTCATTCTCTCTCTTGCAAGTGAGAAGAAAGAAAGAGAGCTCCATGGTTGCTTGATCTCCTTCATCTTCCTCCTCTTGAAATATTCTTTTGATCTCATGTGTTGAGAGAAAAAGAATCCACATAGACAAATACTTCCATCAACCTCCTCTACATAACCTAGGAGTTAAGACTAGCGATCTTGTTGCCCTAGTTGCCTTGGCTCGAGGTGGAGCTCGGTGTACATCTCTCGGGTGGATCGTCTTCGACTCAAGAAGGTCGCGGAGGTGACCAAGATCCGGATCGACCCTCGGACCGTGGATGGGTGAGCCGGACAGCGGAGAGAAGATCCGAAGGACCAGTTTCGTGAGGTATAATTTCTACGGCATAGTAGTTAACGCCTCTAGTAGTTTGTTAGTTTCTAGTTTAGCAAAGATCCGGCTTTTGGTCCATGTTGCCTTTGCGCCAAAAATTGTTTTTCGCCGTTTCCGCCTCCCCGTAAGAACCGGGGTGAGCAACGTGGACTTACAGTGTTATCAAAGCCTAGCTAAACATAAACTAGCAAGTTAGCAAAGTGTTAAGAATATCTATCGGAAAAAGGTCGCAAAACTCGCCCGGAAAAACCAAGTTTCTGTCGATTTTTTATACTGCTCAAAAAGTGATTTAACATATATGAAAAATCGGCTCAGGGTTTTCTAAAGACACAGACCAAAAACGGTCCACTGAACCGATCAAAGCACCGCGGTTCCGCGGCAAGAACATGCTTCTTGCCGCGGATCCGCGGCCGAGTTGACTCGGCCGTGGACCGAGTTTGGTGCAGTGTGCTTAGTTGGCTGTTTTGGGATTTTTAGTACATGTTGTTTCTGCCCAGATTTTCCAGAGAACAAAATGACTTTTGTGGTGGTAACAAATCTGTATTTTGGTCGATATTCCATACACTTTGGCTAATGAATATTTTCTGTGATGTGATATATGTATTGAACGTCCGCTAATCGCTATACGTCGATTAGTGGGGGTTATACATATCTGTGATCTGTAATGTTGATGGTTTGTGTAATGAACTCGGTGGATTGTCGTGGATGAATAGCCGGGGTGGATGTGAGATGAGAGTTTCTTTTTCTTTCATTCATTGTAAAATTTGTAAAATTGATGTAATATTATTTGTTTGGCCGCACAACCGGGTCGGGGTTGTAGCCGTCATTGTATAATTTCTTTTTACTGTTTTTGCTCCTAGGATAGACCCAAGGTGGGGTGCACAAACTACCGGGTATCTCGAAGTGCCGAGTGGCCTACTCACGGTGATGAGGGAGGTTGCTTCGCTTCGGGTACTTGGCGGGTAGTTTGCCGCACCCGTAGGGGTCTAGGGTGGGGTTTGGCTATTCATCGCGACCGTGTAATCCGTTCTTCGTTACAGGCTCGTACGAATTGCGGATTCCTAGTATATCCATTGTATTCATCTGTGATCTGGAATGACTATCATTGCATGTGACGAATGTTTATATATATCTATATGATATCTATTTAGGCGTTGCTTATATTTTGCATCCGCGTTAGTCCAGCCCCCGCTCTGTCGTTAGTTAAGTAACCTAACGGGTGATGACGGGACCCCGTGGCGAATGCGGATGGCATAAGTGTACGTCATATTTTTGTTGTTTTCTGCAATGGTAGGATTAAATGATGGGACGCATTGGAATTAATGCAAGAAAATAAACCAAGTAAAAGTCGTTGGAACACTTTCAAAACCACTCGGTTCTTTTCAAAATCCAGCTTTTTAAACGCGGAGCTTGAACCACTCCATTTAAAAGCTATCAGGTTCCTTCGATTATATCAAGTTCACTACGTTCACGGTTTCGCCAAAACCATTCGTAGCCCTCCGTCATTTCAGCTAAATAGTCAGTAGTATTCAAGCTATGTATTTTGACCTTCGCCAAGGCATATTGATTGGTAGCTGCTGAATATTTATCTGTAGCATAGATAGATGCGTTAGTTTGGGACGGTCGTACTACTATTTTGGCCTTCGTCAAGGGTATGTACGGGTGGGTTCAAATTAACCTGGACAATGATGGGTAGAACTTGACATGTGACTTATGATATGTTGGCCTTCGTCAAGGTCATAAGAGCATGGGGCAAAAAATCCACATCGGGAGTTTCAAAAGAATTGAAACTTGCTAGCGCTGCATACCATTTGGAGTGTGATGATTCTGGTAGGATTCCTTCAGTTTTGTCACGCGATGATATTTGGATCCCGATCCTACTGTGAATATATGCTACTCCTCCGGAACTTTCTCACTTAACGATCAATGTTATAAACCATGTAGGTGTCTAGAAAGGTGTTAGCGGGGCTACGCCCACAGGGAAAAGAGATTATTTAATTAAGGAACTTCGCGAAAGCGTTGGAAAACCTGCCTCGAAGTACCGACACCAGCCTGGCTGAACGGTTAAGCAAGTATTGTACGGTGAGATTGATCCCGACTAATTCTTCCTTTATGGTTTGAGGAGGGATTCGAGAGACAGTGGGAGCCATCCTGTTTAGATAAATTGAAAACCAATCTACACTTGCAAGAGTATCATGCTAAAGTGTTTTCTTCTCTCTCTCTTAATTGCAGCGACCCAGTGACCAGACATAGGTTACATCTAGATAATAAAATGACTGAATCTGACTGTTATGACTGGCAAAGGTCTGTCCAGATGTCCATTGCCCATGACAAGCTGGGACACCTCTTAACTAATCCAACCCCTGCCGTCTTAGGTCCAGTTTCCCCTGTCACGGATATTGATATCCATAGGACATCAGAAGAAGTCTGTGCAAAAGCCAAGTGCCTCGTGTTGGCCTCAGTTAATGGTGCAAACCAGAGGCAGCACGAGAAGATGGACTTAGTTTCTATCTTCCTCCATAACAAAGATTTATATGGAGAGCAATCTCGTATCGCAAGATATGAGACCTCGAACGAATTGTTTCCAGCGAGGTTGGCTATCGGGTCATCTGTAGGGGGCAACGTCCTTACAGAGACCAGCTCTTTTGAGCTCTCGGACCTGAAGACTACGTTGAAGAACGGGTCAAATGCTGACTTAGTTCAACAGTCTCTACCTACTACCCTGAAGGAAACCAGGGAAGTAGAAAGAAAGGGAAGGGCAAAAGTTTCGGGACTGGATGTAGTAAGAGAAGGATGTTCCTATTATTACAGGAATGAACATTGGCAGAAGGATTGCAGGGCTTGCAAAGCCAGTAGCCAGAATTCGAAGTATGTTGTGGCTTCGGCTTCGGGTGTGTTTGTGATAGAGAACTGTATTTCAGTTAACCCTACTTCCTGGGTATTGGATACCGGATTAGGATCTCATATCTGTAATTCGTTACAGGCTCTGAGAAACCGTAGGGTTGTCAGGAAAGGTGATTTGACTCTCAGGGTTGCTAACGGAATGAGCATGTATGCTGAATCCGTCGGGGAATATCATCTAGGACTAACAACTGGGCAGATATTGATTCTGCGTGACTGTTTTTATGTACCAGGTGTGACTTGTAATATCATATCTGTATCCTTACTTTCTAAGGAAGGATGTGATTTTACTTTTGTAAGCGATGTAGTCAACATCCACCTAAATCAAGTTCTGATTGGGTCAGGTACATTACAAAACGGAATATACGTATTGAATCAAGCTCAGATCTTCTGTGTCCAGAACACACTTAAAAGAAAGTCTCCGGAATTAAATCAGGCTTTCTTATGGCATTGTAGACTGGGTCACATTAATGAGACACGGTTGACAAAGTTACATAAAGAAGGATACTTGGATCCGTTCGAGTACCAGTCTTTTGCCACTTGTGAATCTTGTCTCATGGGAAAGATGACAAAGACTCCGTTCACTGGACACGGAGAAAGAGCAAGTGAGCTCTTGGGACTCATACAAAGTGATGTGTGTGGTCCAATGTCTACAAATGCGCGAAGTGGTTATTCATACTTCATTACTTTCACAGATGATTTCTCTAGGTATGGGCATGTCTTCTTGATGAAGCACAAATCCGAGGACTTTGAGAAATTTTGGGAATACAAGAATGAAGTTGAAAAACAAACAGGCAAAAGTATCAAGACACTGAGATCTGATCGAGGTGGTGAATACTTGAGTGCCGAGTTTCTGGGCTACTTAAAAGAGAATGGAATTCTCTCTCAGCTTGCTCCTCCATACACACCACAACACAACGGTGTATCGGAAAGGAGGAATCGAACCCTATTGGATATGGTTCGTTCCCTGATGAGTAGGGCTGAGTTGCCGCGATCCTTCTGGGGTTATGCACTAGAATCAGCTGCATATCTCTTGAACAAGGTTCCCTCCAAGACTGTGCCTACCACACCATATCAGATGTGGTGTGGGAAGAAACCCCATCTTCAATATCTTAAGATATGGGGATGTCCAGCTTTTGTAAAAAAGCAGGATGCGGACAAGCTCAAGGCACGCTCAGTACTGTGTAAGTTTGTGGGATACCCAAAGAACTCCAAGGGGTATTTCTTCTATTACGCAGAGGAACAAAAGGTTTTTGTTTCTCGTCATGCCCACTTTCTGGAACATCAGTTTTTAGAGAAAGGTGAAAGTAGGAGCGTGGTAGAACTGGAAGAAATTCCAGAACCACAAGCTATTACTGAAATCTTGGAAGAACCAGAAGGTTCAGGAGAACCGGACATCCCAGCGCCACTCCGCAGGAGTAGTAGGCAGTCTTATCCGCCCCAGAGATACTACGGTTTTCTCATAGATGGGGATAGAGAGGATTGCACTATGGATTATGGTGAGCCTACTAGCTTCCAGCAAGTCATTCAGAGCGGTGACTCGGTAAAATGGCTGGATGCAATGCGGACCGAGATGGAGTCTATGTACACCAACAAAGTTTGGACTTTGGACTTTGCTCCAGAAGGGGTAAAACCCGTAGGCTGCAAATGGATCTTCAGAAAGAAGATTGGTGTAGATGGGCAGGTTGAAACCTATAAAGCTAGACTTGTAGCAAAGGGTTTTCGTCAAAGACCTTGTTTGGACTATGACGAGACCTTTTCTCCAGTGGCTATGCTCAAATCCATTCGGATCCTTCTTGCCATTGCTGCCTTCCACGATTATGAGATTTGGCAGATGGACGTAAAGACGGCTTTCCTAAATGGAAATTTGGAAGAGTGCGTCTTTATGGATCAGCCAGAGGGATTCATTCAGAGTGGGAGCAGCGGTAAAGTGTGCAAGTTGCTCAAGTCCATCTATGGACTGAAGCAGGCATCGCGGAGTTGGAACATCTGCTTTGATGATACTGTCAAGGAAATCGACTTTATCAAGAACCCAGATGAACCATGCATTTACAGTAAGATTGTAGGAAGAACTGTGGTATTCCTCATCTTGTACGTGGATGACATTCTCCTAATAGGAAATGATATTCCTATGCTACAGTCAGTCAAAGGATTCTTGTCGCAGAGGTTCTCTATGAAGGACCTGGGCGATGCCAACTATATTCTGGGGATCCAGATCTATCGTGATAGATCTAAGAGGATGTTGGGACTTTCACAGTCAAGTTACATCGACACCATACTGAAAAGGTTCAGTATGGAAGATTCCAAGAGCGGTAATCTACCGGCTTGTCACGGAATCACCCTCTCCAAAGAGATGTCTCCCAAGACTGATTTGGAAAGGGCTCGCATGTCATCTATACCCTACGCATCTGCAGTAGGCTCTATAATGTATGCGATGTTATGTACCAGACCAGATGTAGCATACGCATTGAGCGTTGTAAGCCGGTATCAGTCGGACCCAGGGGAGAAACACTGGATAGCGGTAAAGAACATTCTCAAGTACCTGAGAAGGACTAAGAAGATGTTCTTGGTGTATGGCGGAAAAGACCTCCAGATCGAGTGCTTTGCTGACTCCAGCTTCCAGAGTGACAAGGATGACTCCAAGTCCATGTCGGATTATGTCTTTACCCTCAATGGAGGGGCGGTTTGCTGGAAGAGCTCCAAGCAGGAAACCGTTGCTGACTCAACTATGGAAGCGGAGTACATAGCTGCTTGCGATGCCGCAAAAGAAGCTGTCTGGATGAAGAAGTTCCTCACGGAGCTTCAGGTGGTTCCTACCAGTGTTGATCCAATACCGCTATATTGTGACAACAACGGCGCTATAGCTTTAGCGAAGGAACCCAGATCCCATCAGAAGTCCAGGCACATTTTGAGGCGGTATCACCTGATCAGAGAGATCGTAGATCACCGGGATATCGAGGTAAAGAGAGTAAATACGGAAGATAACACTGCAGATCCACTCACGAAGACCCTACCCCAGACTTAGTTTGAGCGGCTGATCGAGATGATAGGTCTTCGATACGCCAGTACACGGCCTCAGTGCAAGTGGGAGATTGTTAGTGTATATGCCCAAGAGGCCATTACTGTATCATACTAGCTTGTATATTACTTAATGGAAGCTTGGGATATTCACAATTGTATAGACAATCTTTCTCAATATGGTAGTATGCTGCTTGGTTTGTTTCTACTTCAATATGTGCATGTGTTTCTTTTAGCATATCGCTTATACATATTAGTAGAGCCCTTAGGATCTTTGCTTGATTACCAGTGTTGTGATGGCAGTCACACTAGTGGGGGCTGGGTAATCTACAAGCACATCCTTATACAGGTCCCTAGTTGTAGGACTATCGAGACGGGGCATCGATACTCTAGAGTAGACTAGCGTATACGCTTTTCATCCCAGCTCGGGAGGTAGTCTGTCCTACAGCCATCAGTACGTCGTACTGGAGATAGTATGCGGGTACTCGTTAGGTTACGAGTACACTGGACAGGACTCGTCGGGAACTGTTGGATGGTATTATACCTATCGTCAGTTATCAGTTCCCAGGTGACATGAGTACAGCTTAGTCCGTTGACTTGACACTGTCACTTCGCCGCGAGTGTGTTCCCACTGTACTTAGATTACTACCCTACCACAGCTCAAAGGAGTCGTGCAAACAGGTAGTAGTTGGGTGCAGTCCCGAAGCACTTGGAGGCAGTGACGGTTAGACAGGATTCGTCTCTCCCGGTATTGGGGGTTGATATCGCGCTGTGTCTAGGAGAGCCATTACACGAGTAGTCCCTGGCCAGGGCAAGCGAGATATACTGCTAGGTTTCCAATGTTATCTCAAGGTGTTCTGGGCTTCACTCCGACATGACTTGTACCGCTATTGGGGGACTGACGTTCACCACCCCCTAGGCCTGCCATGCGATGTATCAGACGAACAGACCGGACTGTATGGAGATTGTCACATATAGGCTCAGTAGGAGTTCAGATGGGTTTATCTCATCGGCCTTCTTATCGACATCCGCCTGGGGACCGTTACGTACAGCTAGTACCGCTTGCGGTCTGTGGTTAAACCAACTGCCAGCATAGTGTCGAGTCTTTAGAGTCCCACACAGAGAGTTTCCCTGCACTGAGCGAAACGTGTAGAGGCCGTATGGTTTTACGACATGGCTGCGATCACTTATGTGCACTTGTGTGCGTATGCTGTTCGGGCAGGCAATACTAGTGGGCTTTAGTTTAAGCCGGATCCTAGTATTGCATGGATGGATTCGTTTTGTCTTCTATGCATTCTCATTCTACGGAATGCGGATGCGGGTGTGTATGCACAGTTTTGAGGAGCGATGAAGGGGAAGGTGCCTCATTAGGGTTTTGGCAGATGGTTCGGCCAAAACCGCTATGTGGCAGGCTCATTAGGGTTTTGGCAATTCGTTAGGTTCAAAACCATTATGAGCCGGAGACATTACTTACTAATCTTTTCAGTGATAATTTTATGATGGCTAATTGCTTTGACCATTTGACCACCTTGACCACTCTTGACTTTGTTGACCCGTTGACCAAAGTTGACCTTGACCTTCATGAAAGGTCTACACTCTTCTTTGGTTTTCTTTTACATTTTGGATTATGATAATGGTCATGTCAATGTAGCCATCAACTTTATCATGATAGGATTTGTAATGATGTGGTTTAGTATTATTGCAACCATGGTGCCTTTTTTCTTGAGTTAATAATTTTCATTATTCTTTTTTCATTCTCTCTCTTGCAAGTGAGAAGAAATAAAGAGAGCTCCATGGTTGCTTGAACTCCTTCATCTTCCTCCTCTTGAAATATTCTTTTGATCTCATGTGTTGAGAGAAAAAGAATCCACATAGACAAATACTTCCATCAACCTCCTCTACATAACCTAGGACTTCAAGACTAGCGATCTTGTTGCCCTAGTTGCCTCGGCTCGAGGTGGAGCTCGGTGTACATCTCTCGGGTGGATCGTCTTCGACTCAAGAAGGCCGCGGAGGTGACCAAGATCTGGATCGACCCTCGGAGCGTGGATGGTTGAGCCGGACAGCGGAGAGAAGATCCGAAGGACCGGTTTCGTGAGGTATAATTTCTACGGCATAGTAGTTAACGCCTATAGTAGTTTGTTAGTTTCTAGTTTAGCAAAGATCCGGCTTTTAGTCCATGTTGCCTTTGCGCCAAAAATTGTTTTTCACCATTTCCGCCTCCCCGTAAGAACCGGAGTGAGCAACGTGGACTTACAGTGATCCCGCCTCAATAGTATCCCATACGATACACTATATAATATGGCATTCTCAAGTCAAGAGTGCGGATCTATCATCGATATAGCTCGTACGGTAAATCCATCATACGGCATCCCAAATCTGGGTACGGGTCAAATATCACATTTATCTCATTATTTATCTGGTATCCTTATCATCACATATTGTGAACTGGTTACTGATCTACGTCTAGTACAATGCTGATACCATCTACATAAATATATGTGTGTATGAAACACATCGCCCAAGGACCCGCTATAATATCATGTCGTATCTCATAATACGAACCCAATCATATCACCGATCTCATGGCACCATGCCCAATCTCATCGACTCATCTCCAAATACCATATACTATCCACATCATCCATGTATATGTATACGTATATATATATACAAATAGTCCCATACCTATGTGTTATATATATATATATATATATATATATATATATATATATATACATATCCCCATATATGCACAAGTAATAAAATGTATGCAAGTGTGTGTGCACGCGTGTTTGTAAACCTTATTCTAGGGTTCGCGACTGCAACTAACTAACGACACTATCAAATAATTACACTAAAACTTAACCAATGATGTCCTAAAACTTACTTGCTAGCTATCCATGTTTCATATAACACATAAACATATATATATATATATATATATATATATATATATATATATATATCGTATATATAGTATACTACACTTCGAACTGCGGGGGTGATATACGCCATCCACCCGACTTCCCCCATAGATATATATCTACTCACCTTGATCCTCGCTTGCCGAAGTCGATGACGCCATGCTCGTCCTTGTCGTTCATGTCCACTCGAGGGTACCTACATATGTATACACAAGATATCTTAAACCAAAATCACGCACAAAAACCAAATCGGCACGAGTATCACATATAGGTTAAAACCTATAGTTTATGCATGAAAGAATAACCAAACAACCCCCGTCGTTGGCGTCAAAACGCCACACGACGGAACACAATAACAAATAACAAATAACAAATCTCAATTCATTAAAATCCGTAAACAAAATCAAAAACTATGAAAACTTGCTCCAGATTTTACCCTTGGTGAAATCAGTCAATTTTGCACACATGGAGGGTCTATTTTACTCGAGATAAAGCCCTGGACCAAGCACGAATCAAATTGGGAGTACCAAGGCCGCAATTTGCGGCCGGAATGCTTAAATCTGTGGCCTGGGTAGGGGGTTTGGGGCAAAGGTTTCAGTGGTAGCTTCCTAGGTGCCTGCATGACTCGCTGTGTTTGCTAAATAATTCCTAGTGTCCTCAGGTGTTAGCAGATCTCTAAATAAGCACACAATTTCCTTAAATTCCCAATATCGGGGTTTTTAGGTTTGCGGTTTGGGGTTTAAGTCAATGGTTTAGTCCATAATACCATCACTACAGGGATTGTATAGCTTCTACTAACCTCAATTACACAATTACAACTCACAAATCCCTCAAACCCTAACTAGGAATTTCCAAACCTCACTAAACAACATTTAAACACTTCTAAACATATAATGAACCTAAAGTTAATGTAATACTACTCTAATGGTGGAGAAATTACCTCATTTGGCAACTCAAGAATTTTCTTGAGTTGCCCCCAAGTCTTCAAAATCCAATTTTTCTTGGTCCAAAGTGTTTGTAGTGGGCTTGTGCATGTTTTTAATGAAGTGGGGATGCGGTTTTAATGGGTTTTTCATGGAATTGTGTGGAGGTAGAGCAGGGAGGAGAAAGAGGCTGCCAAGATGAAGGAGAAGGAGAGAGGAATGCGTGAATGAGTGAAGTGAGAATGATCCAAGACCAAGGTTGACCCCTCACCCCCCCCTCTCTCTCTCTCTCTCTCTCTCTCTCTCTCTCTCTCGCCCATACCCATTATTCTAACCTTTTCTTTTCTTTTCTTTTCTTTTCTTTTCTCTTTTCTTTTCATTTAAAAACAAATCCATGCATGAAAATGAAGAAAGAAAACCATGTTAGAAAATGTAACAAATATGAAAAATGACTTGGTGCATGTCATGTGCACAAATCAAGCTTAATGCACGATTAGCGATATTTAATCACGATTAGAATTAAAAGTAATATAATTAATCATAAAAATTGTAATTTGCATAAATCACATAAAGCACCCTCATTTTAGAAACTCCTACAATTTTCCAAATATTTTCCGATTTATCGGTATTTAATTATACCGCATATTAAAATATTCATAATATTTATTATTTAATTATAAAAATTCCCAAAAATAATATTTTATTTTTCTGAAATGTTACAGTCTTCTCCCCTTAAAGAAATTCGGTCCTCGAATTTAAATTTAAACCTCTCAAATACTAAAACATTTCAGTAAAATGATCAAGTCGTCGGGGCTCCGAAATCATAAATACATAAAACAAATCATTGTAAATTCGTCAAAACATCTGAAATAAGTGCATGCCCAAACCTTTTCAAATCACAGTGTGATATGCGTATCACAGCACAAGTAGCAGACGTTTATTTGTAAGAAAATAACTATATATCTATATATGTCTTTTGTTTAACATACACGTCCTGCCGTTTGAAAATAATTTAGAAGGGTTTCCTTATAAAGTTTTTCATGTCATCTCGGACACGTAGGTAAATACTGATACTATAGCTCCTTCTTTGGAAATCCCTTCGATAACTATCAATGCATGCAAAATATATTCAGGTACTGTCCTCTGACTAGTCCTGCTCAACTACTCTACCGAGTAGCAAATATCATAAAAACGTACTGATGAAAAATCAATCCCAATTGTATATAAGAATGCCACGTGCGTATGGTGCGCACGGAAATCAAAATCCATGAATGTGCCATACATGTGCACAGAATAAAATCTAAGTGCAACGGGTGTGCACGAAACACCTGTTAAGGACAACGGGTGTGCCTGACAGCAATATCAGGTGCATCTGATATGCATGAAGAATCTCGATTTAGTGCATCTGGTGTGTAACACAATCACATCAAGCACCCAAGTATGCACAAGAATCCAAGTCAAGTGCACAAGGTGCATGAAAAAAAATATCGAATATCACAATTGAAATCGACAGTATACAACACATTTCAATCCAAATCCAAATCAGGTATACCGTGGTATATAATCTCACCATCATATGCATCAGCGTGCACAAAATCGAATCAAAATACTAAAAGTGCATGAAAAATATGCCGAAAGCATAAATCAAATCACATACATACCATAGGCATGAAATCAAAATCAACATCTCGAATCAAATCGAATTCAAGTGCAACTGTGGTGCACAAAATCTCAATCATGCAAATAAATCGCTCAAAATATCAAAATCAAAGATGGCGGAAATAGTCCCGCTCAAGCATGTCCTATAAAGATCTCTTGCCAACTGTCATGGTCACTCATAGCATGTCTCGTCGACGTTGCCGAACTCTGGCCTACTGGGTGTGCGTAATATGACCGATCCTGGGTCCAAGTCTTCCCGTATTGTATTCCAGAAAGGTCTTGTCGGGGTCTCTCCTGATCTCGTTTCTGCTGAAGTGCCCAGAAGCTATCATCCTTTTGCTAAATCTATTTCTTGTTCCGGAACGGCTGCATACTCATCACGACTCTTTCTGGAAGATATATCCATGTACAACGCCTCCCCATGCGTATCACATCTCTGATGTCAGCGGAGTGGAACGTCATATCATCAAGATCTCGTACGAACCTCTTACTCCACTTTTCTCTAATATCGACTGCTTCGTACTCGTCTCTTCATGGCTGCATGGACTGCGCTCCAACGGTTATACTCGTATCTAGAGTCTCCCCAAGAAATGTATACCATCACATGATATCCGAATGATGTCGAACTCTTCGATCAATTCGTTAAGGTTCCATAATCCCCCAAGAGCTCAACATCTTGAGTACAGTTTAATAGTATTCCAGTACGTGCCACAGTACCTGTGGACCAACCATAGAAGGGCAAACCCAAGCCTCATTAATGGCACCGATGAACTACTGCAAACCCCAAGGTTTCATAGCATTCTCATGGTCATTATATCGAGTTAGGGTTTCATTCTTCTAGAGGGTCCACAGAATTACTTGCATGTTTCTCCGAATACTTTAAACTTGGAAAAATGGGTTTCTGACATTCGATCGTCTTCTATCGACTCTCAATGTACCTGCGTGAAGTCGTCTCTAGCTGGAATCAATCAATCTGATGACCTCGCATCGGGGTAGGCAATGAATCACATGCCCTAGTCTTTCAACTTTGGTGACTAGCGATCTTCTATCATATCTCGAAGTATAACTCGTGCGGCATTAGCTTCAAACATCTGGGGCGACATCTTGTCATTCGCAGCAGCAACTGGCTCATTTGTCCGCACGTTAAATAGTGCCTCAATCATCAAAAGTAATCAGTGCTTTGACGGTCATCACATTCTGGCTGGCCTCTAGCAGTAGCCCAATCCTCTAGTGCTGATCTTCACGTCCGAGAAATCTCGTAAAAGCGATCCATTAAACGCTCATGGCGCGAAAACACAAATAAACGATACACCTATGAAAATCGTATGTCCCTGGAATCACGCCCTGGTCAGTCCTCGTCCGTGACGAGCTCGTGCTGACGCAACTCTAGCCGTATCTCTCTCTGCCCGTGTAATCATGGCAGCAAAACCATAAACCGATAATGATGAGGATAGATCATTGGAATGAATATAATAATGTGCAAGGAAATGTACATCCTAAGACTTCTTAAGCGGAGTAGTGTATCGTAAGTATGCCGCGGAACATACACACGGTACGTCACTCTCCTTAAGTCACCTACTCCATCAACCAAGATCAACCTATGGGATGAAAGTTTAGGTCTAATACCCCATTGACTAAGTCTATGTTCCGTAAGGTCAAGCCTAGATTCCGTATATATATAAACGCCCTATGCTCCGCATAGTCAAACATAGACTCGAACCAAGGTTAACCTAGCGCTCTGATACCAACTTTGTCACGACCCGAAATGGCACGTGACTGGCACTTGAATCATATGAAGTTTATAGGACCCCATCTAATTCAAGTAAGCCAAAAATCCCAAAAATCTATACCATTTACAAGAAGAAAGAAGGAAAAGTTTAGTTTTAAAGCAAGTGCTTTAATATACCATAAGCCGAAGTATGTATTTTTAAAATCATCAAGTTCTTTCTGAAAATTTCGGCAGAGTTTCCTTTGTAAAAACTGGACCCAAAAGGGTACAACATGCATAATATGAATAAAGGCATCCTAAGCGGGAGCTAGCACTTCGTCAATTGACGGTCACAACCACGCAAGCAATATAATATACAACGCCGAAGGGCGAGGATCAAAACTCAAAAGGAAACTCAATAACATCAAGAAAACCATAATAATACAACGCGCGACTCTAAGGTCGAAAGAATATACATCGAACTGATCTTCTAAGAATATAAAATATACAAGTCTGGTTGATAGAGTTTAGTAGATACAACTGAATAAAAATATAGTACAATGGTGGTCACGATGCAAGTGAACCCACATACCAAAGCAATCACCCGGAATGAAAGCAATGTTCCAGCAAAACCGCAACAAAACCTGTACGGAAAAACCTGCAAGAACTATAGCACAACGGGGGTGAGTTGCCAACTCGTGAGTAGAAAATATCATAGAGCAGAAATCGTATGTATGATTCAATCCTAGATCAATACGATAATAATATATATCCTCAATGATAATATGGCCTGAAGCATAATATAAAGGCAAGGGTAAACATCTATGCATAAGTGTAATCCCATGTGCTCATGTCAGTGCCTCAGGTAGCAATATATCGTAAATATGATGTATGAATGTGGTAAAATGAAAACAGAAGACATCATGAACGAGAAAACTATTTTCTTAATATAGTGAGATTTCTGTATAACCATTTAAGTATCATCAATGAAATCATCAGAAAATCAGTGTCAAGTATCGACACAAAATATATATTTCAATATCTCAGGCTCCGGCTATCCGGACTGGCCTGTATCATCAAATCTCAATATCTCAGGCTCCGGCTAACCGGACTGGCCTGTATCATAAATCTTAATAAAATCACTGGTCATCAATGTTCCCCTGTCACAGGCTCAAACGCCATTCTCTGCGATCTTCTCACCCGGGGTACCGCACCGGGTCCACCATGCACCCCACAGACGGTTCATCTCCTCCTCGAATCGGGTGTATGATGTAGCTCAAGAGCCGAGAAAACTCATGGTGGACATATCACAATCATAACATGAGAAAACCGCACTTTTATCTTTTAAAATGCTAATTGAGTTTATTAAATCTTGCGGTTTCTCCAAATCCAGAAATCTCATGGAAAATCCGAAATCCAAAATGAAAACTCAATAATAATGAATACTGGGCTCCGGCAATCCAGACTGGCCCTTATAATATTGCATGACTAATGAATATAAAAATATGCACGAAATATCAAGTAATGAATGCAATAATGAACTAACATATGAAACAATAACATATAGGAACTATCAGCTAGCAAGCTATGTCAATGAAATAATATTCTCTAAAGTGTACGTGACATGGAAATTACCGATGAAGATGTGTGTGAGCCGGCAAGCGAGTGTACGTGGAGCATACGCATCATCGGTAATGGTGCTGGTGTCCTAACAACAGGTTTTATTATTTATAACGAAAATACGAATAAGCATGCAATGCAATGCAAGCAGCAGAATAAATGGTAAATGAATAGTAATGCAACAATAAAGAAATATACATTCCTATATACGAGTCATCCAGCTTTTGGTATATGAAATCGCACGAATCGTGGTGTTTAGAAAATAGGGCTACGGTGTTTTTATGAAAAAGTACATCCTTTGAAATATCCGTAGTATCCCTTGGCCTGTCTTTAAAATACTCACGATTCGTTAGTTTTTGAAATAGGTATGACTCGAGTCTAGTCTAACATCTACAAGTAAACTACAGGACTAAACTAACAGACTAATCGAAAAGGGTAAGGAAAACCACCTAAGTCTGAGTCGATATATATATATATATATATATATATATATATATATATAATAGTCGGTGATCCCGCCTCAATAGTATCCCATACGATACACTATATAATATGACATCCTCGAGTAAAGAGTGCGGATCTATCATCAAAGAGTCAAGAGTGTGGATCTATCATCAATATAGCTCGTACGGTAAATCCATCGTACGGCATCCCAAATCTGGGTACGGGTCAAATATCACATTTATCTCATTATTCGTCTGGTATCCTTATCATCACATATCGTGAACTGGGTACTGATCTACGTCTAGTACAATACTGATACCATCTACATAAATATATGCATGTGTATGAAACACATCACCCAAGGACCCGCTATAATATCATGTCGTATCTCATAATACGAACCTAATCATATCACCGATCTCATGTCACCATGCCCAATCTCATCGACTCATCTCGAAATACCATATACTATCCTCATCATCCATGTATATGTATACGTATATATATATATACATAGTCCCATACCTATATATATATATATACATATCCCCATATACGCATAAGTAATAAAATGTATGTAAGTGTGTGCGCGCGTGTGTATGTAAACCTTATTGTAGAGTTCGCGACTACAACTAACTAACAACACTATCAAACAATTACACTAAAACTTAACCCATGATCTCTTAAAACTTACTTGCTAGCTATCCATGTTTCATATAACACATAAACATATATATATCCTATATATAGTATACTACACTTCGAACTGCGGGGGTGCTATACGCCATCCACCCGACTTCCCCCATAGATATATATCTACTCACCTTGATCCTCGCTTACCGAAGTCGATGACGCTACGCTCGTCCTTGTCGTTCATGTCCACTCGAGGGTACCTACATATGTATACACAAGATATCGTAAACCGAAATCACGCACGAAAACCAAATCGGCATGAGTATCACACATAGGTTAAAACCTATAGTTTAAGCATGCAAGAATAACCAAACAACACCCGTCATTGGCGTCCAAACGCCACACGACGGAACACAATAACAAATACCAAATCCCAATTCATTAAAACCGGTAAACAAAATCAGAAACTATGAAAACTTGCTCCAGATTTTACCCTAGGTGAAATCAGTCAATTTTGCACACATGGAGGGTCTATTTTACTGGAGATAAAGCCCTGAACCAAGCACGAATCAAATTGGGTGTACTAAGGCCGCAATTTGCGGCCCGAATGCTTAAATATGCGGCCTGGGTAGGGGGTTTGGGGCTAGGGTTTCAGTGGTAGCTTCCTAAGTGCCTGCATGACTCGCAGTGTTTGCTAAATAATTCCTAGTGTCCCCGATTGTTAGCAGATCTCTAAATAAGCTCACAATTTCCACAAATTCCCTATATCGGGGTTTCTAGGTTTGTGGTTTGGGGTTTAAGTCTATGGTTTATTCCATAATACCATCACTACAGGGGTTGTATAGCCTCTACTAACCTCAATTACACAATTACAACTCACAAATCCCTCAAACCCTAACTAGGAATTTCCAAACCTCACTAAACAATATTTAAACACTTCTAAACATATATGGAAGCTAAAGTGAATGTAATACTACTCTAATGGTGGAGAAATTACCTCATTTGGCAACTCAAGAATTTTCTTGAGTTGCCCCAAGTCTTCAAAATCCAATTTTTCTTGGTCCAAAGTGTTTGTAGTGGGCTTGTGCATGTTTTTAATGAAGTGGGGATGAGGTTTTAATGGGTTTTTCATGGAGTTGTGTGGAGGTAGAGGAGGGAGGAGAAGGCGGCTACCAAGATGAAGGAGAAGGAGAGAGGAATGAGTGAATGAGAGAGGAATGAGTGAATGAGTGAAGTGAGAATGATCCAAGACCAAGGTTGACCCCTCACCCCCCCCCCCTCTCTCTCTCTCTTGCCCATACCCATTATTCTTACCTTTTCTTTTCTTTTCTTTTCTCTTCTCTTTTCTTCTCATTTAAAAACAAATCCATGCATGAAAATGAAGAAAGAAAACCATGTTAGAAAATGTAACAAATGTGAAAAATGACTAGGTGCATGTCATGTGCACAAATCAAGCTTAATGCACGATTAGCGATATTTAATCGCGATTAGCATTAAAAGTAATATAATTAATCATAAAAATTGTAATTTGCATGAATCACATAAAGCACCCTCATTTTAGAAATTCCTACAATTTTTCAAATATTTTCTGATTTATCGGTATTTAATTATACCGCATATTAAAATATTCATAATATTTATTATTTAATTATAAAAATTCCCAAAAATAATATTTTATTTTTATGAAATGTTACACCATGAGCCCTATCTTAGTGGTCATAAAAAGATATCAGAAATCACATCATTCCTCAATAAAACATCGCCTTTAGTTTTCCTCCCTACCTTTCATCCATATATCGATCACATACCCATACGTGTGTGTAAAAGACATCCCAACACGTAGAGAATTCAATTCAAAATATCATACTCTTGTTAATCTGCCTCAATACTTTTTAGTCGGTGAATATTTTAAGATGGAATTGCTCACACAATTTTCATGCGACCGTTAATACTTCTTGAGATACTAACTAACCGATTACCAAATGTGCTCACTCAATTAGGCATAATTAGCAATATCCTAGTTGTTAGTTATATGTATGCCCTAGAGACCATTACTGTACATACGATGTATATTGTAGTGGATGCTAGGATATATATAGGGAGGACTTTCTTGCTCGACATGATAGTATGCTATCTGGTTGCATTTTATCTTAACATGTACTCTGATTGTCTCTATATTACATGTTGATAAAGCCCTTAGGATATGTACTCGACTACTGGGACTATGATGAGATCATACTAGTGGGGCCACGGTAGTCGACGAGTACATCCTATAACTGTTCCTAGTCGAGCGTGTATCGAGACAGGGCATCGATACACCAGAGTAGACTAGCGTATACGCATCTTGACCCATATGATGGGCGATGGATGATCCCATATCCATCGGTATTTGACATCAAGGATGGTGTACGGGTGCTCAATGGAGACTGGGTACACTGGACGGACTCGCCGAGAACTCCCAGATGGTATTATACCTCACGTCAGATGGCAGTTCTCCGGTGAAACTGGTACAAAGTAGTCTGTTGACCCGAGATCGTCATAGAGTCTTGTGTGATTCCCACTGTGCTTTGATTTCCACCTTACCACGTCCAAGAAGGCGTGCAAAATGGTTGTTTTTGGGTACAGCCCCGAATCACATGGAGGCAATGAGCGATAGGAGGGGATTCGTCTCTCCCGGTATAGGGAGTTGATGTTGTGCTGTGTTCGATTGGCTATAACCGGAAATCCCTGGCCAGGGTTGCTGAGATTTACTGGTAAGTGTTACCAGTAGTTTCTCGAACTATTATAGACCTCATATCGACACAACTTATCGAGCTACTGGGGTCTGACGTTTACCACCCCTAGGCGAGATATGCGACATATCAGACGACGAGACCGGACTGTACGGTAAGTGTTACTGGTTGGATTCACAGGAGTGTGAGCGGACTTTCTTGTTGATCTTCTGATCACTCAATACTCGGGTGGCCGTTACGTTTAGCAGACCGCTTGCGGCTTGTGGGTGTTTGATATGATCATCACCTACTGCCGGCGTATTGACGAGTGTTTAGAGTCCTACACAGAGGTTTCCTGGCTCAAGCAAAACGAAATAGGAGCGCATATGAGATATGTGCGGGACACAGAATAATACCAGTATGTGATACTGAATTCTATTTTCGCGATTTGTATCATTGGACGGTCATATAAGATATAGCCGGGTTACCGAATCAAATGTTGATTCGATACATTGATACATTTGATATTAGCCGGTTATATGCAGTATGACCGGATCATTAAATAAAGTGTTGATTTAATGATTTAATGTATAATTATATATTTGATATATTACTTTACATTAACTAGTATTTGTTCACTTAAGATTGTTTTTTTCTCACTAGATTGTGCACATTGTATATATAATATATGTTTGTGCACTAGTTTGTATCATGTTTGATGATACATGCAAACTTGGGTGTGTATGCTTTAAACCATGTTTAGTTAATGGTTAGGGTTTTATTTTCTTTATTTATTTTGTAAAAACAAAATGGTGGCTTTTTTCTTTCTTTGCTTTAAGCTTCATGAAGCTTCTTAGCATTTTTTAAAGTCTTAACCATTTTGTCTTTATAATTTGACCTAACCATCACCTAAACTATGGTTTGCTCTCTACATGAGTTATCTTCACCCATGGTTGCATTATGATAAGAATCACTTGATTTATTATTTTCAAGTATTCATTTTTCTTTCTTCTTCTTCTTCATCTTCTTCAAGTGAAGAAAACCATTCTTGAAAATTTCAAGTGATGAAATCAAGTGAGAAATCCAAATCCAAAGTGAACCCACTTCCTATTTCTTCATCCTCTACCACTTGCCATGTTGTATAGGGTATTTTCTTCACAAGGTTCATGACCAAGTGAAGATGGAGCTTGAGTTTGAGTCGCCTCGACGTAGATCATCATCGGCATCGAAGTCAACGACCTAGCCCGATCATTTCTCCGATGAAACCATCACTAGAGTCCGGGATTCCGATGATCGCAGTGGAGGGACGTCATCATGGAGCTTTAGAAGTGGAGGACCGGATCTACAAAGGTTGTAATCCCTTTCACTTATTAGTAATGTTGTTTGCTAGCTTAGATTTTCGCCTATCCTCTAGTTAACGATCTTCCTTAGGGTTTTTCGGCACATAAATTTTTGAATTTGGCATGGTTGATGCCTTGTGGAACCTCATGAGTGTGCCTAGGAACCCTACAGTGGTATCAGAGCCTAGCTAGAGCTTTAGGCGAAGTGTAGACGATGTTTGAAATCCGATCGAACCCCGAAACCCTAACCTTTAACCCTCTCTGTACATTTTCTGAAAATGTGGTTTTTTCCTAATTAAAAATACTCAAAAAAATCAGCAGGCATTTCTAAGCATTACTGTGAAGTACGTGACTCCAATTCAATAAATGCGCCGCGGAACCGCGGCCGTACCCTAGGTCACGCGGCGGTTCCGCGGCCATAAAGTGGCCTCTTTGTTCGCTGTTTGCACAGTAATGTCTTAATATTGTTCCTGTGTTTTCTGGGAATTTTTAATTTGCACTCAAAAGTTGAGTTTTCTGGGTTGTGTTGGGGACTCGTTGATTCGATCGGAAATTCCAACTTCGTCTGTGTGTTTTTCCCGGGTATTTGAGAAAGTGTTAAAAAGTTCGACCGGATATAAATACCCACTTTTTCCCCAGCAGGGAAATTTCCAATTGTTGGATTTTTCCTAGGTTTAAGAACATTCTAAGTAGTGCAAGTAACGCGATGGACCCTCTAGAAGACAACAAACCTTAACTCGATTATGTGACCGTCTTGAATTGCCCTTTGAACCTTAGGGTTTGGGGCAGTACGACATGCCACATGTGAGGCATTGGCTTGACCCTTCTACGGCTGGACCGTTGGTACTGTGGCATGAAATGGATGTTTTTAAACTTATTTCATGCGTTGAGCTGTTTCGGGAAAACTTGGGTGTTTGATTGTTCGATCGGAAATTTTAACATTTTCTATTTATCTGGAATGTGATATAATATTTGGAATCCACAAGTAGTTATGAGATAACTGAATAAATGATATAAATCTAGAACTTTAATCTCACTTGATCGGTTGCCACGGGATTTTGATGTGATCAAAAGTCTATCGCAATCACGTTGCGTACGCGGATACTCGCCGGGTAAACTTATTAGATAGCCACGCCCCATAGCCACGACCAAGTGACTGTAGGAGAACCCCGTCGCCAAAAGCATCCGTTCGGGTGCTCGAAGCAGCGGTGTTCCGCCTTAGTGCACTTCGTCGACAGTATCGGGGGTGCGGCCGTCTACTAAAGTTTGCGACGAGCATTCGTTTTGGATGTCGGGAATCTTGTTGAATTGCCCGACTTGATATTGAAAAGTGTTTTCGATATTGAGACTAAAATGCGGAGTTTATAATTGTTAGGCATGCGATGTCTAAGGAATTCATTTGATTAGGCATGCGATGTCTAAAAAGAATTGCGGATTCCAACTGTTGTAGTTTTACACTTTCTTTTCTGCAACCGTAAGTGTAATATGTGATATCGCCGGTTTCGTTGTTATATGTCAACGACAATTGGGATGGGCATATTTACTTAAGTTGATGACATGTGATGTTATGTGTTGCTGGATATGTTATATTGGATCGTCGTGTTTGAATAGCCGGGTTTTTTTTATGTGAGATGAGTGTTTTTCATTTTCATTCATGTAAAATCAATTGTATGTAATATTCTTTTATTGGGGCACTTCTGGGTTGAGGTTGATGTCATCATTTGTATATTATTTACTTTTCCGCACTAGGATAGATCCAAGGTGGAGAGCACAAGTAACCGGGTTATAGAGTCCAGTGGGAGACCAACTCGAGGAGTCGAGCCCGGGTCTCCTAACTCTAGAATTGGTAGGGTTGCTTGCCGCTCTCGTATGGGTCTAAGGGTGTGGGTTTGGCTATTCATCGCGACCGTGGAATCCGTGTTTTATACAGGCTCGTATTGAAAACACAGACGTCCTAGTATATCCAATGTTTCATATATTTCTTCTGCTGCGATATCTGTGATGTGATCATTTGATATGTGATGATAGATACTGTATATGATATATATGATATATTATATAGACGTTACTTATGTTTTGCACTCGCGCTAGCCCTGCCCCGCTCCGTCGTTAGTTACCTAACCTAACGGTGCACGAGGGGACATCGAGGCAAATGCGGATGGCATAAGTGTACGTCGTATTTATCTGTAATGTTTAGGTGATTTAAATGATGGGACTTCATTAATATGATTAATGAAATAAAAGAAACCTAAAAGATGTTGTGGAATCGAATTTTCAAAAACAGGTAGCTACAGTTCTTGCTTTGCATCGCGGTGTTCCATGTAGAACATCCTGCACCTTATTCGATAAGGAAAGGGCCGAGATCCCTTCACCGGGAGTGACCCCTTTAGCAATAACTGGCAGATGCTACAACCATCGGTTTGTCTTTCGATTGCTTTTCTAGTTCTTGCTTTGCACAGTGATATATATGATATATCCTGCACCTCATTCGACGAGGAAAGAGTTGACGATCCCTTCACCGGGAGTGACCTCTTTAGCGAAACTAGCAAAAGCCTCAAAAACACTCCATTTTAAAATCATTTGATTCTACAACGATATCAAGTTCATTACGCAATAGGTTTTCAGAAAAACCTGTCGTAGCCCTCCGTCATTTCAGATAAGTCCTACTTAGTATTCGTGCTACGTTTGTTGGCCTGCGTCAAGGCGTAGTGTGCGGTAGCTAACTGGTATTTATCTGTTTATGCATATGATGCAGATTGGATTAGGGTAGTCGTGCGACTTTTTTGGCCTGCGTCAAGGGTCGTGCGGGTGGGTTTAATTCAATCAGGAAATGACGGGTTGAACTTGACTAGCGCACTATAGTTTGTTGGCTTGCGTCAAGGTCATGGGACGCTAGGGGCAAAATTATCGGGAATTTCAAGTGTTGAAATTTGCAATGAGATTGCATACCTTCTATGAGATAGTTGGATCCCGATACCCGCTGCGAGTAAGAGTTACTCCTGGGAGAGTTTTACACATTACAATTAGACGATCAAGTAGGTGTCTAGAAAGGTGTTAACGGGGTTACGCCTCTGGGAAAACGAGGTTTACTTTAATTAGGTTCGTGCGAAAGCACGGGGGACCTCCCTCAAAGTACCGACACTGGCCTGGCTGAAAGATTGGCGAACTTGTAGCGTGTAATTAATCCCGACTAGTCTTTCCTTTTAGGGTTTGAAGGAAGATTTGATTAAAACAGTGGGAGCCATGCTGATTAGATAAAATAATAACCAATCTGATCTTGCAAGAGCATACGCTGAGTGTTTTCTTCTCTCTCTCTCTCCAGGTAGCGACCATGTCACGCCTTAATCAAGATAATAATACGGATTTATTGACCGAACCCACTTGTTATACTGAGCTGGGGAACGTTGGTCCCGCTCCAACTTATAATTGTTATAAGACAGAGCAGGAAATTGGGGAATACCAGATTTCCCGTGCCGCCCAAACGAAGAAAGTGCATGCTGATGCATCTTTTTCGGGTGTGTTCATTACAGAGAACTGTTTCTCAGTATCCTTTACGTCCTGGGTATGAGATACCGGATCAGGATCCTGCATATGTAATCTGTTACATGGGCTACAGAAAGGTAGAGAACTGAGAACGGGTGATAAGTTTCATGAGACAGAAAACGGTGCAAGTGTTGCAGCCAAGTCTGTTTGTCACTATCACCCTGTATTACCAGAATACATTGATTCTGAACAAATGTTATTAGATACCGAACCTGATATGCAAAATCATATCAGTTTCTTTATTGGTAAAGAAAGGATATAATTTTGTATTGATGGATAATGTTTTGAACATTTCCTATATCAAGAGTTGATCGGTTCAGGCACGTGATCTAAAAGCATTGACGTTCTAAATCAAACTACAGTTCTTTGTATACAGAACACGCACAAGAGGAAGAGTTCAGAAATGAACGGATCCTTCTTGAGGTATTGTAGACTGGGTCATATCAATGCGACCTGACTAGCTAAGTTACACATAGATGCATATTTAAATCTGTTTGAATTTACATCTTGTGAAACTTGCCGGTCATGTCACAAAGATAAGATGACCACAGCTCTGTTTATTGGAAACAGAGAAAGAGTTAGTGAACTTTTGGGATTGATACATACTGATGTATGAAGGTCCCCTGTCTACATATGCCAAGACCGGTTCTTTTTACTTCATTACATTCTCTGATAATCTCTCAAGATTCAGACATATGTTCCTGTTGAAACACAAGTCCGAACCTTTTGAGATATTCACAGAATATAAGTTAGAAGTAGAGAACCAAAATACAGGTTTAAGTATTATGTCCTTTGATGTGATCAAGAAGGAGAATACTTGAGCACGGAAATTCTGGACTATTCTAAAGGAGAATGAGATTCTCTCTCAGCATTACTCCTCCGTATACACCATAGCACGATGGTATATCGGGGTGGAGCAATAGCACCCTATGTGATATGGTGTGCTCTATGACAAGTACTACTGAGTTTCCTTTTTCCTTTTGGGTGTTATGCGCTTGAGGAGCTGCATACCTATTGAATAGGGTTCAAATCAAATCAGTTGCCTACCACTTCATATGTGATATGGAAAGGGAAGAGCCCATATCTTAAGTTTGTTAAGATTTGGGGTTGTCCGGACTATGTCTAAAAGCAAAATCCGGACAAGCTCGAGGCAAGGTCTGTTATGTAGAACTGGAAAGGTTCCAGCTATACAAACTGCAGCAGATGATTTGGTAGAACCGAAGGATTCAATAGTAACCAACGAACCTCAGCCTCTCCGCCGATCTAGTAGGGTTCCTCACCCACCTGAGAGATACTTCGGTTTCTCTATAACAGTGGGAGCGAGGATTGCATCATAAGATGATGACCTAACTAGTTTCGAGCTGGCCATTAGGAGTGAGACTCTGTAAGAATGGCTGGATGCTTATCGATCTGAGATGGAATCCTTTTACACCAACAAAGTATGGACTTTGGTTGCTTTATCTGAAGGGTTAAATCCCCATCAGGAGCAAGTATATCTTGAGAAGATTACTTGGTGTCCATGGAAAAGTTAAGACTTTCAAAGCTAGAGTTGTTAAAGGTTTGCATCATTGACCAGGTATGGATTAGGATGAAACCTTTTCTAAGGAGCTATGCTTAAGTCCATCCAGATCCTACTTGCCACGGCTACATACCATGACTACGATATCTGGTGGTTGGGTGTCATGACTGCTTTTCTAAATGTTGTTTTAGAAGAGATCGTCTATAAGTACACAGCCAGAGGGTTTCGTAGACAGTGGGAGCAGCGGAAACGTGAGTAAGATGTTTTATCTGATAAAGCAGGTATCGCGGAGTTGGAACATCTGTTTTGATGTGGTAGTCAAAGAGTTTGACTTCATCAAAATAGTAGATGAACCTTGTATATACAAAAAGGTAGTAGGGAGTATGGTGGTGATCCCCGTAGAGTACGTGGATGACATACTCTTGATAGGAAAGGAGTTTCCTATGCTACGCTCGGTCAATCTCCGCTTATCACAAGGATTCTCCATAAAGGATCAAAGTGATACCTCCTAAATCCTAAGTTATGGATCTATGAGATAGATCTAATTGGATGTTAGGATACTCACTAGTTGTAGTGAGATGGTATCAATCGATCCTGGGGAGAATCACTGGAAAGGTTCCAGGGTGGTAAGGACGACTGAATGTCATTCGCAGGCATTGTCTTTACCCTCAGTCGAGGGACGGTATGATGGAAGAGTTCCAACCTAGATACCGTGACATACTAGACTATTAAAGGCAAGATACATCGTTACCAAAGATACTACCAAAGAGGCAGTCTGGGTGTATATAAGGTCATGAGATGAACTTCGTTCCTACCATTGTGTGAAAATGGAGTTGTGGTTATAGCCAAGGAACTACCGTCCCATCAGAAATCCAGATATAATTCTTAAGCAGTATCACCTGATCATAGAGATGGTTGATCTCCAGGGAGATCGAGATTAGGAGAGTAGACACAGAGGACAACAGCGCGGATCCTCTCACAAAGGCCTTTTTCCCAGTAGAGACTTTTATGGGATGGTTGAGTATGAGATACTTCAACCGCAGTCAATTGTTGGGTATGTGATACCACAACAGATGGCCCTAGTGCAAGTGGGAGATTGTTAGTTATATGTATGCCCTAGAGGCCATTACTGTACATACGATGTATATTGTAGTGGATGCTAGGATATATATAGGGAGGACTTTCTTGCTCGACATGATAGTATGCTATCTGGTTGCACTTTATCTTAACGTGTACTCTGATTGTCTCTATATTACATGTTGATAAAGCCCTTAGGATATGTACTCGACTACTGGGACTATGATGAGATCATACTAGTGGAGCCACGGTAGTCGACGAGTACATCCTATAACTGTTCCTAGTCGAGGGTGTATCGAGACAGGGCATCGATACACCAGAGTAGACTAGCGTATACGCATCTTGACCCATATGATGGGCGATGGATGATCCCATATCCATCGGTGTTTGATATCAAGGATGGTGTACGAGTGCTCAGTGGAGAATGGGTACACTGGACGGACTCGCCGTGAACTCCCAGATGGTATTATACCTCACGTCAGATGGCAGTTCTCCGGTGACACTGGTACAGAGTAATCTATTGACCCGAGATCGTCATAGAGTCTTGTGTGATTCCCACTGTGCTTTGATTTCCACCTTACCACGTCCAAGAGAGCATGCAAAACGGTGGTTTTTAGGTACAGTCCCGAATCACATGGAGGCAATGAGCGATAGGAGGGGATTCGTCTCTCCCGGTATAGGGAGTTGATGTTGTGCTGTGTTCGATTGGCTATAACCGGAAATCCCTGGCCAGGGTTGCTGAGATTTACTGGTAAGTGTTACCAGTAGTTTCTCGAACTGTTATAGACCTCATATCGACACGACTTATCGAGCTACTGGGGTCTGACCTTTACCACCCCTAGGCGAGATATGCGACATATCAGACGACGAGACCGGACTGTACGGTAAGTGTTACTGGTTGGATTCACAGGAGTGTGAGCGGACTTGCTCGTTGATCTTCTGATCGCTCAATACCCGGGTGGCTGTTACGTTTAGCAGACCGCTTGCGGCTTGTGGGTGTTTGATATGATCATCACCTACTGCCGGTGTATTGACGAGTCTTTAGAGTCCTACACAGAGGTTTCCTGGCTCAAGCGAAACGAAATAGGAGCGTATATGAGATATGTGCGGGACCGAGAATAATACCAGTATGTGATACTGAATTCTATTCTCGCGATTTGTATCATTGGACGGTCATATAAGATATAGCCTGATTACCGAATCAAATGTTGATTCGATACATTGATACATTTGATATTAGTCGGTTATATGCAGTATGACCGGATCATTAAATCAAGTGTTGATTTAATGATTTAATGTATAATTATATATTTGATATATTACTTTACATTAACTAGTATTGGTTCACTTAAGATTGTTTTTTTCTCACTAGATTGTGCACATTGTATATATGATATATGTTTGTGCATTAGTTTGTATCATGTTTGATGATACATGCAAACTTGGGTGTGTATGCTTTAAACCATGTTTAGTTAATGGTTAGGGTTTTATTTTCTTTATTTATTTTGTAAAAACAAAATGGTGGCTTTTTTCTTTCTTTGCTTTAAGCTTCATGAAGCTTCTTAGTATTTTTTAAAGTCTTAACCATTTTGTCTTTATGCTTTGACCTAACCATCACCTAAACTATGGTTTGCTCTCTACATGAGTTATCTTCACCCATGGCTGCATTATGATAAGCATTACATGATTTATTATTTTCAAGTATTCATTTTTCTTTCTTCTTCTTCTTCATCTTCTTCAAGTGAAGAAAACCATTCTTGAAAATTTCAAGTGATGAAATCAAGTGAGAAATCCAAATCCAAAGTGAACCCACTTCCTATTTCTTCATCCTCTACCACTTGCCAAGTTGTATAGGGTGTTTTCTTCATAAGGTTCATGACCAAGTGAAGATGGAGCTTGAATTTGAGTCGCCTCGACGTAGATCATCTTCGGCATCAAAGTCAACGACCTAGCCTGATAATTTCTCCGATGAAACCATCACTAGAGTCCGGAATTCCGATGATCGTAGCGGAGGGACGTCATCACGGAGCTTTAGAAGTGGAGGACCGGATCTATAAAGGTTGTAATCCCTTTCACTTATTAGTAAAGTTATTTGCTAGCTTAGATTTTCGCCTATCCTCTAGTTAACGATCTTCCTTAGGGTTTCTCGGCACATAAATTTTTGAATTTGGCATGGTTGATGCCTTGTGGAACCTCATGAGTGTGCCTAGGAACCCTACACTAGTTTTGCAACACCTAAGGCTTAGCAGTGGCTCCCAAACCAATTGGTCTAAGGCACTAGGTGATAAAGCACCCACGCTATATTTTTTTTATGCTGCCTTAAGCGATTATAAAACCAGTGTTCATTTTTCTTCACCATTTTTATTTTCTTTTATGTTTCATTTATTTTTCTTCATAGTAAACCTTTTAGACATGAGCATTTCAAGGTATCCTCTACTATCCTAAGTTTCAAGATGTGTGTAAGTGCATATAGTAAGGTATCAACGTTCAAATGTTTGGCCTCAAGAATAGAGACTATTTTTCAGACTTATTTTTATTCTCAGATTAGCAATTTCCTTCACCTTACTAACCCTTAGGACAATGGGTCATGACTACGTATTACCAGCATTGATATAAAACATCTAATTTTCTTGCTTCTCTTAAATATCTTCATATCTTTCATATGTAATTTTTCACTTTCTAACTTTCGTTATCAAAGAAATTTTTTATGCTTTTTATATAGTATAATGCAAAATGATGCGTAAATAAGCACAAACCTCCCCCAAATCTATTTGCAGTAGTGTCCTCACTGATGTCATCTTTTAAGCTCAAAAACCTCTAGACTTGGGAGGAAAAGTTATTAAATGGAACAAGAATTAATGACAGTGAAATCCTCCCCCAAACTTATTTTTGGCTCACAATTTTGTAAAAGAAAAATTTTCTTTCAAGAGCCAAAATATATTCTCCTCCCCAAACTTGAGTTAAACAATATTAAGCATTTAAATATATAAAGGGGGTAAAATTATTAGTCTATATAAAGTTTTACAAAGACAAAAAGTCAACACATACCATTCGAATATTTTATCGTTGAAGCAACAAGGTTGGTAGATGATTATGTTATATATAGACAAGAAGAAGTGGGAAGGAGATAAGAAGTGTAATAGAACGGGTTTACGTCTCGGTTGGTAAAGACGAAACAGTGATGGTGGATGAAAACGAGAATGTGAACGATTAGGAATCAGTGGAATATTTGCACTCTCGTACTTGATAAAAAGAAAGGTTGGCGGTTCAACTTTGTCGGGTGGAGGTTGATTTATCACAACATCCGTGTCGTTTAGGAATGCGAGTTCGTCGGTGAAAATATCTTCGAAACTTTCATCGATGATCCGAGTGAACTTCTTAATGTCAATCTGTTCCGTGCCCGAATTCAACACACTTGATTTGTCAAAAATTA
Organism: Agapanthus africanus; assembly: GCA_030015575.1. Taxonomy (NCBI): domain Eukaryota; kingdom Viridiplantae; phylum Streptophyta; class Magnoliopsida; order Asparagales; family Amaryllidaceae; genus Agapanthus; species Agapanthus africanus. Next base: position 377,486,130 of record JASDDO010000031.1, on the reverse strand, counting down.
TGGAGGTAAGAGACTCGAAAAGCTCATCTACCTTATTCTCAAAGAGGTATAAATCAAGTGGTCTTTCAAGAATCATAAAACTCGAAATATTGGAGTGTGATTCATCAAAACTCGGTAGAGTTAAAAGAAGATTAGAAGAAGAACCAAAGAAAGTGGGTGATGAAATGGGTAAATAAATTTGGGTTTCGAGTATTGTTGAACCAGATGTAGGAGATGAAAGCTGAATATCGTTCTGCTTCTCGGATAGGGCGGTGGTAAGAATAGGGTCGGTTAATTATACAGGAAGATGTTTGTATTCAATAGAAGGGACATGATGGGTCGGAGAATCCAACTCGTCAAATATAACGGGTTCATCTTCAACGATATTCTCATCACCGCTAACAACTTCGGTCAAATCAAACGAATAGGTATCTAAAAATTCATCAATTATACTATCCTCAATCGATAAATCACTTGGTTGACTTGGTAGAGTTGGAAAATTTAAAATATCAAGTGTAGTCGAATAAGAATCGGTTCGATTTGGAAGTGTGTAGCGCTCTCGTGCACACTCTCTATTGGAAAAGTCAAACATGTTATTCTCGGGCACCTCATCACTAAAATTATGAAGCGGTTGATCATTGAATATATTCTGATGGAGTACAGGATGGAATGTGTTGAGATCAAAAAATCGGTTTTGTTTTGACTTTGAAGGATCTCTTCTTCTTTTTCACTATTCAATTCCAACTCTTCTTCGGAACTAGACATGATCTGTGAAGGAGTTCCAATGAAGGATTCTCTTTGAACCGTGGAACTTCCTAAATGACTTTCAGAAGCACTGTCTAGATAAGGTGAGGAAGTTGAGTATGGTTGGGAAGTGTCTAATTGTTGGCTACGAGCAAGTTCAATGTGTTCCGCAATTGACATGCTTTTATGATTTGCGATATTAGCCTGAAGAGAAATTCTATGAAGAGATGTCTCCAATTGTTGGCTTCGGGCAAGTTCAAGGAGTTTCGCAATGCGGTTATGACTTGTCCCATTAGCCTCGAGAGAAGTGTCTACTTGAGAGTGTGTGAAAGTTTGGTACGACGGATAAGAATTATAAGGGTGGTCCTAAGTTTCATAAAAAGGATTAGGATCAAAATTGTGGTATGAAGAATATTGAGATTGGTTGTTTGGTTGGCGACCTACAACTGCTATTTGTTCAGCAATGGTCAGAGATGTCATATACGCCTTAAAACGGGTAACAATATTTTCATCAGGAAGTGATGGTGTTTGTTGTCCTAACGGTTTTAAGGGATTGAAACTTTGTCTTTCAGCTTTCGCAATATGCTCAGCAATGGACTTGCGTTTAGAAGTTCCCTCACTCGCCTTAAACGGAGTATCAACATAAGAAGATGTTAAATTTGGATGCGATTGATAGGACCGTGAGTGAGGTGTCCAATTGTTTCTTTTCGCTTTCTCTATCCTATCCTTTAAAGACATGGTAGAGTCGGATTTTTGACCGAAGCAATTACGAAAACAAGAAATATCTGGTTCTAGATAGCAAAGCTCGGCAAGAGTTCGTCTGTTTGGGTTATCCATTATAAGAATGTGAAAAGAAAAGAGGGTGAAAAGGGAATGGTTTAAGCTCTAGTTGGATTGTTTTGCTTTGAAAGAAGGACTTGAGGGTTGACTCAACAAATCAAAAAATGCATAAGCAAACCCTAGAACTAAGGTCACCTAGGTCAAGTCACTAGACTGCTCCTAGACTTCCAAAGGACAAGTCGTAGGATCAATCCTCTACCACCTCTTTATCACTCTTGTGGCCTGGTAAGTGGGAAGTATCCGCTATACAAATCACCGAAATAGAGGGTCTAATTAAGTAACCACTTTTCTTAGTCATACTTACCTAGACACCACAAGAGAAATGTGGATAAACGATAGATTACCCATGACCCTCCTCTGTCCTAATTGAGCACGACAGTCCTTAGGGCTTGGTCTAGACATTTTTTTATTAATATAGGGTTATGCGGATGCACGTTTGTGATTTGTCGGGCTTAGGAAGGGTGATGAAATCCCACCTAATCTAGATTTTGGTTATTGCCCCTTAAAGTCCGTTTAAAATATGCAAAAACAACCCGAAAATCATAACATGTAAAAAGATTTTTGAGCGGCGATATTTGCAAATAATCCTGCAGAAAATTATATTATTGGATTTCTAGAGGAGAGAGAAAGAGATGAGGAAGATACCTGAAGATTTTTGGGGGCACAATTTCCTAACTCCGCCGCGGTTCCACGACCAAAGGCACACTATTGCCGCGGTTCCATGACACTATGATGGAATCTTTTGACAATTTTTCATTAGTGACTCCCTATCCTGCTCAGGGCACTTCTGAAAGTCTCTGAATCTCTACTTCCTCGCTCCAGTTGTTCCAGATTCCCTCGCAAAAGTCGCACAATAATCGTTAAATACACAAGATGTGGTTTTGTTTCTCTTTTATATTTTATTCACTGGGTTAATAAGAATTCAACACGATTAGCAAGAAAAAATTACGCACGTATCCTCGGCAATGGCACCATTTGATTGATTCTTAATTTGGAAAAGTGGTAGTAAAGTAACCGCAATCAACACGGCATCGCGAGTAGCTAGCTACGGTGAATATGGGTTGTCCGCATGGATGTGTGGAATTTTTAAGTTGCTTTAAACGAGTTGATTGAAAATAGGGAGAATAGTTTCTAGATCTATATTGAACACGGATGTAGAATTTATAAGAAGAAGGCTTGTAGGGTTCATAGAATTTAGTAGTAATGGATTATTAATTAAAAATTACTCTTTTATCTTTTAATAAATTTAAAACTAGATCGATAGTGGTGAATGAAGACTAGGGTTTTTGGAGGGAATAGGATTCCTATTCTTAATGTAAGTCCAAGTTACCTCTCCAGGTTCTTTCGGGCTTGCGGAAATGGTGAAAAACGATTTTTAGGGTTTAGGTAACATGGACTACGAAAACGGATCTTGGCTAAACTACACACTAGCAACTAACAAGAGAGTTATCTACTCGGTTAGGGGTTATACCTCAACTTGAACTCCTTCTCTTTGACTCTTGATGGTGGTCGGATGATGCTTTCCTCGTTGCCTTCTCTTGTCGAAGATGGATCCACCTGAGGGTTTCTTCCTTGAGCTCCTTTCTCGAACTTTGAGAAAACTAAAGTCTCCGGCTTGCTAGACCTTCAACCTTAGGAAGAGTAGAGAGTGGCTTAGGGTGTTTTATCTCCAAGGAGAGATTTCTCAACTCATGAGAATGATTCTCCTTGAACTAGAGGAGGAGGAAAATGAAGAGAGGAGAGAGAATGGTTATGATAGAATGAGAATAGTTTTTCAACCATGACAATATATGTGAACTATCAAATTAATAATATTAATCCAAAATGAAAAAGGTGATGGTTGGTTTGATAAGACCATTATCATTTCACATTAAATGATTTTGCAAAGATCAAAGAGCATCTAGAAAAGAAATGATGATGGTCAAAGTTTCAACCATAGTCAACTAGTCAACCTTGGTCAACAAGTCAACAAACCCAACCATGACACAATTTCATTTAAATAACATTATTAATTGATATATCACAAATTCATTAGGGTTTGGAAAAAAACGACAGTCAACTGTGCATTCGCACCCCAACAAGCGAAGAATTACCCGCGCATGTTTTGAGAAGAAGAAGAAAGAATAGAGAAGGAAATCATAATGCAGAAAGTAATGCAGAATTTAAATCATAATGCAGAAAGTAAAATGCGATAAGAATAAAACAACTACCTTTATTAATCAACTAGATTATTTACAACTTTTTATTCCTTTAGAAAGTGGAATACAAAACTCTAGTTTGCTTCTCGATCTCTCTTGAAGGAGGTAGATGAACAGTTGATGATCAACCTGGATGCATGGATCGTCTTAGATCTCTTGATCTTTTCGGTTTGATGATTTTCCAAGTGTAGCTCTCGGTCTTATATACAGTCACAGAAGATACAAACCCTAGATCCCATACGTTAAGATATGCAGTCACGATTCAACTCTCAAAATATCTCATCAAACAGCTCTAGAACCACCGCGGAACTACTGCATATTGGCCTGTTTGGTTGCGGTTCCGCCGCAGTTTGGTGGCTTCAGAGGTTGCGATTTTTTGTGCTATTTTATCTTGATATTTTTAGATCCTCTAGATGTCTAGATTCTGAAATTAATGCTCTGAATCTCTGCCATTGCTAAATCTTATGATTTGCTTCAATATTTCGACAGATTTGATTCCGATATCTCGATTTGATTCGGATCTTTTGGATTCTAGTCCTGATCTACACAGTATCTCAAATCAAAGTGTTAGTAGTATTTGGTATTTGAGATATTATCCTAACCATTTTATATGATATTATACGTTAAGAATATTTATTAGGGATATTTGATATGATATGCATATTTAAATTATCAAAATATTATATGCATATATTTTCCTTCATAATGTTAATTGTAATGTATAAACATATGATAATAAATATTTTACAGATAAACCCCCATATGTTCTATATTTACATTAAACACTTTTAAGCTATTAACAAAAGTAAGGAAAATGTTTGATCAAATGTGCAATATTTTCAACTGAACAAGTCCCTACGACTCTTCGTATCTCCACTTGAAGAAGGAACAAGCTTCCTTCGTAATCTTCGTACCGAAGATGATCCACCCAAAGTTTCTCTAATCCAAACTATCTCTTCACTAAACTCTCATTAGTGAAGGAAACACACTAGTTTGGAGTGCTAATCTAAATTAGGATGATGAAGTAGGGGTTCTAAGCTCACTAAGGTTTCTTCAAAACCCTATGATTAATATCATATGTGAGGGTTAGGGTTTTGTAGAGGAGGAAGAAGAAGATGGAAAAATGAGAGAGCTTGAAGGAGATGAAGAAAAATGAGCTAAGGAAAAATGAGCTCAAGCAAATACAAGTGAAGAATGATATCTACCCTTTCTCACATTATTGAAATATGAATATTATCAAATAATATAACATCCACCGTACTTCAATAGTGCAAGCAAACCAATATAATAATAAGCAAAGCCATGCTTCACCCTTCCTCAAATATCTCCCATTTTCCACCTCATCATTTCTATTTTCTAAAAATAGAAAATCCAACCATGTTTCATTATAATACACACACACACACACACATCTCATATATATTAATATATATATTAAGAGAAGAAAATAATTAGTGAGCATAATATTAGTTAATATATATAATTATATCAAATATAAATTTATATATATATTATTAAATTAACACTTGATTCAATAATCCGGTTATATCACATATAACCGACTAATATCATTTATCTGTATATCACATTATCAAATCAACACTTGATTCGATAATCTGGTTATATCACATATAACCTAACTCGATAACAGATAACTGCCAAATTACAATACGGTATCGCATACACGTATTTAATCAGGCCCACGCACATATCACATATGTGTCCTACTCCATTTCGCTTGAACCAGGGAACTTCTGTGTGGAACTCTAAAGACTCGTCAATATGCCAACAGTAGGAGATGATCACATCAGTCACCCACAATCCGTCAGCGATACTAGCTGGACGTAACAGCTACCCAGGTATTGAGCGATATGAAGATCACCAAGCAAGCTTGTCCATACTCTCCATGAAGACTATCGGTAACACTACCGTACAGTCCGGTCTCCTCGTCTGCTATGTCGCATATCATGTCTAGGGGTGGTAAACGTCAACCTCAGTAACGTGATAAATCATGCCGATGTCTGGCCTATAACGGTTTCGAGAAACTACTGATAACTCTTATCAGTAAATCTCAGCAGCAGCCCTGGCCAGGGATTTCCAGTTATAACCAATCGAGTATAGCGCAACATCAACCCCCAATACCGGAAGAGACGAAGCCCCCTCCTATCGCTCAATGCCTCCATGTGACTCGGGACTATACCTAAAATCCGCCTTTTTGCACATCTTCTTTGAGCGTGGTAGGGAGAAAATCAAAGCACAGTGGGATCCACACAAGACTCTATGACGATCTCGAGTCTACAGACTAACTTGTACCAGTGTCACCAGAGAACTGCTATCTGACGATAGATATACTACCAACTAGGAGTCCTTGGCGAGTCCTGTTCGGTGTACCCATTCTCCAATGAGCACATATGTACACTCTTTGATGTCATACACCAATGGTTGTAGGATCAACCATCGCCCTCTAAGGGACAAGAAACGTACACACTAGTCTACTCTGGTAATATTGATGCCCTGTGTCTCGATATCCCCTCGACTAGGAACTGATTAAAGGATGTACTTTTGGACCACGCTGGCCCCACTAGTATGATCTTATCATAGTCCCGGTGGTCAAGTACATATCTTAAGGGTTTTATCAACATGTGAGAGAAAGATAGTAAAGAATACCAGTCAACATGTTAAGATAAAGAGTAACCAGATAGCATACTATCATGTCGAGAAAGAAAGTCCTCTATATATATGTCCAAGCATCCACTATATCATACAATAATGGCCTCTAGGGCATACATATTCCTTACAATCTCCCACTTTCACTAAGGCCAGTTGTAGTATCTCATACCCAACATCCCAAAAATCTCTCAAATCGCATTTGAGAGTAGGCCTTTATGAGTGGATCCGCTGTGTTATCCTCTGTGTCAACTCTCCTGACCTCGATCTCTCGGAGATCAACTATCTCCCTGATCAGGTGATACTGCATAAGAATATGTCTGGATCGCTGATGGGACCGAGGTTCCAAGGCCTAAAGCGATAACTCCATTGTTATTACAATACACGGGTATTGGATGCTCAATGGTAGGAACCAAGTTCAACTTATGAACTAATTTATCCAGAAAGCCTCTTTGGCAGCATCATAGGTTACGATGTATGCAGCTTTCATCTTCGAGTCTGTTACGGTATATGGCTTGGAACTCTTCCAACACACCGCCCCTCCACTGAGGGCATAGACAAAACCCGCGACCGACAAACTGTCGTCCTTATCACTCTGGAAGCTCAATCGGTAAAGGACTCCTACCAGGAGTTCACCGTTACCATACACCAAGAACATTTCTTTAGTCCTTCTCAAGTACTTAAGAATGTTCTTCACAACTCCCAGTGGTTTTCCCCAGGATCTGATTGATACCTGCTCACTACACCTAGTGAGTTATCTTTATCTGGTCTGGTACATAACATCTCATATATGATAGATCCTACTTCCGAAGCATAGGGTATCCCATGTATGCGAACCCTCTCCAAACCAGTCTCGGAAGACATCTTTTTGGAGAGAGTGATTCCTGAACAAGCGGGTACATTACCACGCTTAGAATATTCCATACTAAACCCCTTTAGTATGGTGTGTATGTACCTGGATTGGGACAATCCAAATATCCGTTTAGATCTATCTCTATAGATCTTTATCCCCAGTATGTAGGAGGCATCACTTAGATCCTTTATGGAGAACTTATATTATAAGAGGAGCTTGACCGAGTGTAGCATAGGAACAATGTTTCCTATAAAGAGTATGTCATCCACATACAATACGAGAAAGACAACCTTACTCTCTACTACCTTCTTATATATACATGGTTCATTTACATTTTTGATGAAGCCAGACTCTTTGACAGCTTCATCGAAACAGATGCTCCACTCCGTGATGCCTGCTTTAATCCGTAGATAGATTTAAGCAGCTTGCTCATGCTTCCGCTGCTCCCACTGTCTACGAAGCCCTCTGGCTGTGTCATGTACACGCTCACTTCTAAATCACCATTTAGAAAAGCGGTCTTGATATCCAACTGCCAGATTTCATAATCATGGTATGCAGCAATGGCAAGTAGGATCCTGATGGACTTAAGCATAGGCACTGGAGAAAAAGTTTCGTCACAACCAATACTTGGTCATTGACGAAAAACCTTTTGCTACAAGTCTAGCTTTGAAAGTCTCAACTTTTCCATCTACACCAAGAACATTTCTTTAGTGATGTATATGAATTACATCTAAGATCGTATAGCATCCAGCCATTTCACAGAGTCTCCACTTGTGATGGCCTGCTCGAAACTAGTTGGGTCATCATCAACCATGATGTAATCCTCACTCCCACCGTCTACGAGAAAACCGCAATATCTCTCAGGTGGATGAGGAACCCTTCTAGATCAACGGAGTGGCTAAGGTTTGTTAGGGACCATTGAATCCTCTAGTTCCACCAAATCGTCAGTTATAGTTTGTGTAGCTGGAACTTCTTCCAGTTCTACCTCATTACCACTAATTTCTTCATAAGAAATTCCTTTTCTAAAAAGGTGGTATGTCGAGAAAAAAACATCTTTGATCCTCAGTGTGGTAGAAGATATATCCTCGCAAAAGTTTAGAATATCCTATATACTTGCACTGAACTAACCTTACCTCGAGCTTGTCCAGATTTTGTGTTTAACATATGCCGGACAACCCCTATATCTTAACTTGTTTAAGAGATGGTCTCTTCTTATTCCATTCTCATATGGAGTGGTAGGCAACGGATTTGGTCGGAACTCTATTCAATAGGAATGCAGCTATCTCAAGTGCATAACCCCAAAAGGAAATAGGCAACTCAGTATTACTCATCATAGAGCGCACTATATCTAATAGGGTGTGATACCTCCGCCTTGATACACCGTTTGTGCTGTGGTGTATTCGGAGGAGTAAGCTGAGAAAGAAACTCATTCTCTTTTAAATAGTCTCGTTATTCCGTGCTCAAGTATTCTCCTCCTCGATCAAATCGAAGGACTCTAATACTTTTACCCGTCCGGTTCACTACTTCGTACTTATATTCCTTGAATTTCTCAAAAACTTCAGACTTCTGTTTCAAAAAGAACACATGTCCGAAACTTGAGATACATCGGTGAATGTAATAAAGTACGAGGAACCATTCATGGCATGTTTAGACATAGGAACTCATACCTCATTATGTATCAATCCTAAAAGTTCACTAGCTCATTCTCCGTTTTCATTAAACGGAGTTTTGGTCATCTTGCCTTTGATACATGACTGGCAAGTTTCATAAGATGTAAATTCGAACGGATTCAAATATGCATCTTTGTGAGACTTAGTTAGTCATGTCGCATTGATATGACCTGTTAGTTATATGTATGCCCTAGAGGCCATTACTGTACATTGGATGTATATTGTAGTGGATGCTGGGACATATATAGGAAGGACTTTCTTGCTCGACATGATAGTACGCTATCTGGTTGCACTTTATCTTAACATGTATACTTTCTGTCTCTCTGATTACATGTTGATAAAGCCCATAGGATGTGTACTCGACTTCCAGGACTATGATGTAGATCATACTAGTGGGGCCTGGGTAGTCCATGAGTACATCCTTGAATTGTTCCTAGTCGAGGGAATATCGAGACGGGGCATCGATATTCCAGAGTAGACTAGTGCATATCTTCTCGACCCATGCAATGGGCGATGGATGATCCCATATCCATTGGTGTTTGACATCGAAGATGGTATGCGGGTGCTCAGTGCAGACTGGGTACACTGAACGGACTCGCCGAGAACTCCCAGATGGTATTATACCTCACGTCAGATGGCAGTTCTCTGGTGACACTGGTACAGCTTAGTCTGTTGACCCGAGATCGTCATAGAGTCTTGTGTGTCTCCCACTGTGCTTTGATTTCCACCCTACCACGGCTCTACTGAGTTGTGCAAACAGGTGGTTTTTGGGTACAGTCCCGATTCACATGAAGGCAATGAGCGATAGGAGGGGATTCGTCTCTCCCGGTATTGGGGGTTGATGTTGTGCTATGCTCGACTGGCCATAACAGGAAATCCCTGGCCAGGGTTGCAGTGATATACTGGTAAGAGTTATCAGTAGTTTCACGAATGTTATGGACCTCAAGTCGGCATGACTTATCGAGCTATTGGGGTCTGACGTTTACCACCCCTAGGCGAGATATATGCGACATATCAGACGAACAGACCGGACTATACGGTAAGTGTTACTGGTTGGATTCACAGGAGTGTGAGCGGGCTTGCTCGTCGATCTTCTGATCGCTCAATACCCGGATGGCCGTTACGTTTAGCAGACCGCTTGCGGCTTGTGGGTGTTTGATATGATCATCATCCGCTGCCGGCGTAATGACGAGTCTGAGTCCTACACAGAGGTTTCCTAGCTCAAACGAAACGAAATGGGAGCGCATATGAGATATGTGCGGGACCGAGAATAATGGGTGTATGTGATACCGTATTCTATTCTCGCGATGAATGTATCGATTGGTTATATGCGATATAACCTAGTTGTCGAATCAAGGATTGATTCGATAAGCCGATACATTGAATACTAGCCGGTTATATGCGACATGACCGGATCATTGAATCAAGTGTTGATTTAATGATTTAATGTATAATTATATATTTGATATATTACTTTGCATTAACTAGTATTGGTTCACTTTAAATGGATTTACTCACTTAGTTTGTGCACATTGCATATGTGATATATTTTGTGCACATGATTGTATCATGTTTGATGATACATGCAAGCTAGGGTTAGTGTAAAGAATTTGACCATGGTTAAGATTAAGATTAGGGTTTTCTTTTTCTTATTTATTTTGGAAAAAGAAAATGATAAAGAAAATGAAATGGTGGCTTATTTTGTTTGTAGTTGAAGTTTCTTCAAACTTTAACTAAGTAACCATTTTGTCTTCTTTCTTAACCCTAACTCTTCATATTAACCTTAGTCAATTCTCTACCACTAACTAAGGTTAATGATATGATAAGTATTATATTTTCTTTACTATTTTAATTATCTTATCATATCATCTTCTTCTTGCTTCATCTTCTTCTTCAATGGAGAAAGCTTGCTACTCCAATGGCAAGTCATGAAATCTAGTGAGAAATCCAAAACTAAAGTTTACCCACTTCCTATTTCTTCATCCTCTACCTCTTGCCAAGTAGTATAGGGTGTTTCCTTCACAAGTATTTCCGACTTGGTGAAGTTGGAGCTTGTTCTAGCGACGCCTCGACGTAGATCATCTTCGGCATCGAACCGACGATCAAGCCCGCCCATTCTTCGACGAAGCCGACGTTGGAGTCCGGATTGTTTTTGGACAGCGGAGGGGACTTCGTTGCGGAGCCGTGGAGGTGGTGGACCGGATCTACAAAGGTTGTATGTCCGTTATCTTGAAGTTAACTGTTAACTAGTTTACTTCTTCGCCTAAATATCTAGTAAACGATCCGTAGTCGGGTTTGTAGGCACCCGTAAAATTTGATTTGTGCATGTTTGATCACTTGTGAGACTTCACTAGAGTGCCTAGGAACCCTACAGTGGTATCAGAGCCTAGCTAGAGCCTTAGGCGAAGTCCCGACGGAATTTGAAGTCCGAACGAACCCGAAACCCCGAACCAATATTGCTCTCTGTCCAGATTTTAAAATTGTGGATTTTTCAAGATTAAAAATATCCAGAAAATCAAGCAGGGTTTTATAAGAATTACTGTAAATTTCGAGGACCTAATTCAACTTTACCACCGCGTTTCCGCGGCACGAGCATGACCCGTGCGGCGGAAGCGCGGCCGTTTTGTCGTTTTGTGAGGTAATGTTTGCACAGTAATTCTCAGTATTCTGTTCTGGTTTTCCTGGGATATTTTAATTTTTATTATACAGTTGAATTTTCAGAGGTGGTTTTGGGGTTTCGGAGTTTCGATCGGAATATCAAATTTTGTCTGTGTGGCTTTCCGGATAAATTTTAGAATATGTTAAAAAGTTCGACCGGATATAAATACCCAATTTTTCCCCTGTCGGGAAATTTCCAAATGTTGGATTTTTCCGTAGTTTAACGACGTTCTAAGTAGTGCAAGTAACGCGATGGACCCTCTAGAAGACAACAAACCTTAACTCGATTATGTGACCGTCTTGAACTGCCCTTTGAACCTTCGGGTTTGGGGCAGTACGGCGTGCCACATGTGAGGCGTTGGCTTGACCCTTCTACGGCTGGACCGTTGCTACTGAGGCACGAACTGAATGTTGTTAGACTTATTTCATGTGTTGAGTAGTATCGGGAAAACTTGGGTGTTTGACTGTTCGATCGAAAAGTTTAACATTTTCTGTTTATCTGGAATGGGATACAATAATTGGAATTCACAATGGTTATATGATAACTGGATGAATGTTATAAACATAGCAATTTAGTCTCACTTGATCGGTTGCCACGGAATTTTGATGTGATCAAAAGTCCGTCGTAATCACGTAGTGTACGCGGATACTCGCCGGGTAAACTTAATAGACAGCCTCACTCCATAGCCCCGACCAAGTGATTGTAGGAGAACCCCGTCGCCGAAAGCATCCGTTCGGGTGCTCGCGGCAGCGGTGTTCCGCCTTGGTGCACTTCGTCGACGGTATCGGGGGTGCGGCCGCCCACTGAAGTTTGCGACGAGTATTCGATCAGAATGTCGGGGATCCTGTTGAATTGCCCGACTTGATATTGAAAAGAGTTTTCGATAATGAGACTAAAATGCGGGGTTTATAAATGTTAGGCATGCGATGTCTAAGTAATTCATTTGGTCAGGCATGTGATGTCTGAGGTGGTTGCGGATTCCAATTGTTGTAGTTTTACACTTTCTTTTCTGTGACCATAAGTGTAATATGTGATATCGTCGGTTTCTTTGCTATATGTCAACGACAATTGGGATGCGCATATTTACTTACGTTGATGACATGTGATGTTATGTGTTGCTGGATATGTTATATTGGATCGTCGTATTTGAATAGCCGGGGGTTTTTATGTGAGATGAGTGTTTTTCATTTTCATTCATGTAAAAACTTGTATGTAATATTCTTTTATTGGGGCACTTCCAGGTTGCGGAAGTAGTCACCGTTTGTATATTATTTACTTTTCTGCACTAGGATAGACCCAAGGAGGGGAGCACAAGTAACCGGGTTCTGGGGTCCAGTGGGAGACCAACTCGAGGAGTCGAGTCCGGGTCTCCTAACCCTAGAATTGGTAGGGTTGCTTGCCGCTCTCATAGGGGTCTAGGGGTGTGGGATTGGCTATTCATCACGACCGTGGAATCCGTGTTTTATACTGGCTCGTATTGAAAACACGGACGTCCTAGTATATCCAATATTTCATATGTTTCTTCTGCTGTGTTTTATCTGAGATCATGCGATGTTCTGTGGCAGATATTATATATAGTATATATGATATATTATATAGACGTTGCTTATGTTTTACACCCGCGCTAGCCCTGCCCCGCTCTGCCGTTAGTTACCTAACCTAACGGTGCACGAGGGGACATCGAGGCGAATGCGGATGGCATAAGTGTACGTCTTATCTATCTGTGATGTTTAGGTAAATTAAATGATGGGATATTCATTAATGAGATTAATGAAAGAAAATAAACCTAATTGATGTTGTGGAATCGAATTTCAAAATAAAACAGGTAGCTACAGTTCTTGCTTTGCATCGTGGTGTTCCTTGTAGAACATCCTGCACCTTATTCGATAGGGAAAGGACCGAGATCTCTTCACCGGGAGTGACTCCTTTAGCAATAACTGGCAGATGCTACAACCCTCGGTTTGTCATTTGATCGCTTCTATAGTTTCTGGTTTGCACAGTGATATATATATGATATATCCCGCACCTCATTCGACGAGGAAAGGGCCGACGATCCCTTCACCGGGAGTGACCCCTTTAGCAAAACTAGAAAAGCCTCAAAAACATTCCATTTAAAAACCATTTGATTCTGCAACGAGATCAAGTTCATAGCGTTAAAGGTTTTCACAAAAACCAGCCGCAACCCTCCATCATTTTAGGAAGTAGAGTACTTAGTATTCGTGCTGTGTTTGTTGACCATAGTCAAGGCACAGTGTACGGTAGCTAAGTGATGTCTTCCTACACCGCATATGATGCGATTAGTTAGGACAGTCGCGTGACTTTGTTGACCTTAGTTAAGGGTCATGTGGGTGGGTCTAATTAATCACGAAATGACGGGTAGAACTTGACTAGTACTTATGATTTGTTGACCATAGTTAAGGTCATAGGTGCTAGGGGTAAAAACCTTTATCGGGAGTTTCAAGTGTTGAAACTTGCAATGAGATTGCATACCTTCTATGTGATAGTTGGATCCCGATACCTACTGCGAGTAATTGTTACTCCTGGGAGAGTTTTGCACTTTGCAATTAGCCGATCAAGTAGGTGTCTAGAAAGGTGTTAACGAGGTTACGCCTCTGAGAAAACGAGGTTTACATTAATTAGGTCCGTGCGATAGCACGGGGCACCTCCCTCAAAGTACCGACACTGGCCTGGCTGAAAAATTGGCGAACTTGTAGAGTGTAATTAATCCCGGCTAGTCTTTCCTTTTAAGGTTTGAAGGAAGATTTGATAAAAAGCAGTGGGAGCCATCCTGATTAGATAAAATATATAACCAATCTGATCTTGTAAGAGCGCACGCAGAGTGTTTTCTTCTCTCTCTCTCTAGGTAGCGACCATATCACGCCTTAATCAAGATAATAATATGGATAATTGACCGAACCCGCTTGTTATACTGAGCTGGGGAACGTTGGTCCCGCTCCAACTTATAATTGTTATAAGACAGAGCAGGAAATAGGGGAATACCAGAATTCCTATGCCGCCCAAACGAAGAAAGTGCATATGATGCATCTCCTTCGGGTGTGTTCATTACAAAGAACTGTTTCTCAGTATCCTCTGCATCCTGGGTATATGATACTGGATCAGGATCCCAGATATGTAATCTGTTACATAGGGCTACAAAAAGGTAGAAAAACTAAGAACGGGTGATAAGTTTCATGAGACAGAAAATGGGGCAAGTGTTGCAGCCAAGTCTGTCGGTCACTGTCACCCTGTATTGTAATACATTGATTCTGGATGAATGTTATTAGATACCGAACCTGATATACAAAATCATATCAGTCTCTTTATCAGTAAAGAAATGATAAAACTTTGTATTGTTGGATAATGTTTTGAACATTTCCTATATCAAAAGTTGATCGGTTCAGGCACGTTATCTAAAAGCATTGATGTTCTAAATCAAACTACAGTTCTTAGTATATGGAACACACACAAGAGGAATAGTTCAGAAATGGACGGATCCTTCTTGAGGTATTGTAGACTAGGTCATATCAATGCGACCCGACTAGCTGGAGTTACATATAGATGCATATTTAAATTAGTTTGAATTTACATCTTGTGAAACTCACCAGTCATGTCACAAAGATAAGATGACCATAGCTCTGTTTATTGGAAACAGAGAAAGAGTTAGTGAACTCTTGGGATGATACATGTTGATGTATGTAGGTCCCCTGTCTACACATGCCAGGATTGGTTCTTTATGCTTCATTATATTCTCTGATAATCTCTCAAGATTCAGTCTTATGTTCCTATTGAAACATAAGTCCGAACCTTTTGAGGTATTCACAGAATATAAGTTAGAAGTAGAGAACCAATAACCGGGTATAAGAATTATGTCCTATGATGAGATCAGGGAGGAGAATACTAGTGCATGGCATTCCTGGACCATTCTAAAGGAGAATGAGATTCTCTCTCCGTACTACTCCTCTGAATACACCACAGCACAACGGTGTATCAGGGCTGAGCAATTGCACAATATTAGATATGGTGTGCTCTATGATGAGTATTACTGAGTTACCTATTTCCTTTTGGGGTTATGCACTTGAGAAGCTGCATACCTATTGAATTAGGTTTGAATCAAATCACTGCCTACTACTCCATATAAGATATGGTGTGGGAAGATCCTATCTCTTAAGCGAGTTAAGATTTTGGGTTGTCCGGCCTATGTTTAAAGCAAAATCCGAACAAGATCGAGCCAGGATCAGTTCTGTAGAAATGGAAAGGTTCCAGCTATACAAAACTGCAGTTGATGATTTGACAGAACTATAAGATTCTATAGTTCCCGACGAACCTCAGCCTCTCCGCCGATCTAGTAGGGTTCCTCATCCGCCTGAGAGATACCTCGGTTTCTCGATGACAGTGGGAGCAAGGATTGCATCATGAGATGATGACCCAACTATTTTCGAGCAGGCCATCGAGAGTAGGGACTCTGTAAGAATGGCTGGATGCTTAGCGATCTGAGATGGAATCCATGTACATCAGCAAAGTATGGACTTTGGCTGCTATATCTGAAGGGTTAAATCCCCATCAGGAGCAAGTATATCTTGAGAAGATTACTTGGTGTAGATGGAAAGGTTGAGACTTTCAAAGCTAGACTTGTTAAAGGTTTTCGTCATCGACCAGGCGTGGATAATGATGAAACCTTTTTCCAGAAGTTATGCTTAAGTCTATCCAGATCCTACTTACCACGGCTACATACCATGACTACGATATCTGGCGGTTGGGTGCCCTGACTGCTTTTCTAAATACTGATTTAGAAGAAAACGTCTATAAGAACACAGCCAGAGGTCTTCGTAAACAGTGGGAGCAGCGGAAACGTGTGCAAGTTGCTTTACATAATGAAGCAGGCATCGCGGAGTTAGAACGTCTGTTTTGATGTGATAGTCAAAGTGTTTGACTTCATTAAAATGGTAGACGAACCTTGTATATACAAAAGGGTAGTAGAGAGTAACGTGGTCATCTTCGTATTGTATGTAGACAACATACTCTTGATAGGAAAAGAGTTTCCTATACTACGATCGGCAAATCTCCTATTATCACTAGGATTCTCCAAATAGGATCAAAGTGATACCTCCTAAATCCTAAGTTTTCATCTATGAGATAGATGTAATTGGATGTTAGGATACTCACTAGTTGTAGTGAGATGGTATCAATCGATCCTGGGGAGAATCACTGGAAGTGTTCCAGGGTGATAAAGACGACTGAATGTCAGTCGCAGGCATTGTCTTTACCCTCAGTAAAGGGACGGTATGTTGGAAGAGTTCCAAGCTAGATACCGTGGCAGACTAGACGATAAAGGCTGGTGACATCGCTATTAAAGATACTACCAAAGAGGTAGTTTGGGTGTATATTGGTTCATAAGATGAACTAGGTTCCTGCCATTGTATGACAATGGAAGTGTGGCTTTGGCCCTGGAACCCTGGTCCCATCAGTGACCCAGACATATTCTGAGGCAGCATCACCTGATCATGGAGATAGTTGATCTCCAGGGTGATCAAGGTTAGGAGAGTAGACTCAGAGGACAACACGGCGGATCCACTCATGAAGGCCCTTTTCCCAAAGAGAGACTTTTAGGGGATGGTTGAGTATGTGATACTGCAACCACTGCTACAGATGGCCCTAGTGCAAGTGGGAGATTGTTAGTTATATGTATGCCCTAGAGGCCATTACTGTACATTGGATGTATATTGTAGTGGATGCTGGGACATATATAGGAAGGACTTTCTTGCTCGACATGATAGTACGCTATCTGGTTGCACTTTATCTTAACATGTATACTTTCTGTCTCTCTGATTACATGTTGATAAAGCCCATAGGATGTGTACTCGACTTCCAGGACTATGATGTAGATCATACTAGTGGGGCCTGGGTAGTCCATGAGTACATCCTTGAATTGTTCCTAGTCGAGGGAATATCGAGACGGGGCATCGATATTCCAGAGTAGACTAGCGCATATCTTCTCGACCCATGCGATGGGCGATGGATGATCCCATATCCATTGGTGTTTGACATCGAAGATGGTATGCGGGTGCTCAGTGCAGACTGGGTACACTGAACGGACTCGCCGAGAACTCCCAGATGGTATTATACCTCACGTCAGATGGCAGTTCTCTGGTGACACTGGTACAGCTTAGTCTGTTGACCCGAGATCGTCACAGAGTCTTGTGTGTCTCCCACTGTGCTTTGATTTCCACCCTACCACGGCTCTACTGAGTTGTGCAAACAGGTGGTTTTTGGGTACAGTCCCGATTCACATGAAGGCAATGAGCGATAGGAGGGGATTCGTCTCTCCCGGTATTGGGGGTTGATGTTGTGCTATGCTCGACTGGCCATAACAGGAAATCCCTGGCCAGGGTTGCAGTGATATACTGGTAAGAGTTATCAGTAGTTTCACGAATGTTATGGACCTCAAGTCGGCATGACTTATCGAGCTATTGGGGTCTGACGTTTACCACCCCTAGGCGAGATATATGCGACATATCAGACGAACAGACCGGACTATACGGTAAGTGTTACTGGTGGATTCACAGGAGTGTGAGCGGGCTTGCTCGTCGATCTTCTGATCGCTCAATACCCGGATGGCCGTTACGTTTAGCAGACCGCTTGCGGCTTGTGGGTGTTTGATATGATCATCATCCGCTGCCGGCGTATTGACGAGTCTTTAGAGTCCTACACAGAGGTTTCCTAGCTCAAACGAAACGAAATGGGAGCGCATATGAGATATGTGCGGGACCGAGAATAATACGTGTATGTGATACCGTATTCTATTCTCGCGATGAATGTATCGATTGGTTATATGCGATATAACCTAGTTGTCGAATCAAGGATTGATTCGATAAGCCGATACATTGAATACTAGCCGGTTATATGCGACATGACCGGATCATTGAATCAAGTGTTGATTTAATGATTTAATGTATAATTATATATTTGATATATTACTTTGCATTAACTAGTATTGGTTCACATTAAATGGATTTACTCACTTAGTTTGTGCACATTGCATATGTGATATATTTTGTGCACATGATTGTATCATGTTTGATGATACATGCAAGCTAGGGTTAGTGTAAAGAATTTGACCATGGTTAAGATTAAGATTAGGGTTTTCTTTTTCTTATTTATTTTGGAAAAAGAAAATGATAAAGAAAATGAAATGGTGGCTTATTTTGTTTGTAGTTGAAGTTTCTTCAAACTTTGACTAAGTAACCATTTTGTCTTCTTTCTTAACCCTAACTCTTCATATTAACCTTAGTCAATTCTCTACCACTAACTAAGGTTAATGATATGATAAGTATTATATTTTCTTTACTATTTTAATTATCTTATCATATTATCTTCTTCTTGCTTCATTTTCTTCTTCAATGGAGAAAGCTTGCTACTCCAATGGCAAGTCATGAAATCTAGTGAGAAATCCAAAACTAAAGTTTACCCACTTCCTATTTCTTCATCCTCTACCTCTTGCCAAGTAGTATAGGGTGTTTCCTTCACAAGTTTTTCCGACTTGGTGAAGTTGGAGCTTGTTCTAGCGACGCCTCGACGTAGATCATCTTCGGCATCGAACCGACGATCAAGCCCGCCCATTCTTCGACGAAGCCGACGTTGGAGTCCGGATTCTTTTTGGACAGCGGAGGGGACTTCGTTGCGGAGCCGTGGAGGTGGTGGACCGGATCTACAAAGGTTGTATGTCCGTTATCTTGAAGTTAACTGTTAACTAGTTTACTTCTTCGCCTAAATATCTAGTAAACGATCCGTAGTCGGGTTTGTAGGCACCCGTAAAATTTGATTTGTGCATGTTTGATCACTTGTGAGACTTCACTAGAGTGCCTAGGAACCCTACATGACCTAGTCTACAGTGCCACAAGAAGGCTTCGTTCATTTCTGAACTTTTCCTCTTGTGTGTGTTCTGTACGTTTAAGAACTGTACTTTGATTCAGAACGTATATACCGTTATACTATGTACCAAACCCAATCACATTTGATTTAGGAAAATATTCACAATATTTTTGGTACGTAATAACAGTCGCTCAGAATCAATGTATTACCAGTTAGTAATATAAGGTGATATTCGCCAACTGCTTTGGCTGCAACAATTGCTCCATCCCTATTTTTAGAGATATATCACCCTTTCCCAGTTCTCTACCTCTCTACAGCCCTTGTAACAAATTACATACTTGGGTTCCTGATCTGGTATCGAATACCCAGGACGTAGAGTAAACTGAAAACAGTTCTCGGTAACGAACACACCCGATGAAGATGCATCAGCATGCTCCTTCTTCGTACGGGTGGCGTGGGAATCCAGGTATTCCTCTATTCCTTGCTCAGACTTATAACAGTCATAAGATAGAGCGGAACCTAGCCCAGTATAATAAGTAAGTTCGGTCAATACATCAATATTATTATCTTGATTAAGGCATGCCAATGGTCGCTACCAGAAGAGAGAGAAGGATGATCACTTTGCGTGCGCTCTTTGCAAGATTAGATAGATTATTATTTTATCTAATTAGGAGGTCTCCCACTATTTTATCAAATCTTCCTTCAAACCCTAAAAGGTAAGATTATCTGGGATTAATTACATTCTACAAGTTCGCTAACCGGTCAGCCAGGCCAGTGTCAGTACTCCGAGGGAGGTTCCCCATGCTTTCGCTCAGACCTAATTAAAATAAACCTCGTTTCCCTATAGGCATATCCCCGTTGATACCTTTCTAGTTACCTACTGGATCGGCTAATTGTAAAGTGCAAAACTCTCCCAGGAGTAACTCTTACTCGCAGTGGGTATCGGGATCCAACTATCTCATAGAAGGTATGCAATCTCATTGCAAATTTCAACACTTGAAATTCTCAATAATTGTTTTTACCCCTAGCATCCTATGACCTTGATGGGTGATCGCACGCTTTTAGCGTGTCGGATGTTCAATGTTCTAAAGTTATAACCGCGATCAGGATGGTGCCTCTTTGCAGCTAGCCTGTTGAGCACGGGTCGATCCACAGGGAGATGGTTGTATGTCCGTTCGAGTTTTAGACGAGTCAATAAAGAATGTGTATATGTTTGTTCAATTCTATCCTATGTGTTCTATATGCAAGTATAAAGTTGTTAAGAAAAAGATACGAAAGTGTAAGCTAAAAAAATCCGCACTCAAAACCTTTGAGCCGAGTCTTGACCAATTGAAGCTAGAGCAATCGGCAACAACGTGGATTAGGGGATTTAAGCACGGTATTCGTGGAATCCGGCTTATTTACCCTTGTCCTTCCGTTCTTGTCTCTTGCTTTCGCCTCCTGCCAAACCGAATGCAACCGTTCGCGGTTAGGAATCACCATTACCTTGGTAGGATAGGGTGCCTAACGGAGCGCTTGCATAACGTTTGGGCGCAGTTCAAAGGAAAATAACGGGAAAAGGAAATGAGGAATGAAACCTTAACTTACAATATTGTATTTATTCTTAACAACAACATATTACAACCATTCACAAAACGAACCAAAAAGAGCAAAAGAAAAGATAAACAAAGAAAAGAAAAGATTATAAGCAAGTAATTAAAAGTGCATGGAATTTAAGTGCATGAAAGTAAAGCATGAATGTAAAGCAAGTAATAAAAACTAAGAAAGAAATAAGCAAGAAAGAGAACTAGAAATCATGGAACAAGTTACACACCATGGGTTTAATAACCCAAACTTAAACTTGCAAGCTCAATTAAGAGGTTGCAAGATCAAGAGAGAGCTAAAAACCCAAGGCAAAATGAAGCACAAAAGAGACTTTATTCCTTCCAAAATGATACAACCCTTGAGATCAAATACCAACCCTTAAACCTTCAAGCTCAATGAAGAGGTTGAAAGATCAAGAGAAAGCAAGGATCTCAAGGGGAAGCTAAGCAAAAGAATGATACAAAATAACCCTCATCTTCATTTAACATCCACTCAAAAGCTCTCACAACAATTTAATAGAGGAAAGATGAAGAAGAAGAAGAAGTTAAGCTAAAGAGAGAATGGAAATCAAGACATGAAGAAGCCCTTGGCTTGCACAAAACTGGGTTATTTATAGGCTGCGCGCTGAAACCCTAGGGCCACATTCTGGCCCTAGATAAAATATCCAAACTACCCCTGAATTTTCAGACCCCACCGAGTCAACTCGGCCGCGGATCCGCGGCCGAGTCACCATGTTAGCCGCGGATCCGCGGCCATTCTGGGGAGTTGGAATGTCGTTTTTTCTGGGTTTCCCTGTGCTGCTCTCCTCTGTTGTTCTACATGTACCAAATTGCAAATTGCTTCCACAATTGCTTCAGATCTGCAACAGCCCAAAGTGGCATCAAAAATAATACTTTTGACCTTTTCTCCCTCGAGCTCCACGCACCTATTGATTCTTGTGCTGCCCCCCTCGTGCTCTGTGCTTGTCCGAGACAAGAATGACTACTGTCATATGTATTGTCTCTGGAACAGGTACGCGGCACTGGACGGATACGGATGACCGGAACCCGGCTTTTATCTGCTGTCAACAGATGTTCTATATTTTGGCGTAACAGTGGAGATTTTGTATGATTTGCGTTATTTTGGACTAGGAACCTGTAGCCTGTAAATATGTAGCAAACACGGATTAAAAGCATCTACCTATAAACAAACGAGCGTAAGCATGGGCGGTATTAAATGCAATATTCTGGTATGAACAAATACCCCCAAACTTAATTTTGCTCGTCCCGAGCAAAACCAATTATTCACAAAAAGTCCTAACCGCACTTTCGCAGGGAACGCGATTGCACTGAGCTCGTGCAACAAGCCGTTAAACCTCTAGGTGTCCCTAGTAGGAGGAGTGTTGTCTCCTGAGGGTTTTCAGCGGATTTCACCCACAAAATCCCGTCAAGCTAGTGTCATAAGTTAATACTGTAAGTCGATGTACAACACCCCAATACTTGTGGGGAGGCGGAATTTTCAAAAACGAACTTGTTTAGTGAATAAACATCGACTAACCGCTTGAATCGAAGCTAAACGATAACTAACCAAACATATAGTTGTTCTAAACTACTATGCTTAGGGATTATACCTATCGAACCAAGTCCTTCGTCTTTACGATCTCCTCGTCCTCCTCGGCCTTCTCTTTGTAGTAGACGATCCACCCGAGAGCAAAACTCCAAGCTTAGCCTCTAAACTTGAGGCAACTAACCTTCTTGAATTGCTAATCAAAGAAGCTAGGTGTAATATAGAGAGGGTTATGGATTAATTAGTCTTACTAATCCTTGTAGTCAACTCATGAGAGGGGAGGATTAGTCTTTGAAGAGGGAGAGCTTGAGGAGAGAGAAGGTGAGAATGATTATCAAGTGAGAATAGTAAGTTATCATAATATATATGAAACTTTATAATTCATCAACAAAAGAAAAACAAGTGATGAATAATCAAGTTTCATAAATATCTAATGGTGATTCATAACCATGACTCATTAATCATTTATTGTGCATTAATGATATGAATGAATCACCCTCATGACTCACTAAACCCATTTAATGCAAATGACACCTAAATCTCCTTGGTCACCATCTTCTAGAAGCTTCTCGTACAATTACGAGAACGCCCCTCCAATCCGCAAAAATACGGAAAAACTTTAGACTGTAAAAATCCAATAACCGGATACCAGTAACTGGCTTAAACCAAAACCGACTGGTAAAAACTGTCCAAATGACGTAAGTGTGTAAACACACATACGCGTCCGAACCCTTTGTCGTAAAACCATACGACCTCTATATCGTTTCGCCTGGAGTAGGAAACTCTCTGTGTGGGACTCTAGAGACTCGACTACTACGCTGGCAGTGGGTTTAACCACAGACCGCAAGCGGCACTAGCTGTACGTAACGGTCCCCAGGTAGTTGTCGATAAGAAGGCCGATGAGGAAACCCATTCGAACTCCTACTGAGTCTGATGTGACAAACTCCATACAGTCCGGTCCGTTCATCCAGGACTATCGCATATCGGGCCTAGGGGGCGGCAAGCGTCAGTCCCCTGATAGCGGTATAAGTCGTGTCGGAGGGAAGCCCATTACACCCTGAGAAACTACTGGAACCTACCAGCAAATCTCGCTTGCCCTGGCCAGGGACTTTGCGTAATGGCTCTCTGATACAGCGCGATATCAACTCCCAATACCGGGAGGGACGAATCCTGTGTAACCGCCACTGCCTCCAAGTGCTCGGGACTGCACCCAACTGCTACCTGTTTGCACGACTCTTTTGTGCCGTGGTAGGGTAGCAATCTAAGAACAGTGGGACACACTCGAGGCGAAGTAGCAGTGTCAAGTCTGCGGACTATGCTGTACTCATGTCACCTGGGAACTGTTCACTGACGACTGGTATAAAACCAACCAACAGTTCCCTGTGAGTCCTGTCCGGTGTACCCGTAACCTAACGAGCACCTGTATACTATCTCCAGTACGACGTACTGACGGCTGTGGGACAGACCATCTCCCCAACTGGGATGAGAAGCGTACACACTAGTCTACTCCGGAGTATCGATGCTCTGTCTCGATAATCCAACGACTAGGGACCTGAATAAGGATGTTCTTGTAGACTACCCAGCCCCCACTAGTGTGACTGCCATCACAACGCTGGTAGTCAAGAAAGATCCTAAGAGCTCTATCAATACGTATACTCACATATTAAGATAGAAAAACAAAGTAGCATACTACCATGTTTAGCAAGACTGTTATATACATGTGAATATCCCAAGCTTCCATTAAGTAATATACAAACTAGTATGATACAGTAATGGCCTTCTAGGGCATAAACACTAACAATCTCCCACTTGCACTAGGGCCATGTACTGGCATATCGAAGACCAATGATCTCGAGTAGCCTCTCGAACTGCGTCTGAGGTAGGGCCTTCGTGAATGGATCAGCAATGTTCTCTTCTGAAGCAACTCTCCGAACCTCGATCTCCTGACGATCAATGATCTCCCTGATCAGGTGATACCGCCTCAAGATGTGTCTGGACTTCTGATAGGACCTTGGTTCCTTTGCTAAAGCTATAGCTCCGTTGTTGTCGCAATACAGAGGTATTGGATCAACTATGGTAGGAACCACCTGAAGTTCTGTTAGGAACTTCTTCATCCAGACTGCTTCTTTTGCGGCATCGCAAGCAGCTATATACTCCGCTTCCATCGTCGAGTCAGCAACGGTGTCCTGCTTGGAGCTCTTCCAGCACACCGCCCCTCCATTGAGGGTAAAGACATAACCCGACATGGACTTGGAATCGTCCTTATCACTCTGGAAGCCAGAATCAGCAAAGGCCTCCATTCTGAGGTCTTTTCCGCCGTAAACCAAAAACATCTCCTTAGTCCTTCTCAGGTACTTGAGAATGTTCTTTACTGCTATCCAGTGCTTCTACCCTGGGTCTGACTGATACCGGCTTACCACGCTCAGTGCGTAAGCTACATCTGGTCTGGAACACAACATCGCATACATTATAGAGCCTACCGCAGAAGCGTAGGGTATAATAGACATGTGTTCCCTTTCCAAATCAGTCTTGGGAGACATCTCTTTGGAGAGGGTGATTCCGTGACAAGCCGGTAGATTACCGCGCTTAGAATCTTCCATACTGAATCTTTTCAGTACAGTGTCGATATACCTGGACCGCGAAAGTCCCAACATCCTCTTGGATCTATCACGATAGATCCGGATCCCCAGAATGTAAGAGGCATCACCCAGGTCTTTCATGGAGAACCTTTGTGACAAGAATCCTTTGACAGATTGTAGCATAGGAATGTCATTTCCTATCAATAGAATGTCATCCACGTACAAGACGAGGAATACAACACTTCTGGCTACAACTTTACTATATATGCACGGTTCATCTGGATTTTTGATAAAGTCATATTCTTTGACTGTCTCATCAAAACAGATGTTCCAACTCCGCGATGCTTGCTTTAGTCCATAAATAGACTTAAGCAACTTGCATACTTTCCCGCTGCTCCCACTCTGATCAAAACCCTCTGGCTGATCCATATAGACGCACTCTTCTAAATTACCATTCAGAAAAGCCGTCTTTACGTCCATCTGCCAGATTTCATAATCATGGAAGGCAGCAATTGCAAGAAGGATACGAATGGATTTGAGCATAGCCACTGGAGAAAAAGTTTCGTCATTGTCCAAACCAGGTCTTTGACGAAAACCCTTTGCAACAAGTCTAGCTTTATAGGTTTCCACCTGTCCATCTACACCAATCTTTTTCTTGAAGATCCATTTGCATCCTATGGGTTTTACCCCACCTGGAGCAAAGTCCAAAGTCCATACTTTGTTGGTGTACATGGACTCCATTTCGCTTCGCATTGCATCTAGCCATCGTACCGAGTCGCCGCTCTGGATGGCCTGCTGGAAGCTAGCAGGTTCATCATCATCTATGATGCAGTACACTCTATCCCCATCGACGAGAAAACCGTAGTATCTCTCAGGCGGACGAGACGGCCTACTACTTCTGCGGAGGGGTGCGGGAATGTCCTGTACTTCTTGAACCTCTGGTTTACCAAACTTTCAGTAGCAGCTTGTGGTTCTGGAATTTCTTCCAGTTCTACTACGCTCCCACTCTTCTGATTTTCTAAAAATTCAGTTTCTAAGAAGCGGGCATGACGAGAAACAAAAACCTTTTGTTCCTTTGCGTAATAGAAACAATATCCTGTAGAGTTCTTTGGATATCCCACAAACTTACACTCTACTGAGCGTGCCTCGAGCTTGTCCGGATGCTGCTTTTTTACAAAAGCTGGACATCCCCATGTCTTCAGGTACTGAAGATAGGGTTTCATCCCACTCCACATCTGATATGGTGTGGTAGGCACAGTTTTGGTTGGAACTCTGTTCAAAAGATGTATCGCTGATTCTAGCGCATAACCCCAGAAAGATCGCGGTAACTCAGCATTACTCATCATGGATCGTACCATATCCAATAGGGTTCGATTCCGTCTCTCCGATACACCGTTGTGCTGTGGAGTGTATGGAGGAGTAAGCTGAGAGAGAATTCCTTTCTCTTTTAGGTAACCTAGGAACTCGGCACTTAAGTATTCTCCACCTCGATCAGATCTCAGTGTCTTAATACTTTTGCCTGTTTGGTTTTCCGCTTCACTCTTGTATTCCAGGAATTTCTCAAAGGCCTCGGATTTATGCTTCATCAAGAAGACATGTCCAAACCTAGAGAAATCATCTGTAAAAGTAATGAAGTAGGAATAACCACCTCTCGCATGTGTAGACATTGGACCACATACATCGCTGTGTATGAGTCCTAAGAGCTCGCTCGCTCTTACTCCTTGTCCAGTGAATGGAGTCTTTGTCATCTTTCCTTTGAGACAAGATTGACAAGTGTCATAAGATTGATATTCGAACGAGTCCAAATATCCTTCTCTATGAAACTTAGTCAACCTTCTCTCATTGATGTGACCCAGTCTACAATGCCATAAGAAAGCTTTATTTAAATCTGGAGACTTTCTTTTTAGTGTGTTCTGGACATTGAAAATTTGGAGTTGGTTTAAAACATATATGCCGTTATTTAGTGTACCTGACCCAATCAAACCATGATTAAGGTGGATGTTGACAACATCTCTTACAAACGTGAAATCATAACCTTTATTTGATAACAAGGAAACTGATATGATATTACACGTTAAGCTTGGTACAAAATAACAGTTATGTAAAACCAAAATGTGTCCACTCGTCAATCCTAGGTGATAATCCCCGACGGACGCAGCTCCCACGCTAGCTCCGTTAGCAACCTTTAGGGTCATATCTGTAGGGTTCCTAGGCACTCTTGTGAAGGTTCATAAGGCATCAAACATGCCCGGATTAAATTTTAGAAGTGCCGAACAACCCAAAGCCGGGATCTTTGCTAGATTATTAGGGTTTAACATGCAAGAAGATAACTTTTACCTAAGTGTGAGGGATTACAACCTTTGTAGTCCGCTCCTTCACTTCACAAGCTCCGAGTAGAAGTCCCTTTGCCGCGATCCACGATCTCCCGGACTCATGAGAGGCTCCACGACTCGAACGATCCATGCTAGCTCGAAGTATTCCAAATCTCCGATGATCTACCTTGAAGTTGCTACGACTCAAGCTTTCTCACTCTAAAGAGATGAACACACTAATCTCATGGGCTAGATGAGATGAGGATGAGAGAGTAGTAATTTTGCTTTCTTTTTATATCATTTTCTCATATTATTTCATCACATAAGGATTTTCTAGCAAGCTTTTCAAGAGAGAAGAAGATGATAATGGAAAAACAATAATCATAATAATCCTTTTGTGATGAATAGAATATAAACCATATGATTGAATTGTAAACCATGGTCAAGGATGAGTGGTCAAGATTTTGTAGAGAAATAACTAGAGTTAGGGTTTGGTTAGGTATAGAAATATGTCATCACAAAATATCTAAACCATGACAAAATAAAATGCTTCTAGAAGGTGCATGAAGCAACTAACCCTAATCAAACCCTAACCTCAATTAATCATCCTTAAACATGTTTAACAATTAATCGTATCATGTCACAATAATATATATCACATATATATTATATATTTGCAACAAAAGAAAATAATACAATTAACATATATCGCATATATATCAATGTATCATCCAATGAGAAAATGAAATAATAAAGCGAGCCAATATTAGATAATATAATACAATATATCATATATATTATTATACATTAAATCATCGAATCAACACTTGAATCGATGATCCGGCTATATCGAATATTACCGACTAATATATCATGTGCCGATTCATCGAATCAACACTTGATCCGATGTCCCGGTTCATATCTAAATATCGCGAGAATATAATACGCTATCCCATATCGCATTATTCTCGGTCCTGCACATATCACATATGTGCCTCTACTCCGTTTCGCCTGAGCCAAGAAACCTCTATGTAGGACTCTAAAGAATCGTCAATACGCCGGTAGCAGGTGATGATCATATCAAACACCCACAAGCTGCAAGCGGTCAGCTAAACGTAACAGCCAGCCAGGTATTGAGCGATCAGAAGATCAACAAGCTAGCCTGTGCGTTCTCCTGTGAATCCGATCAGTAACACTCCCGTACAGTCCGGTCTGTTCGTCTGATATGTCGCATATCAAGTCTAGGGGTGGTATACGTCAGACCCCAGTAACCGATAAGTCGTGTCGATGTGTGGCTCATAACGGGTCGAGAAACTACTAGTAACACTTACCAGTAAATCTCTATATCAGCCCTGGCCAGGGACTTCCAGTTATAGCCAATCGAACACAGCACAACATCAACTCCCTATACCGGGAGAGACGAATCCCCTCCTATCGCTCATTGCCTCCATGTGATTCGGGACTGTACCCAAAAGCCACCGTTTTACATGCCCTCTTGGACATGGTAAGGTGGAAATCAAAGCACAGTGGGAATCACACAAGACTCTATGACGATCTCGGGTCTACAGACTACCCTGTACCAGTGTCACCGGAGAACTGCCATCTGACGTGTGGTATACACCATCTGGGAGTTCTCGGCGAGTCCGTCCAGTGTACCCAGTCTCCACTGAGCACCCGTACACCATCTCTGATGTCAAACACCGATGGATATGGGATCATCCATCGCCCATCATATGGGTCAAGATGCGTATACGCTAGTCTACTCTGGTGTATCGATGCCCTGTCTCGATATACCCTCGACTAGGAACAGTTATAGGATGTACTCATCGACTACCGTGGCCCCACTAGTATGATCTCATCATAGTCCCAGTAGTCGAGTACAGATCCTGAGGGCTTTATCAACATGTGAGAGTAAAACAGTAAACCAATACAAGTCAACATGTTAAGATAAAGTGAAACCAAATAGCATACTATCATGACGAGCAAGAAAGTCCTCTCTGTATATATCTAAGCATCCATCATAATATACATCATATGTACAACAATGGCCTCTAGGGCATATACATAACTAACAACATCACCTTCCTTCAGCACTCTACGGTTTCTCAGTGCCTGCAATGAATTGCAAATATGAGATCCTGATCCGGTATCCAATACCCAGGAAGTAGAGTTGATCGACAGACAATTCTCAATTACAAACACACCTGAAGTCGAAGCCACAGCTTGCTTCGGTTCCTGGTTCTTGGCGTTCCACGCCTTGCAATCCTTCTTCCAGTGCCCTTTCCTGTGACAATGGAAGCACTCATCCTGGCCAACTACCGGTACCACAAACTTTTTCTTTCCCTTCCCTCCCACCTTACTAACACCTCCTCTAGGTCTGGGTGCGGCCTTCTTCTTCCTTCCTTTGGCCTTTGCCTTGGACCCGGAAGAAGATGTACCGCCAACAAACATAGCGGGTGTTTCCCTTGTATTCTTCAAGGTGCCCTCTGCACTCCTTAACATGTTCAGGAGTTCCGGAAGTTCAACTTCTTTTCTTTGAATGTTGAAGTTCAGGATAAACTGGGCGTAGGTTTGAGGAAGGGACTGGAGAATAAGGTCTGTATAGAGCTCATTATCCAAAGTCGTCCCAAGGTCTGCGAGCTCTTCAATGTAGCCGATCATCTTTAGAACATGTTCTCCTACCGATGACCCGACAGCCAACCTCGCTCGAAACAAGTTCTTAGAGGTCTCGTATCTTGCTATACGAGATTGCTCTCCATAAAGTTCATTTGTATGGAGAAATATGCCATCAAGGTCCATATCCTCGTGCCTCCTCTGATGTTCATTGTTCATCGAGGCAAGCACGATGCACTTGGCTTTCGCGCAATCTAAATCCCAGGTTTTGCGGATTTCCTTATCCGCATTACTGGATTTGGGACCAGGGACAGCAGGTGCCGTAGCGGTGAGGACGTACCCCAATTTGTCATAGGTCAAAGCCATTTTGACATTCCGCAGCCAATCTTTATAGTTTGGCCCTGTCAGTATATTTTTCTCTAAAAGTAACTTAAGTCCAGTCATTTTCAGGGTCGCTGCAATTAGGAGAGAGAGAAGAAAACTCTTTAGCATGATGCTCTTGCAAGTTTAGAGTGGTTTTTAGTTTATCTAAACTGGATGGCTCCCACTGTTTCTCGAATCCTTCCTCAAACCATAAAAGAAGAATTAGCCAGGACTATTCTCACCGTACAATACTTGCTTAACCGTTCAGCCAGGCTGGTGTCGGTACTTCGAGGGAGGTTTTCCAACGCTTTCGCGAAGTTCCTTAATTAAATAACCTCTTTTCTCTGGGGGCGTAACCCTGCTGACACTTTTCTGGACACCTACTAGGTTTATAGCATTGATCGTTAAGTGACGAATATCCTGATAAGTAGCATATACTCACAGTAGGATCGGGATCCAAATATCATCGTATGATAATGTTGAAGGAATCCTACCAACATTCATCAAAATCCAAATGGTATGCATCTCTTTGCAAATTTCAGTTTCTTTAGAAATTCCCGATATAAGTTTTTGCCCCATACTCTTATGACCTTGACGTATGCCAACAAATCATAAGTCACATGTCAAGTTCAGCCCATCATTATCTTGTTAATTTGAACCCACCCGTATATACCCTTGACGTATGCCAACAAGGTAATGCGACTGTCCCAAACCAATATATCTATCTATGCAACAAATGAATACCCCAGCAGCTACCAAACACTATGCCTTGACGTATGCCAACAAGCATAGCTTGAATACTACTGACCATCCATAAGAAATGACGGAG
This sequence comes from Agapanthus africanus, assembly GCA_030015575.1. Lineage (NCBI taxonomy): Eukaryota > Viridiplantae > Streptophyta > Magnoliopsida > Asparagales > Amaryllidaceae > Agapanthus > Agapanthus africanus. The sequence goes on along the minus strand of JASDDO010000031.1, from coordinate 377,454,826 downwards.
GGCTACGACTGGTTTTGGCGAAACCGTGAACGTAGTGAACTTGATATAACCGAAGGAACCTGATAGCTTTTAAAAGGAGTGGTTAAGGCTCCGCATTTAAAAATATCTGTTTTAAAATAACCGAGTGGTTTCTTTTAAATTGTTCCAACGATTTAAACTTGGTTTATTTTCTTTGCATTATAGATAATGTGTCCCATCATTAACCTATCATTGCAGAAAACAACGAAAATATGACGTCCTCTTATGCCACCTGCATTCGCCACTGGGTCCCGTCATCACCCGTTAGGTTACTTAACTAACGACAGAGCGGGGACTGGGCTAGCGCGGGTGTAAAACATAAGTGACGTCTAAAATAGCTATCATATATATAGATATTTTACATTCGTCTGACGCAATGATATACATTCCAGAACACAGATGAACTTAATTGGATTTGCTAGCAATCCGTATTTCTTTTGAGCCTGCAAGAAAAGACGGATAACACAGTTGTGATGAATAGCCATTACCCCACCCTCGACCCCTACGGGTACGGCAAACTACCAACCCGGTAGTTTGTGTACCCCACCTTGGGTCAGTCCTAGGAGCAAAAGCAGTAAAATGAAATAATACAACGGTGGCTACAACCGCAACCTGGATGTGCCCCGCAAAAATAATATTACAACAAATTACATTTACAACAAATGAATTAAATAATAACCCATTGCTAAACCCCGGCTATACACCACAACAGTCCAATTACAGTTCATATGCACAAACAGATAAAACCATTACAGAAATGTGCAACCCCCTGCCAACCGACATACTAGCAGTTAGGGGAGGTTTACGAACACATAATACAATCACAGATATAATCCAATATGCAAATACTGTACAATTTCGATCGATTAAACACCATTAATATTGCTCCAATACTGCTCTGTAAAACTGAAACCTGAGCAAATATTAAAAATTCCAGAAAATACCAAATATCACAGGGGACCCACACAAAAAATTTGGGTTCATGACTCGGCAACTCGGCGGCGGAACCGCGGCGGATCAGTGGGATCCTCCGCGCTTCCGCGGCGCTTTAGCCGAGTCATGGGCCCAATTTTCTTGGGTGTTCTCCTGGATGCTTTTCAAGCTTTCTGAACATCCCTGAAAAATTTTTGGACTTCATTTAAATTTCGACAGAAACTTGACAGTTCGGGGTTTTCCGGTTTCGTTTTTTTCGTTCGAAATTCGTACAAATTTGCAATTAAGTTATTTATTGTTTAGCGAGGCTCTGATACCACTATAAGTCGATGTACAACACCCTAATACTTGTGGGGAGGCGGAATTTTCAAAAACGAACTTGTTTAGTGAATAAACATCGACTAACCGCTTGAATCGAAACTAAACGATAACTAACCAAACATATAGTTGTTCTAAACTACTATGCTTAGGGATTATACCTATCGAACCAAGTCCTTCGTCTTTACGATCTCCTCGTCCTCCTCGGCCTTCTCTTTGTAGTAGACGATCCACCCGAGAGAAAAACTCCAAGCTTAGCCTCTAAACTTGAGGCAACTAACCTTCTTGGATTGCTAATCAAAGAAGCTAGGTGTAATATAGAGAGGGTTATGGATTAATTAGTCTTACTAATCCTTGTACTCAACTCATGAGAGGGGAGGATTAGTCTTTGAAGAGGGAGAGCTTGAGGAGAGAGAAGGTGAGAATGATTATCAAGTGAGAATAGTAAGTTATCATAATATATATGAAACTTTATAATTCATCAACAAAAGAAAAACAAGTGATGAATAATCAAGTTTCATAAATATCTAATGGTGATTCATAACCATGACTCATTAATCATTTATTGTGCATTAATGATATGAATGAATCACCCTCATGACTCACTAAACCCATTTAATGCAAATGACACCTAAACCTCCTTAGTCACCATCTTCTAGAAGCTTCTCGTACAATTACGAGAACGCCCCTCCAATCCGCAAAAATACGGAAAAACTTTAGACTGTAAAAATCCAATAACCGGATACCAGTAACTGGCTTAAACCAAAACCGATAGGTAAAAACTGTCCAAACGACGTAAGTGTGTAAACACACATACGCGTCCGAACCCTTTGTCGTAAAACCATACGACCTCTATATCGTTTCGCCTGGAGTAGGAAACTCTCTGTGTGGGACTCTAGAGACTCGACTACTACGCTGGCAGTAGGTTTAACCACAGACCGCAAGCGGCACTAGCTGTACGTAACGGTCCCCAGGTAGTTGTCGATAAGAAGGCCGATGAGGAAACCCATCCGAACTCCTACTGAGTCTGATGTGACAATCTCCATACAGTCTGGTCCGTTCGTCCAGGACTATCGCATATCGGGCCTAGGGGGCGGCAAGCGTCAGTCCCCTAATAGCGGTATAAGTCGTGTCGGAGGGAAGCCCATTACACCATGAGAAACTACTGGAACCTACCAGCAAATTTCGCTTGCCCTGGCCAGGGACTTTGCGTAATGGCTCTCTGACACAGCACGATATCAACTCCCAATACCGGGAGGGACGAATCCTGTACTCGGGAAGGAGGGGAAAGGAGGAAGGAGATGCAGGGAAGATGATGAGGGCGGGGGGGCGAGGAGGCCAGCGATGACGGCGTTGGCGTTGGGGCGAAGACGAGGGAGGACGAGCGGCTAGGTTTCTCGCGAGGTTGGGTTCCTTCGGTGAAAAGAAAAAAGGAGGAGGGAGGAAAATATATAGAGGAGAAAGAGAGAGAGAGAGAGGCGGGGAGAGAGAGAGGGATTGCGAAAGGAGAGAGAGAGGAGAAAGATAGAGAGAGACGCGGAGAGAGACGGATTACGAGAGGGGAGAGAGAGGAGAGAGATAGAGAGGGGAGAGAGATCGAGAGGAGAGAGAAGTTTGGATTGTAGCGAGAGAGAAAAGAGAGAGAGAGAGAGAGAGACGTAGGAAAGGGTGGGGCCCACGGGGTTTAAAGAAAGGAGATGATTGGCTGGGAGGAAAGATTTGTGGGGTTTAGAATAGGTTAGGAAAAAAATTAATAATAGATTTTCATGAAATGGAAAAAGATATTCTGGGGGTTAAAATATATATATTCGACGGTTAAAATAATAGAAATTGGGATTTGGCGCAAATGTAAAATATTTCCAAATTGCGCCTGGGTCGGGTCCAAAAATTTGAAATTGAAATAAGAAAATTTTAGGCGGGATCCAAAATTTAAAATGAAGTATTTTACAATCAAAAAGCATACCCACAAAACGGACATACGTACGTGCGCGTAGCCGTCCAAACTCGCCCGTTTCACTGAACGGGACGAGAACACGATGCACGGACGCTACAACAGGGTTAGGGGTGTCAAGCATGCCATGAAGAATATTTTTAATTTTATTTTAGATGCCTTAAATTGTTATATGCAGAAATGAATTGTCGGGTAAAATTTATAACTAACAACAGTCAAGTAGGATCAATGAAATAAATACCATACACCATTCATACGGTAACAGAAACTAGTAGCATTGGGCTCGGTTGTTACATTATACACAACTACAAAAAGAATTTCGTCCTCAAAATTCCAAGAATACAAAGATAGGCAACAAATAACTACAAGAAAAGTTGAGGAAACTTCTGCCGGATTTCATCTTTTCGTTCCCAAGTAGACTCTCCATGCGAGCGATTACCCCAAGAAACAAGCACAAGAGGGATCACCTTGTTCTTAAGAACCTTTTCCCTTCGATCCACAATTTCAACCGGTCGCTCCTCAAAAGTCAAGTCTTCTCATACCGTCAGCTCCGAATGATCCAATACATGCGTTTCATCACGAACATACTTACGGAGTTGAGATACGTGAAACACATTGTGCATATTCGCCAAGGACTGCGGTAACGCCAAACGATACGCTACCTCACCAACACGCTCCAAGATCTCAAAGGGTCCAATAAATCGATGACTAAGCTTTCCTCGGCTTCCAAAACGAATCACCCCTCTAGTCGGTGATATCTTCAAGAATACCAAATCACCCATACCGCATTGTTGCCTTTTGGACTCCGCGGTAAAGCCGTCACGAAATCCATGGTTATATGTTCCCACTTCCACTGAAGAATCGGAAGTGGTTGCAATAAACCAGCAACCCTTTGATGTTCAGCCTTAACTTGCTGACACACCAAGCACTTTGCCACAAAGCGAGCAATCTCCCATTTCATGCCTTCCCACCAGAAATGCTGTCGAATACCTCGGTACATCTTTGTGCCTCCTGGATGTACAGAATAAGCTGAACTATGTGCTTCTTTCATAAGCTCTTCACGAATATCTCCCTTTGGCACACACAAACGGCTACCATACCCCAACGAACCATCTTCGTGGATCAATAAATCTGTTCGTAGTCCGGCTTCAACCTGTTCTCGAAACTTTTGCAGTCTAGGATCCTGCGATTGCGCTGCTTTAATATTCTCGATCAACGATGAATGTACTTGCAGTTGCATCAACTGTCCCGAAGAATGCGGTAGCACAACCTCCAAGTCAAATCTTCGAAAATCTTCAACGAGCTCCTTCTGCGTAGTTAACACCTGAATTGCTGGTAACCGACAAAGCGCATCCGGCACGACATTAACCTTCCCCGGATGGTACTTAAGATCAAGATCGTAGTCAGCCATCAGCTCCAACCATCTACGTTGCCTCATATTAAGCTCCTTCTATGTGAACACATACTTCAAGCTCTTATGATCCATGAAAACTTCGACCCTTTCGCCTAAAAGGTAGTGTCTCTAAATCTTCAAGCGAAAATCACAGCCGCAAGCTCCAAGTCGTGAGTTGGGTAATTCTTCTCATGGGTCTTCAACTGTCTCAATGCGTACGCTACAACCTTCCCATGCTGCATCAAAACACATCCCAATCCTTTCCCAGATGCGTCGCTGTGAATCACCAATCCTCCGGAATTGTCTGGCACGGTCAGAATAGGGGAGGTTATCAACTTCTGCTTTAATGTCTCAAAAGCTAACGCACACCTATCCGTCCATACAAAAGGTACCTCCTTGCGCGTAAGCTTGGTCAATGGCTCCGCCAGACGAGCAAAGTTCTCCACAAATCTCCTGTAATATCCGGCGAGTCCAAGAAAGCTTCTTATCTCTGCAACATTCTTTGGAATTGGCCAATCATGAACTGCTGAAATCTTTTCGGGATCGACGGCGATTCCATCGCCAGACACAACATGCCCCAAAAACTTTACTTCCTCCAGCCAAAACTCGCACTTACTCATCTTCGCATACAACTTCTCATGTCTCAACGTCTGTAGTGCGATCTTCAAATGTTCAGCATGCTCTTCAAAACTCTTCGAGTAAACCAGAATATCGTCAATGAATACCACAATAAACTGATCCAAGAATGGTGAAAAGATTCGGTTCATCAAGTCCATGAATACTGCCGGTGCATTCGTTACTCCGAAGGGCATCACTAAGTATTCGTAATGACCATACCGAGTTCGGAACGCCGTCTTGCAAATATCTTCTGCTTTCACTCAGACCTGATGATATCCGGATCGCAAATCCAGCTTCGAGAATACCCTCGCGCCACTAAGCTGCTCGAAAAGTTCGCCAATGCGAGGGATCGGGTACTTGTTCTTAATAGTCACCCGGTTTAATTCTCGATAGTCGATGCACATCCTCCTCGTGCCATCTTTCTTCTTTACTAGAAGAACTGGAGCTCCCCAAGGCGAGTTACTGCTTCGAATCCAACCCTTCTCGAGCAATTCAGCAACCTGTTTCTTGACTTCTTCCAACTCTACTGGTGCCATTGGATAATACGCTTTGGATACTGGCGCTGCACCAGAAATAAGGTCAATTGCGAACTCCACGTCTCATTTCGGCGGTAATCCCGATATATCTTCAAACACGTCCATAAAATCACGAACGACAGCTGGCTCCTCACCTTTATCAACTTCCATTGATGCAAGAATATTGTTTGTCGGCCTAGCCCTAAACTCGACTGGCCCGACAGAACTGCCTCCTCCAGTGAAGCTAAACTCGGGATGTCCGGAAATCTGGAAAATTACTTTCCTTGCCCTACAATCAATGTGAGCGTGGAAAGTGCCAAGAAAATCCATTCCTAAGACGACCTCATAGCTGCCCGTATCAATCACCAAGAAATCTGCAAAAAGCTCCCGTCCGCACACAACAACTGTACAATCTTTACATTCCCTACTAGCTATGATTTTCCCATTCCCAGTGTGTAGGTCCCAGAAACTAGACAGGGTCGTGCAGTCAATCGAGTGTGTAGTTATAAACTTGGACGACATAAAACAATGGGATGCACCAGAATCAAATAACGCTAATGCGGGAAAACCATGAACGAGTAGAGTACCTGAAACAACTTCTCTTGACGCCTTAGCTTCTTCAGCTGTCAAGGTAAAAGCTCGAGCCTGATTAGGTCCCTGAGTCAGCTGTTTCTGTCCCTGGAACGGTCTCTGCGGAGGATTCTGAATATCATCCCTCGTATGAAGCTTTGACGTACAAGCGCTGACAGCGTGATCTGCCGCTCCACAAACTAAACAGAGTCCCAGCCTTCTTCGACAATCCTTCTGCACGTGGCCAGGTAAATTGCAGTAGTTACAAGTCGTGCTCTTTCTTCGATCGATGACAACAGGCTTCTTCATGGGTGCTACGCCTCGACGGTCCACTGGAATACCTCTTCGACCATGAGCTCGGTTTGGTACAAATGTTGGCTTCCTTACCGTAACTGATGTCTATTGCAAACTCCCCTTCATTCCAGATAAACTCTGCTGCTCTCGGGCTGCCGCAAGTACCTGTGAGAAAGTGGTCAAACCCAGGGAGACAATCTGCCTCTGGATGTCCATGTCCAAGCTGCGCATGAACCTCCATGCCCTGTCTGCATTGTTGGCAACTAAAGGTCCAGCGAATCTGCTGAGTCTTGTCCATTCTGCTGCATGCACATCCACGGGTGCTCCATTCTGCTTTAGCCCGATGAACTTCTCTTCCATTTCTTCCCGTGCGGTCCGCGGGAAGAACTTTTCTAGAAAACTCTTTGAAAAATCCGCCCACTTGATCGGCTTGGGCAAGCGGGTCTCCTCCACAAGCCACCATTCTCGGGCGTAGTCCACTAACTGAATGCGTACCATATCAACTCTTTTCTCATCTGGAATCTGTGCCGCAATAAGCAAGTTCTCTGTGTCGCTGGCAACGGCTCCTCTAAACCAGTAAATGCAGATGGACCCAAATGCCTGAAATCTGCTACGGTCCCTACTCGGTCAACTGGTTTAGCTCCAACATTGTTCACAGACTGCTGAACGATCTGCAAACCTTCCTGAAACGATTCCGCTTGCTGCTGGATCAGCTCGGTCTGTTTCTTTTGATTCTCCAGCATTCCCCTTATCACTCCAAGCATGGCGGCTTCGTCCACACGCCTTTGGTACGTCTTCAAATTCTTACCTGCCATATTCCTGAAATCAAAACACCCAACATTAGCATGATGATAGATTCAAAATATAGATCAAGGCTAGAACTCCAAGTTACTTAAATAGAGTGCCGCATTGTAACTATGCCGCGGTATCATAACCACAATTACATAACTCCACCCAAGTCGCCTAAGTCTTAGAGATAACAAGGAATCAGGTTTTCGAGTCGATATGCAAAGGAAGTTTGCACGTCGTAAAAGATATAATCAAGAAGATTTTGATTCAAGTATGGTAAAACGGCAAGGTGGCAGGACATGTTTCCTAAACACGGGTATTCTGATTCGTGTATTGGGTACAATACCCAACTACAAAAAGAATCAACCCGACTAACCTATGGCTCTGATACCAAAAGAACCATGTCACGCCCCGCTTCCCAGAGTACGCTAAAGTGGGCACGTGACATAGCCAACCATGCTACCTGTGGGTAGGAAGTATCCATCTACAGTCACATTACGGCTGTAGAGATATCAAGAACAAAATAAAACTATCTAAAACATGTCCATAATCCAAGATAATCTGAGTCAAGAATAATAAAATGCGGAAGCGAAAGATCCAATACAAAATAACTGGAATGTATGTCCCATAATGCGGGCTCACATCAGGAAATAAATGCAGGAAAGAAAACTAACTACTGCTGACACTCACAGCTCAGCCTGTTGGCTGAAGTACTCCTGCTCGGACTGCAACAGCGGTACAGAATCTGGGCCATGCAAAACCCAGACGTCAGCGCGTCAAGTCATCAAGTAATAACATATAATCAGGGTAACAGGCAATGCGAATATAAACATGAATAAAGCAAAGGTAACAATAATATAAATCAGAGCAGTGCAGGGTAGTGTGCAGTGGGTAAACTAAACTGTTCATTCAGGTTTTCTGTTCTAAAGTCTTTGAAATCAAATTGGTGAATCATCGATGTAACTCAATAGTATCCCGTGCATACCCGGGACCACGGCCCAGATTCTCGGGCTGAAACCGAGACATGCCGCTAGGCACTAAATAGGAATATATACAGATGAATGATGCCAGCAGCATCATTCCAAGGCTGGCCTATGTTAGTTATATGTATGCCCTAGAGGCCATTACTGTACATAGGATGATATTGTAGTGGATGCTGGGACATATATAGGTAGGACTTTCTTGCTCGACATGATAGTACGCTATCTGGTTGCTCTTTATCTTAACATGTATACTTTCTGTCTCTCTGATTACATGTTGATAAAGCCCTTAGGATGTGTACTCGACTTCCAGGACTGTGATGAAGATCATAATAGTGGGGCCTGGGTAGTCAATGAGTACATCCTTCATTGTTCCTAGTCATGGGAATATCGAGACGGGGCATCGATATTCCAGAGTAGACTAGCATATATCTTCTCGACCCATGTGATGGGCGATGGATGATCCCATATCCATTGGTGTTTGACATCAGAGATGGTATGCGGGTGCTCAGTGGAGACTGGGTACACTGAACGGACTCGCCGAGAACTCCCAGATGGTATTATACCTCACGTCAGATGGCAGTTCTCTGGTGACACTGGTACAGCTTAGTCTGTTGACCCGAGATCGTCATAGTGTCTTGTGTGTCTCCCACTGTGCTTTGATTTCCATCCTACCACGGCTCTACCGAGTCGTGCAAACAGGTGGTTTTTGGGTACAGTCCCGATTCACATGGAGGCAATGAGCGATAGGAGGGGATTCGTCTCTCCCGGTATTGGGGGTGGATGTTGCGCTATGCTCGACTGGCCATAACAGGAAATCCCTGGCCAGGGTTACAGTGATATACTGGTAAGAGTTATCAGTAGTTTCACGAATGTTATGGACCTTACGTCGGCATGACTTATCAAGCTACTTGGGTCTGACGTTTACCACCCCTAGGCGAGATATGCGACATATCAGACGAACAGACCGGACTATACGGTAAGTGTTACTGGTTGGATTCACAGGAGTGTGAGCGGTCTTGCTCGTCGATCTTCTGATCGCTCAATACCCGGGTGGCCGTTATGTTTAGCAGACCGCTTGCGGCTTGTGGGTGTTTGATATGATCATCACCTGCTGCCGGCATATTGACGAGTCTTTAGAGTCCTACACAGAGGTTTCCTGGCCCAAGCGAAACGAAATTGGAGCGCATATGAGATATGTTCGGGACCGAGAATAATGCGTGTATGTGATATCGTATTCCATTCTCGTGATGAATGTATCGATTGGTTGTATGCGATATAACCTAGTTATCGAATCAAGGATTGATTCGATAAGCCGATACATTGGATATTAGTCGGTTATATGCGATATGACCGGATCGATAAATCAAGTGTTGATTTAATGATTTAATGCATAATTATATATTTGATACATTACTTTGCATTAACTAGTATCGGTTCACTTTAAATGGATTTTCTCACTTGAAATGCACATTGTATATGTGATATATTTTTGTGCACTTGTTTGTATCATGTTTGATGATACATGCTCACTTGGGTTTGTGTAAAGATTAAACCATGGTTGTGTGATGGTTAGGGTTTTCTTTTTATTATCTACTTATTTATTTATCTATTCTTTTTTGAAAAAAAGAGAAAAGAAAAAAAATGGTTGCTTTCTTACATGAAGCTTCTTGATGCTTCATGTAACTTTGACTTAGTGACCATTCTTGTCTTCTTCTTCTAACCCTAACCATTCATCTAACCTTAGTTCAATCTCTACACTAAACCATAGTTGAATATATGATAAGTATCATATTGTTTTCTTTTTTAAAAGAAATACTTATCATATTATCTTCTTTTTCTTCTTCTTCAAGAAGAAAAAGCTTGATAGCTTCAATGGCAACTTGAGCAAATGAGTGAGAAATCCAATTCTAAAGTGAACCCACTTCCTATTTCTTCATCCTCTACCTCTTGCCAAGTAGTATAGGGTGTTTTCTTCACAAGTTTCATGGCTTGGTGAAGTTGGAGCTTGATCTTGTGTTGCCTCGACGTAGATCATCTTCGGCATCGAAGCCGACGACCTAGCCCGCCCATTTCTCCGATGAAGCCGATGCTAGAGTCCGGGATTCGATTTGGACAGCGGAGGGACGTCATCACGGAGCCTAGGAGGTGGAGGACCGGATCTACAAAGGTTGTATCCCCTTTCCTTTAGCTATAATTCGTTTATTTGCATTGCATCGCCTATATATCTAGTTAACGATCCGTATTTGGGTTTCTCGGCACTTGTAAAATATTAATTGGCCATGTTTGATCACTTGTGAGACTTCATTAGTGTGCCTAGGAACCCTACAGTGGTATCAGAGCCTGGCTAGAGCCTTAGGCGATGCGTAGACGAAGTTTGAAGTCCATACGAACCCGAAACCCTAATACAATAGCCTTCTCTGTACTTTTTTCAAAACTGTGCATTTTTCCACATTAAAAATATGCAGAAAAATCAGCTGGCATTTCTAAGAGTTACTGTGAAATCCGATAACCCAATTCCATCAAACCGCCGCGGTTCCGCGGCACGAGCATGGCTCGTGCGGCGGTTCCGCGGCAGTATGGTCTCCTTATCCAATTTGTTTTGCACAATAACTCCTATTTTGTAGTTCTGGTTTTTCTGGGAATTTTTAATCTGAACTCAAGAGTTGAGTTTTCTGGGTTGTATTGGGGACTCGGTGTGTCGATCGGATTGTCTAATTTTGTCTGTGTGTTTTTCCGGGTAATTTTAGAATATGTTAAAAAGTTCGACCGGATATAAATACCCACTTTTTCCCCTGCCGGGAAATTTCCAATTGTTGGACTTTTCCGTAGTTTAATCACGTTCTAAGTAGTGCAAGTAATGCGATGGTCCCTCTAGAAGACAACAAACCTTAACTCGATTATGTGACCGTCTTGAACTGCCCTTTGAACCTTATGGTTTGGGGCAGTACGGCGTGCCACATGTGAGGCGTTGGCTTGACCCTTCTACGGCTGGACCGTTGGTACTGAGGCACGAAATGAATCTTTTTAAACTTATTTCATGTGTTGAGCTATTTCGGGAAAACTTGGGTGTTCGATTGTTCGATCGGAAAGTTTAACATTTTTTATTTATCCGGAATGTGATACAATACTTGGAATTCGCAAATAGTTATGAGATGACTGGATGAATGTTATAAACATAGCAGTTTAGTCTCACTTGATCGGTTGCCAAGGAATTTTGATGCGATCAAAAGTCCGTCGTAATCACGTAGTGTACGCGGATACTCGCCGGGTAAACTTAATAGACAGCCTCACCCCATAGCCCCGACCAAGTGACTATAGGAGAACCCCATCGCCGAAAGCATCCGTTCGGGTGCTCGCGGCAGCGGTGTTCCGCCTTGGTGCACTTTGTCGACAGTATCGGGGGTGCGGCCGCCTACTAAAGTTTGCGACGAGCATTCGATCAGAATGTCGGGAATCTTGTTGAATTGTCCGACTTGATATTGAAAAGTGTTTTCGATAATGAGACTAAAATGCGGGGTTTATAATTGTTAGGCATGTGATGTATAAGGAATTCATTTGATTAGGCATGTGATGTCTAAGGAATTCATTTGATTAGGCATGCGATGTCTAAAGAATTTGCGGATTCCAACTGTTGTAGTTTTACACTTTCTTTTCTGTGACCGTAAGTGTAATATGTGATATCGCCGGTTTCGTTACTATATGTCAACGATAATTGGGATGCGCATATTTACTTACGTTGATGACATGTGATGTTATGTGTTGCTGGATATGTTATATTGGATTGTCGTGTTCGAATAGCCGGGGTTTTTTTTTTGTGAGATGAGTGTTTTTTCATTTTCATTCATGTAAAAACTTGTATGTAATATTCTTTTATTGGGGCACTTCCAGGTTGCGGATGTTGTCACCATTTGTATATTATTTACTTTTCCGCATTAGGATAGACCCATGAGGGGAGCACAAGTAACCGGGTTCTGAGGTCCAGTGGGAGACCAACTCGAGGAGTCGAGTCCGGGTCTCCTAACCGTAGAATTGGTAGGGTTTCTTGCCGCTCTCGTAGGGGTCTAGGGGTGTGGGATTGGCTATTCATCACGACCGTGGAATCCGTGTTTTATACTGGCTCGTATTGAAAACACGGACGTCCTAATATATCCAATATTTCATATGATATTTTCTGCTGCGTTATCTGTGATGTGATCATGTGATGTTCTGTGATAGATATAATATATAGTATATATGATATATTATATAGACGTTGCTTATGTTTTACACCCGCGCTAGCCCTGCCTCGCTCTGGCGTTAGTTACCAAACCTAACGGTGCAGACGGGACATCGAGGCGAATGCGGATGGCATAAGTGTGCGTCATATTAATCTGTGATGTTTAGGTAATTTAAATGATGGGATATTCATTAATGGGATTAATGAAAGAAAATAAACCTAATTGATGTTGTGGAATCGAATTTCAAAATAAAAACAGGTAGCTACAGTTCTTGCTTTGCATCGCGGTGTTCCTTGTAGAACATCCTGCACCTTATTCGATAAGGAAAGGACCGAGATCCTTTCACCGGGAGTGACTCCTTTAGCAATAACTGGCAGATGCTACAACCCTCGGTTTGTCCTTTGATTGCTTCTATAGTTTCTGCTTTGCACAGTTATATATATGATATATCCCGCACCTCATTCGACGAGGAAAGGGCCGACGATCCCTTCACCGGGAGTGACCCCTTTAGCAAAACTAGAAAAGCCTCAAAAACATTCCATTTAAAAACCATTTGATTCCGCAACGAGATCAAGTTCAAAGCGTTAAAGGTTTTCTTAAAAACCAGCCGCAACCCTCCGTCATTTTAGGAAGTAGAGTACTTAGTATTCGTGCTGTGTTTGTTGACTTTAGTTAAGGCACAGTGTACGGTAGCTAAGTGATGTCTTTCTACACCGCATATGATGCGATTAGTTAGGACAGTCGTGTGACTTTGTTGACCTTAGTTAAGGGTCATGTGGGTGGGTCTAATTACTCACGAAATGACGGGTAGAACTTGACTAGTACTTATGATTTGTTGACTATAGTTAAGGTCATAGGTGCTAGGGGTAAAAACCATTATCGGGAGTTTCAAGTGTTGAAATTTGCAATGAGATTGCATACCTTCTATGTGATAGTTGGATCCCGATACCCACTGCGAGTAATTGTTACTCCTGGGAGTGTTTTTCACTTTGCAATTAGCCGATCAAGTAGGTGTCTAGAAAGGTGTCAACGGGGTTACGCCTCTGGGAAAACGAGGTTTACTGTAATTAGGTCCGTGCGAAAGCATGGGGAACCTCCCTCAAAGTACCGACACTGGCCTGGCTGAAAGATTGGCGAACTTGTAGAGTGTAATTAATCCCGGCTAGTCTTTCCTTTTAAGGTTTAAAGGAAGATTTGATAAAAACAGTGGGAGCCATCCTGATTAGATAAAATAAATAACCAATCTGATCTTGTAAGAGCGCATGCAGAGTGTTTTCTTCTCTCTCTCCAGGTAGCGACCATATCACGCCTTAATCAAGATAATAATATGGATGTATTGACCGAACCCGCTTGTTATACTGAGCTGGAGAACGTTGGTCCCGCTCCAACTTATAATTGTTATAAGATAGAGCAGGAAATAGGGGAATACCAGAATTCCTATGCCGCCCAAACGAAAAAAGTGCATATGATGCATCTCCTTCGGGTGTGTTCATTACAAAGAACTGTTTCTCAGTATCCTCCGCATCCTGGGTATTTGATACCGGATCAGGATCCCAGATATGTAATCTGTTACATAGGGCTACAAAAAGGTAGAAAAACTGAGAACGGGTGATAAGTTTCATGAGTCAGAAGATGGGGCAAGTGTTGCAGCCAAGTCTGTTGGTCACTGTCACCCTGTATTACCAATACATTGATTCTGAACAAATGCTATTAGATACCGAACCTGATATACAAAATCATATCAGTCTCTTTATTAGTAAAGAAATGATAAAATTTTGTATTGATGGATATTGTTTTGAACATTTCCTATATCAAAAGTTGATCGGTTCTGGCACGTTATCTAAAAGCATTGACATTCTAAATCAAACTACAGTTCCTTGTATACAGAACACACACAAGAGGAAGAGTTCAGAAATGAACGAATCCTTCTTGAGGCATTGTAGACTAGGTCACATCAATGTGATCCGACTGGCTGAAGTTACATTTTAGATGCATATTTAAATCGGTTTGAATTTACATCTTGTGAAACTTGCCAGCCATGTCACAAAGATTAGATGACCATAGCCCTGTTTATCGAAACAGAGAAAGAGTTAATGAACTCTTGGGACTGATACATGATGATGTATGTAAGGTCTCCTGTCTACATATGCCAGGACTGGTTCTTTGTACTTCATTGTATTCTCTGATAATCTCTCAAGATTCAGTCATATGTTTCTGTTGAAACATAAGTCCGAAGCTTTTGAGGTATTCACAGAATACAAGTTGGAAGTAGAGAACCAAAATGCGGGTATAAGTATTATGTCCTATGATAAGATCAGGGAGGAGAATACTTGTGCATAGAATTCCTGGACTATTCTAAAGGCGAATGAGATTCTCTCTCAGTGTTACTCCTCTGAATACACCACAGCACAACGGTGTATCAGGGCGGAGTAATCGCGCCGTATTAGATATGGTGTACTCTATGATGAGTACTACTGAGTTACCTATTTCCTTTTGGGGTTATGCACTTGAGAAGCTGCATACCTATTGAATTAGGTTCGAATCAAATCAGTGCCTACCACTCCATATGAGATTTGGTATGGGAAGAACCCATCTATTAAGCGAGTTAAGATTTGGGGTTGTCCGGCATATGTCTAAAAGCAAAATCCGGACAAAATCGAGGCAAGGTCAGTTCTGTAGAACTGGAAAGGTTCCAGATATACAAAACTGCAGCTGATGATTTGACAGAACCAAAGGATTCAATAGTCCCCGACGAACCTCAGCCTCTCCGCCGATCTAGTAGGGTTCCTCACCTGCCTGAGAGATACCTCGGTTTCTCGATGACAGTGGGAGAGAGGAATGCATCATGAGATGATGACCCAACTAGTTTCGATCAGGCCATCAAGAGTAGGGACTCTGTAAGAATGGCTGGATGCTTAGCGATCTGAGATGGAATCCATGTACACCAACAAAGTATGGACTTTGGTTGCTATATCTGAAGGGTTAAATCCCCATCAGGAGCAAGTATATCTTGAGAAGATTACTTGGTGTAGATGGAAAAGTTGAGACTTTCAAAGCTAGACTTGTTAAAGGTTTTAGTCATCAACCAGGAGTGGAAAATGATGAAACCTTTTCTAGGGACTATGCTTAAGTCCATCCAGATCCTACTTGCCACTACTACATACCATAACTGCGATATCTGGTGGTTGGGTGCCATGACTACTTTTCTAAATAATGATTTAGAAGAGAACGTC
Source organism: Agapanthus africanus (assembly GCA_030015575.1). Taxonomy (NCBI): domain Eukaryota; kingdom Viridiplantae; phylum Streptophyta; class Magnoliopsida; order Asparagales; family Amaryllidaceae; genus Agapanthus; species Agapanthus africanus. The sequence continues at coordinate 377,438,994 of JASDDO010000031.1, read as the reverse complement.
TATAAGAACACAGCCAGAGGGCTTCGTAAACAGTGTGAGCAGCGGAAACGTGTGCAAGTTGCTTTACAGGATAAAGCAGGCATCGCGGAGATGGAACATCTTTTTTGATGTGGTAGTCAAAGAGTTTGACTTCATCAAAATGGTAGATGAACCTTGTATAAACAAAAAGGTAGTAGGGAGTATTGTGACGATCCTTGTAGAGTACGTGGATGACATACTCTTGATAAGGGAAGAAGTTTCCTATGCTGCGCTCGATCAATCTCCGCTTATAACAATGATTCTCCATATAGGATAAAAGTGATACCAACTAAATCCTGGGGTTTAGGTCTATGAGATAGATCTAAATGGATGTTAGGATTATCACTAATTGAAGTGAGATGGTATCAGTTGATCCTGGGGAGAATCACTGGAAAGGTTCCGGGGTGATAAGAACGACTGAATGTCAGTCGCAGGCATTGTCTTTACCCTCAGTGAAGGGACGGTATGTTGGAAGAGTTCCATGCTAGATACCGTGGCAAACTAGACGATAAAGGCTGGTAACATCGCTATTAAAGATACTACCAAAGAGGAAGTTTGGGTGTATATTGGTTCATAAGATGAACTAGGTTCCCACCATTGTGTGGCAATGGAAGTGTGGCTTTGGCCAAGGAACCATGATCCCATCAGTGACCCAGACATATTCTGAGGCAGCATCACCTGATCATGGAGATAGTTGATCTCCAGGGTGATCGAGGTAAGGAGAGTAGACTCAGAGGACAACACAGCGGATCCACTCATGAAGGCATTTTCCCAAAGAGAGACTTTTATGGGATGGTTGAGTATGTGATACTGCAACCACTGCTATAGATGGCCCTAGTGCAAGTGGGAGATTGTTAGTTATATGTATTCCCTAGAGGCCATTACCGTACATAGGATGTATATTGCAGTGGATGATGAGACATATATAGGTAGGACTTTCTTGCTCGACATGATAGTACGCTATCTGGTTGCTCTTTATCTTAACATATATACTTTCTGTCTCTCTGATTACATGTTGATAAAGCCCTTAGGATGTGTACTCGACTTCCAGGACTGTGATGAAGATCATACTAGCAGGGCCTGGATAGCCCATGAGTACATCCTTGAAATGTTCCTAGTCGTGGGAATATCGAGACGGGGCATCGATATTCCAGAGTAGACTAGCGTATATCTTCTCAACCCATGTGATGGGCGATGGATGATCCCATATCTATTGGTGTTTGACATCAGAGATGGTATGCGGGTCCTCAGTGGAGACTGGGTACACTGAACGGACTCGCCGAGAACTCCCAGATGGTATTATACCTCACGTCAGATGGCAGTTCTCTGGTGACACTGGTACAGCTTAGTGTGTTGACCCGAGATCGTCATAGAGTCTTGTGTGTCTCCCACTGTGCTTTGATTTCCACCCTACCACGGCTCTACTGAGTCGTGCAAACAGGTGGTTTTTGGGTACAGTCCCGATTCACATGGAGGCAATGAGCGGTAGGAGGGGATTCGCCTCTCCTGGTATTGGGGGTGGATGTTGCGCTATGCTCGACTGGCCATAACAGGAAATCCCTGGCCAGGGTTGCAGTGATATACTGGTAAGAGTTATCAGTAGTTTCATGAATGTTATGGACCTTACGTCGGCATGACTTATCAAGCTACTGGGGTCTGACGTTTACCACCCCTAGGCGAGATATGCGACATATCAGACGAACAGACCGGACTATACGGTAAGTGTTACTGGTTGGATTCACAGGAGTGTGAGCGGGCTTGCTCGTCGATCTTCTGATCGCTCAATACCCGGGTGGCCGTTACGTTTAGCAGACCGCTTGCGGCTTGTGGGTGTTTGATATGATCATCACCTGCTGCCGGCGTATTGACGAGTCTTTAGAGTCCTACACAGAGGTTTCCTGGATCAAGCGAAACGAAATAGGAGCGCATATGAGATATGTGCGGGACCGAGAATAATGCGTGTATGTGATACCGTATTCCATTCTCGCGATGAATGTATCGATTGGTTGTATGCGATATAACCTAGTTATCGAATCAAGGATTGATTCGATAAGCCGATACATTGGATATTAGTCGGTTATATGCGATATGACCGGATCGATAAATCAAGTGTTGATTTAATGATTTAATGCATAATTATATATTTGATACATTACTTTGCATTAACTAGTATCGGTTCACTTTAAATGGATTTTCTCACTTGAAATGCACATTGTATATGTGATATATTTTTGTGCACTTGTTTGTATCATGTTTGATGATACATGCTCACTTGGGTTTGTGTAAAGATTAAACCATGGTTGTGTAATGGTTAGGGTTTTCTTTTTATTATCTACTTATTTATTTATCTATTCTTTTTTGAGAAAAAGAGAAAAGAAAACAAAATGGTTGCTTTCTTACATGAAGCTTCTTGATGCTTCATGTAACTTTAACTTAGTGACCATTCTTGTCTTCTTCTTCTAACCCTAACCATTCATCTAACCTTAGTTAAATCTCTACACTAAACCATGGTTGAATATATGATAAGTATCATATTGTTTTCTTTTTTAAAATAAATACTTATCATATTATCTTCTTCTTCTTCTTCTTCTTCAAGAAGAAAAAGCTTGATAGCTTCAATGGCAACTTGAGCAAATGAGTGAGAAATCCAATTCTAAAGTGAACCCACTTCCTATTTCTTCATCCTTTACCTCTTGCCAAGTAGTATAGGGTGTTTTCTTCACAAGTTTCATGTCTTGGTGAAGTTGGAGCTTGATCTTATGTTGCCTCGACGTAGATCATCTTCGGCATCGAAGCCGACGACCTAGCCCGCCCATTTCTCCGATGAAGCCGATGCTAGAGTCCGGGATTCGATTTGGACAGCGGAGGGACGTCATCACGGAGCCTAGGAGGTGGAGGACCGGATCTACAAAGGTTGTAGCCCCTTTCCTTTAGCTATAATTCGTTTATTTGCATCGCATCGCCTATATATCTAGTTAACGATCCGTATTAGGGTTTCTCGGCATTTGTAAAATATTAATTGGCCATGTTTGATCACTTGTGAGACTTCATTAGTGTGCCTACGAACCCTACAGCCTAGCCTCTAAAACTGATCAGAACAAATAGCTGAACTGTTGAGTTACAACTCAGGTTTCACCTTTGATTTCCCCATACCCCCAAGTTATATGTGTATGTCAAGTCAGGTATCCCGTAATCAAGAACTAATGCCAACACAGGATCAGGTAAACAGGTTTGTCTGGATAGATAATAGGAACGGTCCATGAGGACTACAAGTCAGATTGTTGGCATTAGGCATAAGATCAAGTAACGGGCCAGGTCATGGTACATCAGGTCAAGTCAAGCAGTATATGGTACCATGTCGGGTCAATCAATATGTATGTAGCAAGTCAGATCAAGATGTAAACGATATCATGGGTGTGCTCATACTCAGTTACATAATCCAGCATGGCCATCGACAACATAAATTTAAGCAACGAATTAAACAATAAAGAATCTTCAATTAATTAGCTGCACAGTTGTCAATGGTGTTTCAGAGGTGTTATCAACATTATAAGAATACAATATGACAGTTAGGGCCGTTAAATCATGATAACAAGTTTAAGAATTTTATGGATGCAATGATATATATATATATATATATATATATAGGCTCAATGGATGAAGTCACAGTTAATACAGGTTTAATGTACACGAGTGTCCGAATGACGTAAAACTATAGAGAAAGTGTAATAGGCTACGTCATTAGTAAAAGTGTGATTAAAACATGTAAATGTGGTTATTAGGTTCAATACAGTAATTGCAAACGGTAGGTTCCAAGCTTGGGAGAATAAAATGATATAACACGACATTGAACATGAAAATGGGGAATTATAGTACTAAAGTTAAACTGCAGGTTTTAGGGTCTTATCAATGTGTATGTAAATATTATTTAGCATGTAGCAAGGGGTACTTGCCTCGACGGGTCGCGAATCGGGAAAACGAAACGTTAAACGTCGGCGGGGAAATCTCGCGACGGGCGTACGGTTCACGGAATGAACCCAAACGACGAACAGTGGAACCACACAGGTCAGGATAACTCGCTGGATCGTCGAGACACGTCGCCAGCACGGCCGGATTCCGGCGAACCCAAAACAGTGAACATCAAGAATTGAAAACAAGAAAGGAAAAGAAAAATAAAGAAGAAAGGAAGGAGGATCTGAGAAGAGGGTGCTCACGATGATCCGTGGAGGGGTTGTGATCGCCAACCACGTCGACAGAGCTCCGGTAACTTGCCTGCATGGAACCATCAGCCAAACATAGAACGGGGAAAAGAACGAGAAAAAGGAAGAAGAAGGAAAGAAGGAGAGGAGGGAGAGGTAAGCTTACTGGGTGCGCACGAAGACCGGGGACACGGGGACGAGGTCACCGGCGGCGACTCCCGGCGGCGCAGACGTGTACATGGGTGTGCAGTTCTCTCGTGCAGGTGCTCGGTGTAGGAGTCGTCGAAGCTTTGGGTGCAGGGTTTTGGATGCTGGATGATGAGCAGAGGAGAAGAAGGGAATGGCAATGGCGATGGGGATGGTCGGCGGCGATGGGAGACGGTGTTGGCGATGGGTTCTGGGTGCAGCCGTTGTGCAGGGTACTCGGGAAGGAGGGGAAAGGAGGAAGGAGATGCAGTGAAGATGATGAGGGCGAGGGGGCGAGGAGGCCGGCGATGAGGGCGTCGGCGATGGGGCGAAGACGAGGGAGGACGAGCGGCTAGGTTTCTCGCGAGGTTGGGTTCCTTCGGTGAAAAGAAAAAAGGAGGAGGGAGGAAAATATATAGAGGAGCAAGAGAGAGAGGGGGGGAGAGAGAGAGAGGGATTTCGAGAGGAGAGAGAGAGAGAGGAGAGAGATAGAGAGAGACGGGGAGAGAGAGAGGGATTACGAGAGGAGAGAGAGAGAGAGGGGAGAGAGATCAAGAGGAGGAGAGAGAAGTTTGGATTGTAGCGAGAGAGAAAAGAGAGAGAGAGACGTAGGAAAGGGTGGGGCCCACAGGGTTTAAAGAAAGGAGATGATTGGCTGGGAGGAAAGATTTGTGGGGTTTAGAATAGGTTAGGAAAAAAAATTAATAAAATATTTTCATGAAATGGAAAAAGATATTCTGGGGGTTAAAATATATATATTCGATGGTTAAATTAATAAAAATTGGGATTTGGCGCAAATGTAAAATATTTCCAAATTGTGCCCGGGTCGGGTCCAAAAATTTGAAATTGAAATAAGAAAATTTTAGGCGGGATCCAAAATTTAAAATGAAGTATTTTACAATCAAAAAGCATACCCCCAAAACGGACATACGTACGTGCGCGTAGCCGTCCAAACTCGCCCGTTTCACTGAACGGGACGAGAACACGATGCACGGACGCTACTACAGGGTTAGGGGTGTCAAGCATGCCATGACGAATATTTTTAATTTTATTTTAGATGCCTTAAATTGTTATATGCAGAAATGAATTGTCGGGTAAAATTTATGATTAACAACAGTCAAGTAGGATCAATGAAATAAATACCATACATCATTCATACGGTAACAGAAACTAGTAGCATTGGGATCGGTTGTTACATCATTAATCTCATTAACGAAATCCCATTATTTAATGTTTCCTAAACATCACAGAAAAGTGAAACGAAAATAGAACGTACGCTTATGCCATACGCATTCGCCACGGGGCCCCGTCATACACCGTTAGGTCACTTAACTACCGGCAGAGCAGGGGCTGGACTAGTGCGGGTGCAAAACATAAGCAACGTTTATTATATATCATATATATAATATAACATTCGTCTCACGCAGTTATATGATCACATCACAGAACCAAGAAGCAGAAGCAACATATGAAATTTTCGATATATTAGGATGTCCGTGTTTTAAATTCAGCCAGTAATGTAAAACACGGATTCCACGGTCGTGATGAATAGCCAAACCTACATCTCATAGACCCCTACGAGAGCGGAAAGTAAACCTACCAATTCTAGAGTTAGGAGACCTGGTCTCAACTCCTTGAGATGGTCTCCTATTGGACTCTAGAACCCGGTTACTTATGCTCCCCGCCTTGGGTCTATCCTAATGTGGAAAAGTAAATAATATACATGAATGGCGACATCATCCTCAATCCAGAATTGCCCCAATAAAAGAATATTACATACAAATTTTACATGAATGAAAATTGAAAAACTCTCATCTCACATAAAACCCCCCGGCTATTCAATCACGACGATCCAATAAAACATATCAGCGACACATAATATCACATATCATCAACGTAAGTAAATACGCGTATCCAAAATTCCGTTGACATATAGCAACGAGATTTGTGATACCCCACATATTAGACTTACGGTCGCAAAAAAGAAATGAAAAACAGCAATAATTAGAATCTGCATATCCTTAGACATTATAAACCCGGAATATCTCATACACCGGATTTCATGCCAAGCCAGATAAATCTTGTATTTTAGTCTTAAATTGAAAACACTTTTCGATAACTTAGTCGGGGATTCAACAAGATTCTCGACTACATTATCGAATACTCGTCAGAAACTTTAGTAGATGGCCGCACCCTCGATGCCGTCGACGAACTGCAGTAAGGAGGAACACCGTGGCCGCAAGCACCTGAGTGGATGCTTTTGGCACCGGGGTTCTCCTATAGTCACTTGGTCGGGGCAATGGGGCGTGTCTACCTAGAAAATTTATTTGGCGAGTATTCGCATACAATACGCGATTGCGATGGAGTTTTGATCCGAATCAAGACTCCATGGAAGCCGATTATCCGAGACTAAAATACTAGATTTACAAACAAACTAGTTTTCACAAAACTAATTTAATGTGGATCCTAACTACTACATCCTTATCAAACTTAAACCCGAAATAATGTTAAAAAAATATGACTACGAAACACTTCGTTTTAGCTTGTTACGACCCGAAATTTGGCACGTGACGGCCCTTAAACCACGTAACATCTACAAGCGTAACGCAATTTAAGTAAACCGAAAACCCAGAAATCTACACCATCAAAAGTAGTAAGTGATAAGAATATTGTTAAAAACTTTTGTTATCTTAAAAATTTTGGCAGCACCTCCTTTGTAAAAACTAGCCCCGAAACGGGTACAAACATAAGATATAAGTAAAGCAACATGAGGTATAAATAAAGCATTCCGAAACGGGAGCAAATCACGCCCAAAGGCGAAAACAACCACCATAAGAAAATATACGACGTCGTAGCAATGAAATGAGATGATATGAATGAAATAGCATAAAAGATGAAACTGCATAATAAAAGGCCGGCTCATACGAGCACGAGTCACAAAATAATATACAATATCGTCCTCACATCTCGTCTCTAAGTCAATACATGAAGTGGTAGATGTTGAGTACTAGATACAATATGATATACAATGAACATCATCGGATAACCGCAAAACCCACCTATAGCAAAACTGCACACAGTTAGCCTTAGCGGTATCCGCTGCAAAAAGATGCGAAAAGAAGAAGCCCTGCCGCGACTGCAATGAGGGTCAACCTGCAAAACACTGTGGCACAACGGGGGTGAGTTTCCAACTCGTGAATAGTAAATAACATCATCCAGGTAATCGCAGGTATGCACGTACTGCTATAATCTATCATATGCAAGCTGATAGCATAATATGGTAATATGGATATGCAACAGTCATGAAAAGTAATCTATCAGGTACTACTAATACATGAAAAAATGCATATCAATGAATGCTGAGTATGGGATAAAACATATCATCATCAATGAATCATCATCATGGAAAAATCAGTGTCCATCAACGACACTCCAAATCCTAATACCTCAGGCGCCGTCACCCTGATCGGCCCTCATATCCAGTAAGTCTCATGGAACCTGAGTGTCCAACATCGACACTCGAAAACATCATGAAAACTCGTGTCCAGCATCGACACGCAAATACACATATCATGGGCTCCGTCTGCAGGATTGGGCCGCGGGCTTCGGCAGAACGGCCGGTCCATGTCCATCTCATAACTACGGTCGGTATCCTCTAAATATCCGCCGAGTCCAAATACTATCACCGGTAGGCAGTGCTCTCCCCTTGCCGGGCTCAACGCCTTCATCTGCGATCTTCTTGCCCCCGGGGTACCTCACCGGGTCCACCATGTACCCGCACACGGCCTCATCCAACTCCTCGCATCGGGTTTCTCACACTAGTCTCAGAACCGAGCAAACTCATGGTGGACGCATCGAAATATCATATCAAGAGAAACCGAGTTTTTCAAAATATGCATAATTTCTTGAAATATCCCCACGTTTCTCAAAACCAGAAAATCACATGAAATCCATATCTCAATGCGTAAATCCATGAAATAAGATATATGCAACATAGAACAGTAATATAACATATCAAGGGAAAACTGCTATTTTATTGCATCAAGTTATTACATATATCATGCGGTTCCAAATTTCTCCAAAGTCAAATGCAATATCATATAAAGATGAACATGTAGCTATAGCAAGATATATGTGTAAGCATGTAGGTATACAAGGTATATGTGTATGTACGCATAATGTGATTCATATGCACAATAGAACAAGAATCATGTCTAATCATCAATGATAAGGTAAGCTAAGAAATGTGTTATCCATGGTAATTCTATAATGTGAGTATCATGGCAATTACTAACGGTGTGTATAACATGCAATTTAGTGCTCGTGCAACATGATCTGTCAGTAACAGTGTTGTGTCTCATTAATACTATGTCCGTATGCAATAGGAAAATGAGGTATGCAACAATGGTACACATGCACAATCAATGTCCATATACTTATAACTAATAATCATATCATTGAATCTAACCCAGATGCATAACGCCATACGGGCGATTCCCTTTTAGATGTTAAATCTACTCACAGATGATCTTGAGCTAAGTAAAGCCAACCACCTGCTTCCCTTTTTTCGCAGCGTCCGAAGTCCCCGCCTACGATCCTAAAATCATATAACAACAACATAACAAGTGCACATTATAAATCGACCAATAACACGTACAAACTACGTTTTACCGACGCACTGGCTCCAAACACACTCTCAAGTGTTCGCCTAGTAGATAACATGCGTAGCGACACATCGAAACCAACCCAAGTGCAGTAGCTACACAAGTACGCCAACCGTGTCGGATACCATAACACGCGTAATTTAAAACACTAGATTATAGAAAAGTGATCCCAGATTTTTTATACTGTCAAAACATAAAAATCAAACAGTACCAAACACTCTAAAACAACTGCAGACACCAACCCTACAAATCACAACACCCAAGGCTCCTGAAAACCGAGCTCGCCGGATTATGGCAAGATCTCTCCGGTCGAACAGTGTCAGGTGGGGTTCATGCTTCAGATGAATGCTTAGGGTCTTTAGTACATTACTACTACATTGCTAGATTTTCCAGTACACACTCGGGGTTACGGCAGATCACAGACATCATATAATGACACTAAAAATATGATATGTGCACAAAACTATACCTATAGTGTTCTAAACAAGAACTATAAGGCAACACAACAATAAAACACCTATTTAACAGTTTAGAGGTTATACCTATCCACACTTGCTCAAAAGATCATAGCTTTCCATGCTCCAAGTGATCCTAGTGGCTAAAACATGACTTGGGAAGTGTTTTAGTGAGGATTAAATGAAGTTTTGCATGGTTTGTGAAGAAAAGGTGAAGGTTTCAGTTGAGGGAAGAGAAGAAAAGGAATAATTGAGAATGAGAGAGAGTGTGGTGAGAATGAGATAGAATGAGAGTGTGAGGTGTGATAAGGATGAGAGGGTGAGTGTAGAGTGAGTGTACCCTTACACTTACTCTCTCCCTCACTTCCATTAATGCAAGCATGCTTATCCCATGACTCACTTTGCCACCTCTCCCAATCCAAAACAAGAGGATAACTCTCACCAAAAAGCTTAGTGCAAGGTTAATCATGGCATGGATTAGTTTAAGGTGTCATGTCCACTTAACAAGGTTAACACTAAACAATCACCATGTTAACGTGCACAAGTGTGTGTAACCCAAAATAAATAATAATGAAATATTGATTAATCTTAATAAAATGCGAGAACTATTTTGGTAAACTTTTTACTGAAAACCCGCATTATCACTTAATTAACACTAATCGCATTCTAAGGTGTTACATAGCTCATTAACAAAATTAACATCACATGCAATTTTGGACTAATCAAACATAACCTGAAACCTTAAAACCAAGCGATTAGAACACCATAAAAATTTCAAGGTCTTTTGCAACAGTAAAAAAGGTGAAACTGGTTTTTTGAGCAATCTCACCAGGTCAATTTTGGAATTTTACCTTCAAATTTCTCTGGTGTTCTAGTTACATCACATGTAACATACTGCACTTGTTTAAAAAAAATTTATAGACCTTAAAAAAATCAACAGAAACTCAGGTTTTCGTGTTACAATTTCGGAGTTGTTTCGGTTTTGTGATCTTAATTGTATCGTTTAATCTTCTAGCTTTGGCTTTGATACCATGAAAGTGAAGCAGCCACCCCATCCAATGGGATCACCGTGGCACCTATAGGTCCCTCAGCAGCTACTTTTTACGCATGCCCCCTCGTGAGGACTACAACCCGCCGGAACACCTTCCGATCTCTTGATACCCTGGGGGTAAAAGCCTATGCTTCACCACACTGTCACACAGTGAGAACCCCCCATGGTCGACATCAAATGCCTAGTAGCTTTGATACGATGAAAATGCGCGTTACAACCCATGGTTTTACAAGCACCAAGCATGCCATTTTAAAAATTTTCTGAGGTGCTAACTAACACTAACCTAGATCGTTAACTAGATGATTAGGGTTTAGGTTTGATATCTACGTAAAATATAAGAAGTGAAGATGGCTATACCCTCGTAGATCGAGTCCTTCACTTCACATGCTCCGTATAGTAGTCCTGTGACTCCACTAGGCTCCACTTGAAGGTTTGGACGAGCTTCCTCCAATGACCTTCGTGCCAAAGATGATCCACGAGAAGTCCCTCCAACTCAAGCTACCTCTACACTAAACTCTTTTACTGTAGGAAACACGCTACACTTGATCGCTAGTCAAGTGTAGGATGCTGAAGTAGGGGTTAGAGGCTTACTAGTTTGTGTTCAAGGTTCTATGGTTCACATGTCATGTGAGGGGTTGGAACCTTGATGCATGAAGAGGAGGAAGAAGATGTGAGCATAATTAGAGCAACTCAAGAATGAGCTCAAGTGTAGGATGAGGTCAAGAATGGCTCATCATAGACCCTTACCAATTGAAGCATCCAATTTTTCCAAATAAAAATATGCTGCCATGCTTCAATAGTAAGTCAAGATGAATAAAATATTAGATGTAGCCATGCTTCCCCATTCTTCTTCAATTTCCACCTCATTTCTATTTTCACAAAATAGAATTTTATGCCATGCTTCATATTATATATATATATATATATATATATATATATATATATGTATATATATATATATTAATATATATATATATTTATATATTATGAAGAATAATTAGTGAGCTAATGATATTAGTTAAGATATAATTATATCACATATAATATATATCACATTATTAAATCAACACTTGATTTAATAATCCGGTTATATCACATATAACCGACTAATATCATTTATCTGTGTATCACATTATCAAATCAACACTTGATTCGATAATCTGGTTATATCATATATAACCTAACTCAATAACAGATAACTGCTAGATTACAATACGGTATCACATACACATATTTAATTAGGCCCACGCACATATCACATATGTGTCCTACTCCGTTCCGCTTGAACCAGGGAACTTCTGTGTGGGACTCTAAAGACTCGTCAATACGCCAGCAGTAGGTGATGATCATATCAGTCACCCATAAGTCGTCAGCAGTACTAGCTGGACGTAACGGCTACCCGGATATTGAGCGATATGAATCCATACTCTCCATGAAGCCTATCAGTAACACTACCATATAGTCCGGTCACTTCGTCTAATATGTCGCATATCATGTCTAGGGATGGTAAATTTCAGACCCCAGTAACATGATAAGTCATGCCGATGTCTGGCCTATAACGGTTTGGAAACTACTAATAACTCTTATCAGTAAATCTCAACAGTAGCTCTGGCCAGGGACTTCTAGTTATAATCAATCGAGCATAGTGCAACATCAACCCCCAATAGCGGGAGAGACGAAACCCCTCCTATCTCTCATTGCCTCCATGTGACTCGGGACTGTACCAAAAATCCACATGTTTGCACGTCTCCTTTGAGCATGGTAGGGAGGAAATCAAAGCACAGCGGGAGCCGCACAAGACTCTATGACGATCTCGGGTCGACAAACTAACATGTTCCAGTGTCACCAGAGGAATTCTATCTGACGATGGGTATACTACCAACTAGGAGTCCTTGGCGAGTCCTGTTCGGTGTACCCATTCTCCAATGAGCACCTATGTACAATCTTTGATGTCACACACCAATGGTTGTGGGATCAACCATAGCCTTCTAAGGGACAAGAAAGGTACACACTAGTCTACTCTGGTAATATCGATGCCCTGTGTCTCGATATCCCCTCGACTAAGAACTGATTAAAAGATGTACTTTTGGACCACCCTAGCCCCACTAGTATGATCTCATCATAGTCCTCGTAGTCAAGTACATACCCTAAGGGCTTTATCAACATGTGAGAGAAAGACAGTAAAGAATACTAGTCAACATGTTAAGATAAAGAGTAACCAGATAGCATACTATCATGTCGAGCAAGAAAGTCCTCTATATATATATCTAAGCATTCACTATATCATACAATAATGGCCTCTAAGGCATACATATTCCTAACAGATAAGTCATGCCGATATTTGGCTCCTGACAGTTCGAGAAACTACTGATAACTCTTACTAGTAAATCTCATCAGCCCTAGCCAGGGACTTGCTGTTATAGCCAATCGAGTATAGCGCAACATCAACTCCCTATAACAGGAAAGACGAAACCCCTCCTATCGCTCACTGCCTCCACGTGACTTGGGACTGTAGCCAAAATCCACCTGTTTGCACGACTCCTTTGAGCCGTGGTAGGAAGGAAATCAAAGCACGGTGGGAGCCACACAAGACTCTATGACGATCTCGGGTCTACAGACTAACCTGTACCAGTGTCACCAGAGAACTGCTATCTGACAATAGGTATGGTACCATCTAGAAGTCCTCGGCAAGTCCTGTTCGTTGTACCCATTCTGTAATGAGCACCTGTTGTTGGATATGTATGCCTTAGAGGCCATTATTGTATATGTATACATGTGGATGCTTGGACATATATATATGTACAGGACAGTCTTACTCGATATGATAGTATGTCTTTATCTTAACATGTTAGTATGTTTTACTTGCTGTTATATATCATTTATACATGTTGATAAAACCCATAGGATCATTGCTAGCCTACCTGCGTTGTGATGGCGATCATACTTGTGGGAGCTGGGTAGTCGATACGCACATCTTTAAAAGGTCCCTAGTCGTGGGAGTATCGAAACTGGGCATCGATATTTCGAAGTAGACTAGTGTATACGTTTCTAAACCTTGATGAGGGGCAATGGTACGGTCCCGCAACCATTTGTCTTTCACACCTAAGATCGTATACAGGTGATCATTGGGTGTGAGTACACCAGACGGACTCGCCGAGAACTTCCAAATGGTACTATACCTATCGTCAGGTGGAAGTTCTAAGATGACATGAGTACAGGGTAGCCTTCAGACTGAGATTGTCATTTGTCTCGTGTGAGTTCCCACTGTGCTTTGATCACTACCCAACCACGGTTCTACTGAGTCGTGCAAACAGGTTTTGGTTGGGTACAGTACCAAGCCATATGGAGGCAGTAAGCGATTGTCGGGGATTCTTCTCTCCTGATATAGGGAATCGATATCGCACTGTGTTCGATTGGTCAGGACTATAAGACCTTGGCCAAAGCAGATGAGATTTACTGATAGGCTGATCAGTAGTTTCCCGGATTGGTCCTGAGCCACATCAGCATGAATTATCGGGTTATTAGGGTCTGACGTTTACCACCCCCTAGACCCGGTATGCGATACTCTCAGACGAAGAAACCGGAATGTACGGAGATTGTCATAGATAGGCTCAGTAGGGATCCGAATGAGTTTGCTCGTCAGCCTTCCTTTTCGACAGGTACCCGGGTAACCGTTACGTACAGCTAGTGCCGCTGACGTGCTTGTGGTTATGGATTTATCCAGCAACTCACTACCGGCATACTGTCGAGTCTTTAGAGTCCCACACAGAGGGTTTTCTTGGTTCAGGCTAAATGATGTTGTAGCCGTATTGGGTACGTGCAGGGTTCCGATCGATTGATGTACTGTGTACCCGGACTTTTGATCAGACAGTTGGTAATACTAGTCGACTCAGGTTTTGAGCCGGATTATTAAATCGGGTATTGATTTAATAATTTACATATATGTATTTCGATATGTATATTCTAGTATTACGTTCTTCGTGTTATTCTATCTCTTTGTGCATTCGTGTTTTTATGCGAATGCAGATATGTATATACGGTAGACTGTAATCTGTATTTTATTACAGATAACATTCTAGATGGTGGACACCTCATTAGTCTTTTTTCATTTATTTGATAAATGGAAATGAAGTGTAAATTGAAGGAGAGGGGGTATGGTGAGAGCCATGGCTTCAATAGTTGACAAATGGATTATTAATTCATTTGTGGCAACTATTGAAGCATGGTTGATATATTATATTGATGGATATTATTTTACAAAACCATTGCCATCTATTTTCTCTCGCATGCTTGCTCATTTTTCATTTTTGCTCACCATTTTGCTTCACTTCCTTCTCCTTCTCTTGAGCTTTACCACCTTCATCATCTTCCTCCTCTCTACACTCTCATGTGTTGAGAAATAAGAAAGGAGGTAAGATAGAGATAGAAAGTCATTTAGAACATTATACTGCATCCTAGACTTCTTGGATTAGCAACCCAAGTTCTCTAGATGCTCCACTTGACATTTTGTGTGGAGCTAGAGCCATGGATCACATCCTACGGGTGGATCATCTACGACAAAGGAGGACTGAAGAGCAAGATCGATCGCGGAGAACCGAAGGAGCCAACAAAGAAGATCAAACGCGATCATGGTGGCCACTTGGAGAGAACGATGAGGAAAGAAGACCGAAGGACTTGCATCGTTTGGTGAGATTTATTTTCATAGTAGTTAGCTCTCTTAGTTTGGCTAGTTAGGTTTATGGAAAGATCCGATTTAATGGGTTATTCTAGCGCCATTTTTAAACTTGTAGAAAAAATTTATTCCGCAAATGGCCACGAATGATGGTTAGGGCGTTAGGGTTACCCAACATGGTATCAGAGCCACCCCATAAAAACCTAGACTAGCAGTTTAAAAAACGTTTAAAATAACGAAACCAAAATAACTCTAAAACACGAAACCTAGAATTCAAGTTTCTGTCAAATTTTAAATGGCCTCTGAAAAATTTTTAAAGAACTACAGAGTGCTCTTTTTACTAAAACTAGAACACCAGAGAAAAACAAGCTCATGGTTCAATATTATGGCCGGCGAAAACATCATTTTAGCCGGCCTCACCGGTTTTTTAAGGAGGAATGTGCTCGTTTTTGTTTGGTGCTCTATATCTCATGGATTTAGGGTTTTAGGACTTGTTTGTTTATGCCCAGAATGGTTTTTCAGATATCATGAGTTTTAGGGCATTACAGAGTATTTTGAAGTCGCTATTTTAACATTGTTTAAAAGTTATCAGTACTTAGATTAGCATCTGCGACCGTGAATATCATTTGATCTGTATAACCCGTCTAACTACTATATATTCTTTTAGACGAGTTTGCGAACATGACATTCACGTTGATGTTCTGTGATTGTGCTGATATTGTGGTTGTATTGTCGTGGTGGATAGCTGGTGGTGCGATGGTTTAGTACAGTTCATATTCATTTGTACATTTGTTATTGCGGGGCAAGCATCCGACATGTAGACAGCCGTTTCTGCCGTGTTGTAAATTCTTTTACTGGGGCACGACCGGATTGAGGTCGATGTCACCTTGTACATATATTCTTATTTTCTTTACTAGGATTACCCTACGGTGCAGTGCTCGAATAGTCGGGTTCTAGAGGGCAACAAGCTCGCATCTCATAGTATTGAGATGGAGGAGGCTTCACTCTAGAATTGGCGGCTATTCGCCACACTCATAGGGGGTATAGGTATGACCCACAGAGGGCGCTCAAGTTACCGGGTCCCGTGAAGTGCTGGGTGGCACATTCACTTTGTTGATTGGGGCTGCCTCACTTCTGGGATTGGCGGCTAACTCGCCGCGCTCGTAGGGGTCAAGGTTTCCATTGCATAGGCTATCCATACGACCGGGAACATCGGGTCTCATTTACGGCTCAAATGAAACCCGGGGCTCCAAGAATATCCACCATTCTGTGTTACTTGCTGAGATTCTGTGATGTTACTTATATATCATGCCTGGGATGAATGTTATATATATATTTATATATACTAGTAAATGTTGTAGATGTTGTATATGTTTTGCACTAGCGCTAGTCCAACCCCCGCTCTTCCGATAGTTAAGTAACATAACGGTGTATGGCGGGTCCCGTGGTAAATGCAGATGGCATATACGTTCATTTTATTTTCGTTCTTTTGTGGTGTGATAAGATTAAATGATGGGACCACATTAATTTTGATTAATGCAAGATAAGAAACCTACAAGATGTTGTTGGAACAAATTTCGAAAAACTATAGTTATATTCTTTCGCTTTGTATAGTGGTATTCGGTTGTGACTATCCAGTACCTCATTCCAGGAGGCAAGAGCCAAGATCCCTTCGCGGGGAGTGACCTCTTGAGCTAAAGTCTATACTGTAGATTACGTGGGTTTTTTTCAAAAACCAGAAGTTTTCAAAAGCGGAACCTAAACCACTCCTTTTCAAAACTGCTCAGGTTTCTTCAACAATATCAAGTTCATTACGTTAAAGGGCTTTTCGTCACAACCTAGCCGTAGCCCTCCGTCATTTCTTACGAGTATTACTTAGTATTCATGCTGCGTATTTTGACCAAGTCAAGACGTAGTGATCGGTAGCTGAGTGGTGCTTGTTTGTTGCAGATATTGCGATTATTTAGGACATCCGTATAACCATTTTGACCTATTCAAGGGTATATACATGTGGGTCTAAATCAATCTTGGATAATGACGGGTTGAACTTGACTAGCAGTTTATGATATGTTGACCTAGTCAAGGTCATAAGCCGTTGGGGGGAAAACCATATCGGGAGTTTCAAATATACAGGAAACTTTCTAGTGCTGCATACCTTCTAGTGTATGGTGACTAGAGTGGCTTCCATATACTTTATCACGCAATGATAGTTGGATCCCGACCCCACTGATGAGTAGGTTCACTCTCGGAAGATTATTTCACTTAACAATCAATATTATAAACTAAGTAGGTGTTTAGAACGATATTAGCGGGGCTATGCCTCCAGGGAAAAGAGGTTATTTAATTAAGGAACTTCGCAAAAGTGTTGAAAAACCTCACTCGACGTACTGACACCAGCCTGGCCGAAAGGTTAAGCAAGTATTGTAACGTGCGATTAATCCTTACTAATTCATCTTTTAGGGTTTGAAGAAGAATTCGAGAAAACAGTGGGAGCCATCATGATTAGATAAACTAATAACCAATCTAATCTTGCAAGAGCACACGTTGAGTGTTTCGTTTCTCTCTCTCCAAGTAGTAACCACTTCATGCCTTGAACAAGATAATAAAATGTACCGCTTGACCGATCTGAATTCTTATTCGGGGCTGAGGAACGTCGGTTCGGGTCTAACTTATGACAGCAGTCATGAGTATGAGCAAGGGAAAGAGGATTGCATGAATTCCTTGATGACCCCATCGAAGAAGTGCTGGGTTCCTTAGCGCCCCGGCTAGGTTTTCTAAGGCATCGGGCATGCCATTTCTTAAAAATCTAGGGCGCCAAAAAACCCGAACATGAAGATCTAACTAGAGAATTAGGGTTTAACTAAATAAGTAAACAAATTTACTCTAAGTGAATGAAGAATACAACCTTTGTAGACCGGTCCTTCACTTCTAAAGCTCCATATAGTAGTTCCTTCGCTCCAAGTAGTGGTCTCCCGGACTCTCGTAAGGCTCCACTAGGCGAAAGAAACAAGCTTGCTTAAAGTCTTCAAGGCCGAAAATGATCTACGTCGAGGAATTAGTGAAGCAAACAACCTACACTAAATGGCTAGTCTAGTATAGATTGATGAAGTAGGAATTTTGCTCACTTTAGAATAATTTCTCTCTCTCTTCCTTCACCTCAAGAAAACCTACTGAGCTCTAATGAGATGAAGAAGAAGATGAAGTCAAGAATGGAATGAATGAATGGAAACCATAGGTGATAAAATATCATATATATTCTCATTGTAGAGACTTAACCATGGCTAAAGATAAATGTTAGGTTAATAAATATCTAAAGTAAAGACAATATTAGTGGACTAAGTCAAGGGTTACCACAAGCTTCTCCAAGCTTCCAAACCATTTGATTTTCCACCTAATTTTGTATTTACCTTTAATAATTAATTACCCTTATTATCTTAAATATGGTGTGAGTCTCAAACACCCATGTACAATGTATCATCAAGCATGACACAAAGAAAATAATACATTAACATTTATCACATATATATTAAATGTACAATGAGATAAAGAAATTCTTAAGTGAGCCAATATTATTTAATGTATATTAATATATATCAAATATATAATTATACATTAAATTATTAAATCAACACTTGATTTAATAATCCGGCTATATCACATACAACTGACTAATATCTTTATATCAACTTATCGAATCAACACTTGATTCAATAACCCGGCTATATCGCATATAACCGACCGATATCATATATCGCGAGATTAGAATACAGTATCACATACACGTATTAATCTCGGTCCCGCACATATCACATATGTGTCCTACTTCGTTTCGCTTGAGCCGGGAAACCTCTGTGTAGGACTCTAAAGACTCGTCAATACGCCAGCAATAGGTAATGATCATATAAGTTACCTACAAGCCGTCAGGAGTACTAGCTGGACGTAACGGCTACCTGGGTATTGAGCGATCAGAAGATCAGCAAGCAAGCTTGTCTAAACTCCCGCAAAGCCTATAAGTAATACTACCGTACAATCCGGTCTCTTCGTCTGATATGTCGCATATTTATCCTAGGGGTGGTAAACGTCAAACCCCAATAGCTTGATAAGTCATGCCGATGTGAGGCTCATAACGGTTTGAAAAACTACTGATCACACTTACCAGTAAATCTCAGCAACCCTGGCTAGGGATTTCCTGTTATGGCCAATCGAGCACAGCGCAACATCAACCCCCAATACCGGGAGAGACGAAATCCCCTCCTATCGCTCATTGCCTCCATGTGACTCGGGACTGTACCCAAAAACCACCTGTTTGCACGTTCTATTGAACGTGATAGGTTGGAAATCAAAGCACAGTGGGAATCACACAAGACTCTATGACGATCTCAGGTCTACAAACTAACCTGTACCAGTGTCACCAAAGAACTGCTATCTGACGTGAGGTATTATACCATCTAGGAGTTCTTGGCGAGTGTTGTTCAGTGTACCCATTTTCCAATGAGCACATGTGCACATTCCCTGATGTCAAACACCAATGGTTGTGGGATCAACCATCGCCCCTTACAGGGTTTCAAGAATCGTACATACTAGTCTACTCTGGAATATCGATACCCCGTCTCGATACACCCACGACTAAGAACAATTAAAGGATGTACTTATGGACTACCCTGGCCCCACTATTATAATCTCCATCATAATCCTGGTAGTCAAGTACACATCCTAAGGGCTTTATCAACATGTAATAGAGAGACGGTACAAGTATAAGATAAAGAGTAACCAGATAGCATACTATCATGTCGAGTAAGAAAATCCTCCCTCTATATGTCCAAGCATCCATTATAATATACAATCATGTACAATAATGTCCTCTAAGGTATACATACAACCAACAATCTCCCACTTGCACTAAAATCATTTGTTGTAGTATCTCATACCCAACGTCCCATAAAAGTCTCTCTCGGGAAAGGCCTTCGTGAGTGGATCCGTCGTGTTATTCTTCGCATCAACTCTCCTGATCTCGATCTCCCAGAGATCAACCATCTCCCTGATCAGGTAATACTGCCTCAGAATATGTCTAGATCGCTGATGGGACCGGGGTTCCTAGGCCAATGCCACAACTCCATTGTTATCACAATACTATTATTAGACGCTCAATGGTAGGAACCAAGTTCATCTCATGAACAAGGAATATCCAGACTGCCTCTTTGGCAGCATCGTTGGTAGCGATGTATTCAGCCTCTATCATCGAGTCTGCTATGGTATCTAGATTGGAACTCTTCCAACATAATGTCCCTCCACTGAGAGTAAAGACAAAATCTGAGACCGACCTTCAGTCGACCTTATCACTCTGGATGCATGAATCGGTAAAGGACTCCCGTTGGAGTTCACCGTTACCACACACTAAGAACATTTCTTTAGTGCTTCTCAAGTACTTAAAAATATTCTTCACAGCTGTCCAGTGATTCTCCCTAGGATATAAAAAGCATCACCCAAATCCTTCGTGGAGAACCCATGTGATAAGAGGAGCTTGACCGATTGTAGCATAGGAACACCATTTCCTATCAAGAGTATGACATCTACATACAATACGAAGAAGACAATTTTACTTTCTACAACCTTCTTGTATATACAAGGTTCATCTATTTTTTTGACGAAGTGAAACTCTTTGACTGCTCCATCAAAATAGATGTTCCAACTCCACGATGCCTGCTTCAACCCGTAAATTGATTTAAGCAGCTTGTACACCTTTCCGCTGCTCCCACTGTCCACGAAGCCCTCTAGAAGTGTCATGCACGCACTCTCTTTTAAATCACCATTTAGAAAAGTGGCCTTGATGTGTAACTGCCATATTTCGTAGTCATGGTATGTAGAAATGGTAAGTAGGATCCTGATAGACTTAAGCATAGCCACTGGAGAAAATGTTTTATCATAATCCACACCTGGTTGTATGACGAAAACCTTTTGCTGCAAGTCTAGCTTTGAAAGTCTCAACTTTTCCATCTACACCAAGTTTCTTTCTCAAAGAACCACCTGCTCCCGATGGGTTTAACCCCGTCAGGAGCAACATACAAAGTCCATACTTTGTTGGTGTACATGGATTCCATCTCAGATCGCATTGCATCCAGCTATTTCACAGAAACCCCAATCGTGATGGCCTGCCCGAAACTAGTTGGGTCATCATCTTCCATGATGCAATCCTTGCTCCCACCGTCACTGAGAAAACCGTAGTATCTCTCAGGTGGATGAGGAACCCTACCAGATCGGCGGAGAGGCTGAGATTCGTTGGAGACCATTGAATCCTCTGGTTCCACTAAATCATCAGTCGTAGTTTGTATAGCTGGAACTTCTTTCAGTTCTACGTCATGACCACTATATTTTTTTTAAATTCCTTTTTCCAAAGAGGTGGTATGCCAAGAAACAAAACACCTTTTGTTCCTTGGTTTGATAGAAGATATACCCTTGCGAATGTTTGGGATATCCAACAAATTTTCAGAACTGAGCTTGCCTCGAGTTTATCCGGATTTTGCCTTTCAACATAAGCCGGACAACCCCATATCTTAACTCATTTAAGACATGGTCTCTTCCCATACCATATCGCATATGGAATGGTAGACGCTGATTTGGTGTGAAACCCATTCAATAGGTATGCAGCTTTTCTCAAGTGCATATCTCCAAAACGAAAAAGGTAACTCTGCAGTACTCATCATAGAGCGCACTATATCTAATAGGGTGCGATTTCTCCGTCCCGATACACCGTTGTGCTGTGGTGTATATGGAGGAGTAAGCTGAGAGAGAATCCCATTCTCTTTTAGATAGTCCAGCAACTCCGTGCTCAAGTATTTTCCTCCTCGATCAGATCGAAGGATTTAATACTTTTACCCATCTGTTCTCAACTTCATGCTTATATTCTTTGAATTTCTCAAAAGTTTCAGACTTGTGTTTCAACAGGAACACATGGCCGAATCTTGAGAGATCGTAAATGAATATAACGAATGAGAAACCATCCCTGGTATGTGTAGACATGGGACCGCATACGTCACTATGTATCAGTCCCAAGAGTTTAATAGCTCTTTCTCCGTTTCCAGTAAACGGAGTTTTGGTCATTTTACCTTTGAGACATGACTTGCAAGTTTCACAAGATGTAAATTCGAACGGATTCAAATATCCATCTTTATGCAACTTAGCTAGCCATGTCGCATTGATATGACCTAGTCTACAAAGCCACAAGTAGGATTCGTTCATTTCTGAAATTTTCCTCTTGTGTGTGTTCTGTATACTTAGAATTGTGGTTTGATTTAGAATGTATATGTCATTATATAACGTGCATGATCAAATCAACTTTTGATTTAGGAAAATGTTCATAACATTATCCTCTAATACAAAATTATATTCTTCTTTAACTTAATAAAGAGACTGATATAATATTGCATATCAGATTCGGTATGTAAAAACATTTGTTCAAAATCAATGTATTTACCATTTGGTAATATAAGGTGATATTTGCCAACTGATTTGGCTGCAACAATTGCACCATCACCCATTCCCAGTTCTGTACCTTATCAAAGCCCATGTAACATATTGCATATATAGGATCCTGATCCGGTATCTAATACCCAGGACGTAGAGTATACTGAGAAACAGTTCTTGGTAATGAACACACCTGAAGAAGATGCATCAACATGCTTTTTCTTCGATCGGGTGGCATAGAAATCCTGGAATTTCCTCTATTTCTTCCTCGGACTTATAACAATTATAAAGATGTGCGGAACAAACATTCCCCAGCTCAGTATAATAAGCAGGTTCGGTCAATAAATCCATATTATTATCTTGATTAAGGCATGTTACGGTCGCTACCAGGAGAGAGAGAAGAAAACACTTTGCGTATGCTCTTGCAAGATTAGATTGGTTATTATTTTATCTAATCAGGATGGCTTCCACTGTTTTTATCAAATCTTCCTTCAAACCCTACAAGGTAAGACTAGCCGGGATTAATTACACCCTACAAGTTTGCTAACCGGTCAGCCAGGCCAGTGTCGTTACTTTTAGGAAAGTTCCCCGTGCTTTCGCATGGACCTAATTAAAGTAAATCTCGTTTTCCCAGAGGCATAACCCCATTGACACCTTTCTAGAAACCTAATGGGTTAGCTAATTGTGAAATGTAAAACTCTCCCAGGAATAACACTTACTTGCAACGGGTATCGGGATCCAACTATCCCGTAGAAGGTATGCAATCTCATTGCAAATTTCAACACATGAAATTCCCAATAATATTTTTCCCTAAGCGTGCTATGACCATGACAAAGGCCAACAAACCATAGGGCGCTAGTCAATTTCAACCCGTCATTTCGAGATTGAATTAAACCCACCCGTACGACCCTTGACAAAGGCCAATAAGGTCGCACGACTACCCTAATCCAATCGCATCACATGCTTTGCAGATAAGCACTAATCAGCTACCGCACACTATGTCTTGACAAAGGCCAACAAACGTAGCACGAATACTAAATAGTCCTTATCTAAAATGACGGAGCACTACGACAGGTTTTTAAGAAAACCTTTTGCGTAATGAACTTGATATCAATATAGAATCGAGTGATTTGAAAAGGAGTGGTTTAAACTCCACTTTTAAAATCGATTTTTCCAAAATAAACCGAGTGGGTGTAGCATCTAGCTTCTGTTAAAGAGGTCACTCCCGGTGAAGGGATCTCGGCACTTTCCTCATTGAATAAGGTGTTGGATATTCTACAAGGAATACCACTATGTAAAGCAAGAACTAGACTTACCAGTTTTGAAAAATTGATTCCACAACATCATTAGGCTTCTTTCCTTTTCATTAATCACATTAATGAAGTCCCATCATTTATGCTTCTTAAGCATCATTGATAAAGAAACGAAAATTGAATGTACGCTTATGCCATCCGCATTCGCCACTGGGGCCCATCTTCACCGTTAGGTTAGTTAACTACCGGCAGAGCGGGGGCTGGACTAGAGCGGGTACAAAACATAAGCAATGTTTATTATATATTATATATATAATAATAAATTTGTCTCACGCAGTTATATGATCTAATCACAGAACTTTGCAGCAGAAGCCAACATATGAAATATTGGATTGTCACGACCCGAAATTGGCACGTGACGGCCCTAATACTACGCAACGTCTACAGGCGTAACGCAGTAAAAGAAAGCCAAAACCCAGAAATCTAAACCATTGAAAGACAAGAAAGATAAGAAACATTGTTTAAAAGTCTTTGAAATCACAAAACAAATTCTTTAAAAGTCCAACTTTTCCATCTTTAAAATTTTGGCAGCACCTCCTTTGTAAAAACTAGCCCCAAAAATGGGTACAACATAAATAAAAGTAAAGCATCCCCAAAAGGGAGCAAATACATGCCCAAAGGCGGAAAACAACCACCAAAACAAATATACGACGCCGTAGCGAAGAAATAGAAGACGATAGAAAGGAAACTGTATAAAAGACAACAAGTCACAGCATAATATACAACATCGTCCTCACCAAGTCTCTAAGTCAATATGAAAATAGTAGATGGAGAGTACAGGGATACAACGAATATACAATACAACGAATAACCACAAAACCCACCTAAGCAAACTGCACACTGTGAGCTAATGCGGTATCCGTAGCAAAAGATGATAAGATAGATGAATAGCCTGCCTCGACTACTCTGAGGAACACCTGCAAACACTGTGGCACAACGGGGATGAGTTGCCAACTCGTGAATAGTAAATAACATATGCTGGTAATCGCGAGTATGCACGTACAACACGAATCTAACATAAGCATTTAATATCAATGAATGGTCATATGTAATGCAAAAATCATGAAAAGTACACTAGCAGGTACAATTAATACATGAAGCAATAATATGACGATCAGTATGCAATAATCATGCAATAATGATATGAAGATGTATATATGCAACAATCATGAAAGGTACTCTAA
Organism: Agapanthus africanus; assembly: GCA_030015575.1. Taxonomy (NCBI): domain Eukaryota; kingdom Viridiplantae; phylum Streptophyta; class Magnoliopsida; order Asparagales; family Amaryllidaceae; genus Agapanthus; species Agapanthus africanus. The sequence continues at coordinate 377,413,791 of JASDDO010000031.1, read as the reverse complement.
CAGGTACAACTACACATGAAGCGATGCATATAAATAAGTATGTAAATGCAACAGTCATGAAAGGTACTCTATCAGGTACTACTAATACACGAAGCAGTACATAAACAATAAATGTGAAGTATGGAATGGAATATATCATTTCCACGGAATCCTGAGATCGTGGTAGGATCACAATCCATCAAGACAAATCCAAATCCCAAATCCCAAATCCTCCCATCAGCCCCCAATTTGGCTCTCATATCATATAAGTCTCACAAATCCTGAATGTACAATATCGAATAAATCTCATATATCCTGAATGTACAAATCAGCAATCTCATATAAATCCTGTATCCAAAATCAAATGAATCGCATATATCCCAAATCCAATATCAAGTAAAAGTTCTAACACCCTAAATATATTTGCATGAAATAATATGATGATGTCAATACACATATATTAGCACCCCATTCCACTAATATTGGTGTAAGGGCATATATAACAGCGGCCTAATCCCCTGTTATATATACAAAGGAGTAAAAAGAAATATCATGAACCTAATGTGTCAACCATCGATACAGAAATGTTGATCTATCAGGTGCTGTCACCATGACTGGCACCCTGATAGGTACGTATCATACGCTATCCCGAAAACTCGAGTGCCTAGCTCTGACCCTCGCCTCTCGACGTATTTATACATACATGACTCCCGTCGGTATCCCCATGATAACCGCTGAGTCATTGGTAATGTCACCGGTAGGTACTTGCCCACCTTTCAGGCTCAATCGGCATGGACCGTCGATCATCTTGCCGAGGGGAATCGTACGGGGCCCCACCATGTACCCTCATACGGCACAACTCCTCATATGGAGTATATAATTAGAACCGATAAATCTTATGGTGGATGCTGAAATATCATATCAAGGGAAACCGGGTTTTTCAAATAATGCATAATTTCATGAACTCCCACGGTCCCCAAATCTAGAAAACATCATGAAAAATCCATATCTCAATGCGAAAATCCATGAATATAATATACGCATCATAAATCTGAAATGCGAGCGTATAAAGGAAAAGCCGCAATTAACTGTAACAAGTAAATATAATATCATGCGGTTCCTAATCTCTCCAATTCTAAAATAACATCAAGTAAAGGTAAACATGTAGCTATAACCAGATATATGTGCAACATAAAGGTATAGCAAGATATATGTATCTATCTATAAGTAATGATGTAGTATACCCCCTGGGTATAAGTGAAGTATGTGAGCAAGGTATACTTGTAGCTATGACATAAAGTGTGTATGTACCTATCACTAATGGTACGATACTCTATAGGTATACAGGTATCTAACACGTAAGTATGTGAAGGCATATGTGTAAGCATATGGATATACAGGTATGCTAAATGTCATATGCGATAAGAAATATGAATCAATGTCTCAATGTTCCTAACCAAGCAATATCATTTCTATATGTGGGTTGTGCGTGACATGTCAATTATTGACGGTATGTGTGGCATACAATCAGTGCTCGTGTAACATAAGCCGTCAATAATGGTGCAGTGTTCTAAGGATACTAGTCCAAGCACAACACTAACTAAGCAGTAGGGTGAATGCGCAATTCTAAATATGATATAGAATATGAGACAGAAATAACATCTCTAGCCCAAACGCATAACGCCATGCTGGTGATTCCCCTGTAGATGTTAAATCTACTCACCAACACTCCTGGCTAAGTGTAGCCAACCACCTGTTTTCCCTTTGTAGCAGTGTCCGAAGTCCCCGCTTGCGAACCTGCAACAGCAAGACAATAAAACAAGTGTATATTAATAATAACCCTAAAACACGTACAAACTACATTAGACCGACTCAACAACACAAAACATACTCTCAAGTGTTCGTATTGTGGCTAACGTACGTAGCGACACGACGAAACTAACCCAAGAGCAAAACCACACCAAGTGCACGATCCGTGTCGTATAACGTATCGCGCGAACACAAAACACTACAACCTACCTAAGTGATCCCAGATTTTGTATACAGAGAAAACTGGACAAAGAAACAGAACCAAATACACCCAAACCCCAGCATAGACCTACCCTCAAAAACCCACACCCCAACTCCACCTAGGGGCCGATCTCGCCAGAGTTGCCTTCAAACGTTGCCGGTCGAGTCCGAGCTGATGGAGTCCGTGCTCCAGGTAGGGTCCTATGGTCACAGGTACAACAAAACTACTTTATTTGGGTTTCTCGTACACTTTCCGGGTCACAGCAGATTCCACACATCACAAACCGACACTAAAAATACGATATTATGTAACAAACTAAACTTTAAACAATCTAAACTAAATCTAACAGTCTACAAAGCACATAAACTACATAAGCAACAGATAGTGATCAATACCTATCCTCAAGAACACAATGATCCAAGCTATCCAACCTCATATGCAACGAAGAGGCAAAAACCAAGAAAAGATGTGATTTTGTGAACTTTTGTGATGGATGTGATGAATTTTGATGAAGGGAAAAGAAGTGTTCAATTTAGTTGAGGGAGAGATGAAGAATAAAAGAGTTAGAGAAAAATAAAAGAGTTAGAGAAAAAAGAAAGAGAGGAATGATGAAGAGAGAGGGAGGTGAGTGTAGGGTGAGGTGTGAGGTGAGTGCAACCATAGCATTAACTCACAATTAATGCCTTCACATTATGTCACCTTGCCACCTCTCACACAAACAAAACCATGCTAAATATCTCTCTTCTCACCAAAACAAATATCAAGGATTAAAGAAAATGGTGGATTTAAAATAAAGGATTAGATTAGGGTTAAGTGTCATGGTTGCTAATAACAAAAATTAGCACAAACAAACCCTCACTTTTACGTGCACACGTGCATGCATGCTTATAACAATTAAAAATAAATTATTAATTAAATATTATAATATGTGAGGTACCCGAAAAGGTAAACTTTTTACAGTAAACCCGCATTAAAATAATATTAAAATTGGGAAAAAATCTAATTGAACCAAAACGTCCCATATAACCCCAAAGTTTGCGTACTAGCTTTATTTTAGCTAAACTAGGTGCTGGCAAGTCTATATGGTCGTTTGATCACAGTCGGTTTAAAACAGAAAATACCGACAATTTTACCCAAAAACTGAAACATTCACATAACGATTTCTAAAACGTTACAATCTCCCCCCTTATAAAAATTCGTCCCCGAATTTAAAATTCTCGTTAAGCGTACCTTCAAAGAGAAGATTACAAAACTCCCAAATCTCGCTCGCTGCCTCCTAAGTGATCACCTCACAAAACGGCTACGTCCAAGAAAAACCCTCCACAGATAGCAAGACCCTTGACCGAAGTTTCCCCACCTGCCTAACCATTTACACCAATGGCTGTCGGTGAACGAAAAGATCGCGTCAATGCTAAATGGTCTGATGCTGAATCATGTGGGAAAGTCATGAAGGTAATTGCAAAGTATCAACACAAAGAAAACGGGGTGAATAGTCAATAATCTGGGCGAAAGTGCCAAGTTATAGGCAACGGAACCAACTCGCTTTAAGGATCTCAACAGGTCCTTTGATCGTGAGATAAGCTTCCCAAAACTCAACACGTCATTTATCGGAAAGTCCGTAGGAATACATGATCTCCCACTGCGAACCCAAGTCTGTGACCACCATGGTCGGCATAAGACCTTTGTCTGCACTGGCTGTCATCATCCTAAACTGAACCATCTGGATCATCTCCGAAGTCTCTAGACTAGCTGGGTTCCAAAAATCCTATTACGCAGAGTCAGAAAAACAGACTGGTGATCGACAAGACCTTACCCCTACACCTAAAGGTTGCCAATAGGAGTGACTCCTGATAACAGCTATCAAAGGAGAATCCTAGCAATGGCAAGTGACGATCCCAACTGCCGACAACAACAAAAACGCACGCACAAGGATATCCTCCAGAGTCGGTATAACCCGCTCTCACAAAACCATAATCCTGCGGATGGAAAGATGGAACTAAACCTCAACCAGTACCCAAGGCTTCCTAAAGCTCCTGCCCAAGACGGCAAGCGAATAGGGTGCCTTCATTGGATACGACCCATGAAGGAACTCTGTGCAACACACAAACTTAACAAAGAACAACTGAGCAAACTGAGTATAACCGGACAACAAACACCCGAATGAAGTCACACCCTTACTAAACCTGGGTAGACACCATAATGAAATTTGTGGAGATCTGCTCCCATTCCCACTTCGGAACGGTTAAAAGTTGCAACTCTCCAGCCGGTCTCAGATGCTCAACCAAAGCACACCACAAGACATACACCTTGAAATGAAATCCAAAGCTTCACTCTTCATCCCGGTCCACCCGTAACTATCTCACAAGTCACGCCAAATGTTGGTGGAACTTGAATGAACACCGAAGCTGACTGATGTGCCTGTGCTAGGATTTCATGTCTCTGCCCATCAGCAACAGGTACACAACGTGTCCCTAAACGTAGCACACCTTGGTCACAAATCAAGGACTCCGAATCATTAACCAGCCGAGTATGCTCAAGTATCTCTAACGAACGAGCGTCAGCGGGCAGTGCCTCGCGAAAGCGATTAAAGAAGAATGGTCGGGCGTGGACATGAGCAAGCTGTCCCCTCAGAAGAGGCCAACCTAAGCTGTACTCCACGATCACACAAGAACTGTAAATCTGCAGAAGACTGTCTCAACAATCAAAACCCGCTGCAGGAAGATGTACATTAAGCTCTAGTGGTCCGTGAAAATCTGACACGACTCTCCGAACAAGTAGTGTCCTCAGATCTTCAACGCACGACCACAGCGGCCATCTCCAGATCATGAGTGGGATATCTTGCTCGTACTTCCTCCAACTATCGGAAAGAAAAAGCGATAACTCTATAGTGTCACCTCAGTACACAGTCGAGCCCCACTCGTGAAATGTCACAGTTAAACAATAAAGTCGCCCGAACCAGAAAGCAAGGAAAGAACTGATGCAGTTGTTAACCGAATCTCCAACTGCTGGAAAACACCGCACGCATGCCTCAGTCCAAAGAAAAGAACCTCCTTTCAGGTCAGTCCAGTCAACAGTGCAGCACTACACTAGCAATCCTGCACGAAACGGCGGTAAAAACCTGCTAAGCCCAAAATCAACGGACCTCCGTCCGTACACAAGTTAGGGCTAAAGCTGTACGGTTTCGATCTCCCTCGGAACCATACGAAACCGTCTCCCGTAACTACAAGACCTAGGAGTCAACACAAACAATCCTGAAGGAACACTCCGAGAATCTAGCAAACAGCTGGGGCTCTCCCAATGTCTGCAAAAAAAATCCTCAAGTGCTGCTCATGTTCCTCACGACACATTGTATAGACCAGAATGTCGTCAATAACACAACAATAACTGGTCGAGGAACGCCATGAAGAAATCTGGTTCATCATATCTACGAATGCTGCTAGGGCAATGGCGAGTCCAATGACACCACCACAACACAAACTGCCCGTAGCACTCACAAAAGCAGTATTCGGAATGCCATCACTCCGAACCCGCAACAATGATGACCTGATCCCCAACAAACTTAGAAAATGTCTCACACTCTGGAGTTGATCGAAGAAATCGTCAATGCGAGGTAAAGGATACCTATCCGCACCGTAAGCCGGTTCAATTGACGATCCATCAATACACAATCTCAAACTGTCGTCTTTCTCCTTGAAGAACAGAAATAGGAGCTCCTCAAGGCGAAACACTCAGACGCACAAGCCCCCCAACAAAAAACTCTGCAGCTGATCCTTAAGCTCCCTAAGCTTCGCCGGCTCCACTAGAACGACATCGGAAAACTCTCGTACGATAGGAACCCGGTCGAACAAATCCACCATGGCTCCGGTATATCGAATGAACGCCAAGAATCCACAACATCCTCTCCTCAAAAGTCGACTAGCGAAAAAGGCTGCATTCAAGCTGTGAGAGGCGGCACCACTGTCCCCCCGCACAACAAGAACTGACTTGCCGGGAAAACAAACCTGACAGTTTTCTCGCGGAAGTCCACAGACGCATAGCACATAGTTAACCAGCCCGTGCCCAGGAGAACGTCAAATCCAACATCTCTAGAAGGATCAAGTGATGGATGAATCTCCTAACCAATTGGCATACGACTGAAATACGTGTCGCGCAACAAAAGAATTGCTGACAGAAGTTAACACAACAAACGGCTGATCTAGCTAACACGAATCCCCTCTCCCCAAACCTCTGCTACTCCCGCAACGGTCACGAAAGCAGTCTCGACGACTAAGCCTCTGTCTCTAGGCTGGTACACCGGTACGAGTCCTCCACTTTTCTGGAACTCTCAAAGTCTCGGGAAGACGTATCTCGTCAACTGGGGTTGCATCCATAGGTGCTATGTAGGAGACGGACTGTTGTGTGCTGATCGCAAGGAACAACTGGGTAACAGGGGTGAAAACCTCCTGTCGCTGCGCTCGAATGGCCTCAACCAAAGAACTCATCGTTTGGCGCAAGTCCTGCATCTCTGCCACAAGCCTAGCGATACTATCTGTTGAAGGCGAAACCGTCTGCAGCTGTGCAACGAGCGTGCCATCCTGGTCAATCCTCGCTCTCCCCGAGCCAATACTGACCTCGGCCCTCGCTGCACCTCTCTGAGTCCCCATAGTCGTCAGCGGCAGAGGCTATAATAGAGATAGGATTCGATATGAACACGGAAATCGAATCACAAGAATATGTATCATCAAGGAAAGAATTTCAAGCAATTTGTAGTTAGGTCACTTTAGGTGGAGTACTGCATCGTGAGTATGCTGCAGACAAACACACACTACGTTACTCTGCTTAAGCAACCTTCTCCATCATACCAAGGTCATCCTACACTCCGAAAGGTAAAACCTGGCGCTCTGATACCAACTTTGTCACGACCCGAAATTGGTACGTGACGGCCCTAATACTACGCAACGTCTACAGGCATAACGCAGTAAAAGAAAGCCAAAACCCAGAAATCTAAACCATTGAAAGACAAGAAAGATAAGAAACATTTTTTAAAAGTTTTCGAAATCACAACCCAAATTCTTTAAAGGTCCAACTTTTCCTTCTTTAAAATTTTGGCAGCACCTCCTTTGTAAAAACTAGACCCAAAAATGGGTACAACATAAATATAAGTAAAGCATCCCCAAACGGGAGCAAATACACGCCCAAAGGCGGAAAACAACTACGACAACAAATATACGACGCCGTAGCGAAGAAATAGAAGACGATAGAAAGGAAACTGTATAAAAGACAACAAGTCACAGCATAATATACAACATCGTCATCACCAAGTCTCTAAGTCAATATGAAAATAGTAGATGGAGAGTACAGGGATACAACGAATATACAATACAACGAATAACCACAAAACCCACTTAAGCAAACTGCACACTATGAGCTGATGCGGTATCCGTAGCAAAAGATGATAAGATAGATGAATAGCCTGCCTCGACTACTCTGAGGAACACCTGCAAACACTGTGGCACAACGGGGGTGAGTTGCCAACTCGTGAATAGTAAATAACATATGCAGGTAATCGCGAGTATGCATGTACAACGCGAATCTAACATAAGCATTTAATATCAATGAATGGTCATATGTAATGCAAAAATCAAGAAAAGTACGATAGCAGGTACAATTAATACATGAAGCAATAATATGACGATCAGTATGCAATAATCATGCAATAATGATATGAAGATGTATATATGCAACAATCATGAAAGGTACTCTAACAGGTACAACTACACATAAAGCGATGCATATAAATAAGTATGTAAATGCAACAGTCATGAAAGGTACTCTATCAGGTACTACTAATACATGAAGCAGTGCATAAACAATAAATGTGAAGTATGGAATGAAATATGTCATTTCCACGGAATCCTGACATCGTGGTAGGATCACAATCCATCAAGACAAATCCAAATCCCAAATCCTCCCATTAGCCCCCAATTTGGCTCTCATATCATATAAGTCTCACAAATCCTGAATGTACAATATCGAATAAATCTCATATATCCTGAATGTATAAATCAGCAATCTCATATAAATCCTGTATCCAAAATCAAATGAATCACCTATATCCCAAATCCAATATCAAGTAAAAGTTCTAACACCCTAAATATATTTGCATGAAATAATATGATGATGTCAATACACATATATTAGCGTCCCATTCCACTAATATTGGTGTAAGGGCATATATAACAACGGCCTAATCCCCTATTATATACAAAGGAGTAAAAAGAAATATCATGAACCCAATGTGTCAAGCATCGACACAAAAATGTTGATCTATCAGGTGTTGTCACCATGACTGGCACCCTGATAGGTACGTATCATACGCTATCCCAAAAGCTCGAGTGCCTAGCTCTGACCCTCGCCTCTCGACGTATCTATACGTACATGACTCCCGTCGGTATCGCCATGATAACTGCTGAGTCATTGGTAATGTCACCGGTAGGTACTTGCCCACCTTCCAGGCTCAATCGGCATGGACCGTCGATCATCTTGCCGAGGGGAACCGTACCGGGCCCTACCATGTACCCTCATACGGCACCACTCCTCATATGGAGTATCTAATCTGAACCGATAAATCTCATGGTGGATGCTGAAATATCATATCAAGGGAAACCGGGTTTTTCAAATAATGCATAATTTCATGAACTCCCTCGGTCCCCAAATCCAGAAAACATCATGAGAAATCCATATCTCAATGCGAAAATCCATGAATATAATATACGCATCATAAATCTAAAATGCGAGCGTATAAAGGAAAAGCCGCAATTAACTGTAACAAGTAAATATAATATCATGCGGTTCCTAATCTCTCCAATTCTAAAATAACATCAAGTAAAGGTAAACATGTAGCTATAACCAGATATATGTGCAACATAAAGGTATAGCAAGATATATGTATCTACCTATAAGTAATGATGTAGTATACCCCCTGGGTATAAGTGAAGTATGTGAGCAAGGTATACCTGTAGCTATTACATAAAGTGTGTATGTACCTATCATTAATGGTACGATACTCTATAGGTATACAGGTATCTAACACGTAAGTATGTGAAGGCATATGTGTAAGCATGTAGATATACAGGTATACTAAATGTCATATGCGATAAGAAATATGAATCAATGTATCAATATTCCTAACCAAGCAATATCATTTCTATACGTGGGTTGTGCGTGACATGTCAATTATTGACGGTGTGTGTGGTATACAATCAATGCTCGTGCAACATAAGCCGTCAATAATGGTGCAGTGTCCTAAGGATACTAGTCCAAGCACAACACTAACTAAGCAGTAGGGTGAATGCGCAATTCTAAATATGACATAGAATATACGACAGAAATAACATCTCTAGCCCAGACGCAGAACGCCATGCGGGCGATTCCCCTGTAGATGTTAAATCTACTCACCAACACTCCTGGCTAAGTGTAGCCAACCACCTGTTTTCCCTTTATAGCAGTGTCCGAAGTCCCCGCTTCCGAACCTGCAAAAACAAGACAATAAAACAAGTGTATATTAATAATAACCCTAAAACACGTACAAACTACATTAGACCGACTCAACAACACAAAACATACTCTCAAGTGTTCGTATTGTGGCTAACGTACGTAGCGACACGACGAAACTAACCCAAGAGAAAAACCACACCAAGTGCACGATCCGTGTCGTATAACGTATCGCGCGAACACAAAACACTACAACCTACCTAAGTGATCCCAGATTTTGCATACAGAGAAAACTGGACAAAGAAACAGAACAAAATACACCCAAACCCCAGCATAGACCTACCCTCAAAAACCCACACCCCAACTCCACCTAGGGGCCGATCTCGCCGGAGTTGCCTTCAAACGTCGCCGACCGAGTCCGAGCTGATGGGTTCCGTGCTCCAGGTAAGGTCCTATGGTCACAGGTACAACACAACTGCATTATTTGGGTTTCTCGTACACTTTCCGGGTCACAGCAGATTCGACACATCACAAACCGACACTAAAAATACGATATTATGTAACAAACTAAACTTTAAACAATCTAAACTAAATCTAACAGTCTACAAAGCACATAAACTACATAAGCAACAGATAGTGATCAATACCTATCCTCAAGAACACAATGATCCAAGCTATCCAACCTCATATGCAACGAAGAGGCAAAAACCAAGAAAAGATGTGATTTTGTGAACTTTTGTGATGGATGTGATGAATTTTGATGAAGGGAAAAGAAGTGTTCAATTTAGTTGAGGGAGAGATGAAGAATAAAAGAGTTAGAGAAAAAAGAAAGAGAGGAATGATGAAGAAAGAGGGAGGTGAGTGTAGGGTGAGGTGAGAGGTGAGTGCAACCATAGCATTAACTCACAATTAACGCCTTCACACTACGTCACCTTGCCACCTCTCACACAAACAAAACCAGGATAAATATCTCTCTTCTCACCAAAACAAATATCAAGGATTAAAGAAAATGGTGGATTTAAAATAAAGGATTGGATTAAGGTTAAGTGTCATGGTTGCTAATAACAAAAATTAGCACAAACAAACCCTCACTTTTACGTGCACACGTGCGTGCATGCTTATAAAAATTAACAATAAATTATTAATTAAATATTATAAAATGTGAGGTACCCGAAAAGGTAAACTTTTTACAGTAAACCCGCATTAAAATAATATTAAAATTGGGAAAAAATCTAATTGAACCAAAACGTCCCATATAACCCCAAAGCTTGCGTACTAGCTTTATTTTAGCTAAACTAGGTGCTGGCAAGTCTATATGGTCGTTTGATCACAGTCGGTTTAAAACAGAAAATACCGACAATTTTACCCAAAAACGGAAACATTCACATAACGATTTCTAAAACGTTACATGGATATACTATAAATTCCACGTTTTAAATTAAGCCAGTAAAAAACACGGATTCCACGGTCGTGATGAATAGCCAAACCCACATCCCTAGACCCCTACGAGAGCGGCAAGCAACCCTGCCAATTCTAGAGTTAGGAGACCCTGTCTCGACTCCTCGAGATGGTCTCCCACTAGACCCTAGAACCCGGTTACTTGTGCTCCCCTCCTTGGGTCTATCCTAATTCGGAAAAGTAAATAATATACTTCAATGGTGACATCATCCTCAACCCGGAAGTGTCCCAATAAAAGAATATTACATATAATGAATTTTACATGAATGAAAAGAAAAACTCTCATCTTACATAAAAACCCCGGCAATTCAAACACGACGATCCAATATAACATATCATAGCAACACATAATATCACATGCCATCAACGTAAGCAAATATGCGTATCCCAATTGTCGTTGACGTATAGCAACGAAACCGGCGATACCCCACATATTACACTTACGGTCGCAGAAAAGAAAGTGAAAACTACAACAATTGGAATCTGCAACATCCTTAGACATCATAAACCCGAAATATCACATACTTCGGATTCATGCCTAACCAAGTGAGTTCCTTAAACATCATAAGCCCGGAATATCTCATATTCCGAATTTCATACCTAACATTATAAACCCCGCATTTTAGTATCGATATTGAAAACACTTTTCAATAAAAAAATCGGGCAATTCAATAAGATTCCCGACAATCTGATCGAATGCTCGTCGGAAACTTTAGTAGACGGCCGCACCCCCGTTGCCGTCGACGAAGTGCACTTTGGCGGAACACCACGGTCGTGAGCACCCGAACAGATGCTTTAGGCAACGGGGTTCTTCTACAATCACTTGGTCGGGGCTATGAGGCGTGGCTATCTAGTAATGTTACCCGGCGAGTACCTGCGTATACTACGTGATTGCGACGGAGTTTTGATCCGAATCAAAACCCTGTGTCAACCGATCAAATGAGACTAAATTGCTAGGTTTACAAAACGCAAACTAGTTTTCATAAAACTAATTATTGTTGATTCCAAATATTGTATCATAAATCAAAGACAGCTAGACGATATTAAACATTTCGATCGAATCAACAAACACCCACATTTCCTAGAGACCTCAACACTTGAGACAGATTAAAAAATACCAGAAAGTGCCACAATCACTTACGGACCTACCCAAGAAGGGCCGTTCCTGGCCTCACCAACGGCGCCGAGGAACCACCGCAAACCCTAGAGTTTGGCCAAGGTTCCGCGGTCGTATAGTCGAGATAGGAGTTCGTTCTTTTTGGGGATCCATAGAATAACCTGCACAATTTTCTGAATATTTTTAATTTGGAAAAATCCATCATTTGGAAAAATTTCCAGAGAGCATAGGAATATCGGTTTTGGAGTTCGATCGAATACTTTAACTTTGCCTAGACCACTCCTAATGCTCTAGCTTGGCTCTGATACCACTGTTGGGTTCCTTAGCGCCCCGACTAGGTTTTCTAAGGCATCGGGCATGCCATTTCTTAAAAATCTAGGGCGCCAAGAAACCCGGACACGAGGATCTAACTAAAGAATTAGGGTTTAACTAAACAAGTAAACAACTTTACTCTATGTGAATGAGGAATACAACCTTTGTAGTGTAGGTCGACGTTAGACACCCCATAAGATGCGGGGAGGCGGAATAGGTAAAACAATCATTTTGTTTAAACTAACATCGACTAACTTTACGGATCTTTGCTAAACCTTAACAACTATATAGAAGTGATTAGCTACTATGATAGATGATTATACCTAATGATTCAAGTCCTTCTTGCTCTTGTAGTTCACCTCCTCGTCAGCCTCCTCGATGTGATAGAAGATCCACCCGAGAGCTACTTCTCCAAGCTTTAACCTCTCACTTGAGGTAACTTGGTGGTTATGAGTGCTAATCAAAGTAACCTAGAGGATATAGAAGAGGATTAGGGATCTGTTAGTCTTGATAACCCTTGGATCTCAACACATGAGAGGTTAGGGTTAGTTCTTTGAAAAGAGAGAGCTTGAGGAGAGTGAATGTGAAAATGAGAATGATATGAATTATGTCTCATTTGTGATATATGATGAAGCATAAAGAATATCAAATAAATCATTATTTGATATTAACAACCATGCATCATTTAATACATACAATGAATCATCTCATGAGTCATTAAGCAATAAATGCTTCATTAACTCATTTGGATGATTCATCTCATGAGTCACTAATCCATTTAATGCAAATAACACCTAAGCTCTCCACCTCATCAATCTTCTAGAAGCTTCTCGACAAATTACGAGAATGCCCCTCCCATCCGTGAAAACACGGAAATACTGAGACTGTATAAATCCAATAATCCCATACTAGAATCTGGCTTAAACTAAAGCCCGCTAGTATAAACTGTCCGAACATCGTACGTGCATAAATACACGTATGTGTCCGAACCCTGTCGTAAAACCATACGACCTCTATATCGTTTCTCCTGAAGCAGGGAAACTCTCTGTGTGGGACTCTAATGACTCGACACTTACGCTGGCAGTGGGTTTAACCACAGGCCGCAAGCGGTACTAGCTGTACGTAACGGTCCCCAGGTAGATGTCGATAAGAAGGCCGATGAGGAAACCCATCCGAACTCCTACTGAGCCTGATGTGACAATCTACGTACAGTCCAGTCTGTTCGTCTAGGACTATCGCATATCGGGCCTAGGGGGCGGCAAGCGTCAGTCCCCTAAAAGCTGTATAAGTCGTGTCAGAGTGAAGCCCATTACACCTTGAGAAACTACTGGAAATCCTACCAGTAAATCTCGTTTGCCCTGGCCAGGGACTTTGCGTAATGGCTCTCCAAACACAGCGCAATATCAACTCCCAATACCGAGAGAGACGAATCCTATCTAACCGCTACTGCCTCCAAGTGCTTCGGGACTGCACCCAACTGCTACCTGTTTGCACGACTCTTTTGAGCCATGGTAGGGTAGCAATTTAAGAACAGTGGGAACACACTCGAGACGAAGCGGCAGTATCAAGTCTGAGGACTATGTTGTACTCATGTCACCTGGGAACTATTAACTGGCGACGGGTATAATACCAACCAACAGTTCCCTGCGAGTCCTGTCCGGTGTACCAGTAACCCAACGAGCACCTGTATACTATCTCCAGTACAATGTACTAATGGCTATAGGACAGACCATTTCCCCTGTTGGGATGAGAAGCGTACACACTAGTCTACTCCGTAGTATCGATGCCCTGTCTCGATAATCCTACGACAAGGGACCTGAAAAAGGATGTGCTTGTAGACTACCCAGCCCCCACAAGTGTGACAACGCTGGTAGTCAAGAAAGATCCTAAGGGCTCTACCAATATGTATTCGCGATATGTTAACATATACACATATTAAGATAGATATAAACCAAGTAGCATACTACCATGTTTAGCAAGACTGTTAATATAACTGTGAATATCCTAAGCTTCCATTAAGTAATGTACAAGCTAGTATGATACAATAATGGCCCCTAGGGCATATACACTAACAATCTCCCACTTGCACTAGGGCCATCTACCGGCGTATCAAAGACCTATCATCTCGAGTAGCCTCTTGAACTGAATCTGAGGTAAGACCTTTGTGAATGGATCTGTAGTGTTCTCCTCTGTAGCAACTCTATGGACCACGATCTCCCGGCGATCTATGATCTCCCTGATCAGGTGATACCGCTTTAAGATGTGTATGGACTTCTGATGGGACCTGAGTTCTTTCGTTAAAGCTATAGCCCCGTTGTTGTCACAATACAGAGGTATTGGATCAACAATGGATGGAACCACCTGAAGTTCTGCGAGGAACTTCTTCATCCAGACTGCTTCTTTTGCGGCATCGCAAGCAGCGATATACTCCGCTTCCATCGTCGAGTCAGCAACGGTGTTCTGCTTGGAACTCTTCCAGTACACCGCCCCTCCCTTGAGGTTAAAGACATAACCTGACATGGACTTGGAGTCATCCTTGTCACTCTGGAAGCTGGAGTCAGCAAAAGCCTTGATCTTGAGGTCTTTTCCGCCGTAAACCAAGAACATATCCTTAGTCCTTCTCAGGTACTTAAGAATGTTCTTTACTGCTATCCAATGCTTCTCCCCTGTGTCTGACTGATACCGGCTTACCATGCTCATTGCGTAAGCTACATCTGGTCTGGTGCAAAACATCGCATACATTATAGAGCCTACCGCAGAAGCGTAGGGTATAATCGACATGCGATCCCTTTCCAAATCAGTCTTGGGAGACATCTCTTTGGAGAGGGTGATTCCGTGACAAGCCGGTAAATTACTGCGCTTAGAATCTTCCATACTGAATCTTTTCAGTATAGTGTTGATACACCTGGACTGCGAAAGTCCCAACATCCTCTTAGATCTATCACGACGGATCCGGATCCCCAGAATGTAAGAGGCATCACCCAGGTCTTTCATGGAGAACCTGTGTGACAAGAATCCTTTAACAGATTGTAGCATAGGAATGTCATTTCCTATTAAGAGAATGTCATCCACGTACAAGACGAGGAATACGATAGTTCGTGCTACAATTTTACTATATATATAAGGTTCATCTGGATTTTTAATAAAGTCATATTCTTTGACCGTTTCATCAAAACAGATGTTCCAACTCCGTGATGCCTGCTTTAGTCCATAAATGGACTTAAGCAACTTGCACACTTTCCCGCTGCTCCCACTCTGATTGAAACCTTCTGGCTGATCCATATAGACGCACTCTTCTAAATTACCATTTAGAAAAGCCGTCTTTACGTCCACCTGCCATATCTCATAATCATGGAAGGCAGCAATGGCAAGAAGGATCTGAATGGATTTGAGCATAGCCACTGGAGAAAAGGTTTTGTCATAGTCCAAACCAGGTCTTTGACAAAAACCCTTTGCAACAAGTCTAGCTTTATAGGTTTCCACCTTTCCATATACACCAATCTTTTTCTTGAAGATCCACTTGCATCCTATGGGTTTTACCCCATCTAGAGCAAAGTCCAAAGTCCATACTTTGTTGGTGTACATGGACTCCATCTCGGTCCGCATTGCATCCAGCCATCTTATTGAGTCGCCGCTCTGGATGGCCTGCTGGAAGCTAGTAGGTTCATCATTATCAATGATGCAATCTTCTCTATCCCCGTCTATGAGAAAACCGTAGTATCTCTCAGGCGGATGAGACGGACTGCTACTCCTGTGGAGGGGTGCGGGAATGTCTTGTTCTTCTTGAACTTCTGGTTCTACCAAACTTTCAGTAGTAGTTTGTGGTTCTGGAATTTCTTCCAGTTCTATTGCGCTCCCACTTGTTTCCTTTTCTAAAAACTGTTGTTCTAGAAAATGGGCATGACGAGAAACAAAAACCTTTTGTTCCTCTGCGTAATAGAAAAAGTACCCCTTGGAGTTCTTTGGATATCCCACAAACTGACAATGTACTGATCGTGCCTCGAGTTTGTCAACATGCTGCTTTTTAACAAAAGCTGGACATCCCCATATCTTCAGATACTGAAGATAGGGTTTCTTCCCACTCCACATCTGATATGGTGTGGTAGGCACAGTCTTGGTAGGAACCCTGTTCAAAAGATATGCAGCTGATTCTAGCGCATAACCCCAGAAAGATCGCGGTAACTCAGCATTACTCATCATGGAACGTACCATATCCAATAGGGTTCGGTTCCGGCTTTCCGATACACCGTTATGCTATGGAGTGTATAGAGGAGTAAGCTGAAAGAGAATTCCTTTCTCTTTTAGGTAACCCAGGAACTCGGCACTTAAGTATTCACCACCTCGATCAGATCTCAGTGTCTTGATACTTTTGCCGGTTTGGCTTTCTACTTCATTCTTATATTCATGGAATATCTCAAAGGCCTCAGATTTATGTTTCATTAAGAAAATGAATCCATACCTAGAGTAATCATCCGTAAAAGTATTGAAATATGAAAAACCACCTCTTGCATGTGTAAACATTGGACCACATACATCGCTGTGTATGAGTCCTAAGAGATCGCTCGCTCTTATTCCATGTCCAGTGAATGGAGTCTTTGTCATCTTTCCTTTGAGACATGATTGACAAATGGAATAAGATGTAAGTCCACGTTGCTCACCCCGGTTCTTACGGGGAGGCGTAAACGGCGAAAAACAATTATTTTGGCGCAAGGCAACATGGACTAAAAGCCGGATCTTTGCTAAACTAGAAACTAACAAACTACTAGAGGCTTTAACTACTATGCCGTAGAAAATATACCTCACGAAACCGGTCCTTCGGGTCTTCTCTCCGCTGTCCGGCTCGTCCATCCACGCTCCGAGGGTCGATCCGGATCATGGCCACCTCCACGGCCTTCTTGAGTCGAAGACGATCCACCCGAGAGTTGTACACCGAGCTCCACCTCGAGCCGAGGCAACTAAGGCAACGAGATCGCTAGTCTAGATGCCCTAGGTTGTGTGGTAGAGATATATGGAAGTGTTTGTCTTTGTGGGATCTTTTTCTCTCAACACATGAGATCAAAAGAAGAAATCAAGAGGAGGAAGAAGGAGGAGCTAGCAACCATGAGAGCTTTTCTTTTCTTCTCACAAGAACAAGAGAGAGAAATGAAAAATGAATTATTAGCTAAAGAAATGAACCATGGTTGTAAATAATGCAAAACTTTCATCATTACCAATCCTTTCATGATAAAGTTGATGCTACATTGAATTGACCATTTTCATAATCAAAAAGAAAAAGAAAATCCAAAGAAGAGTGTAGACCTCTCATGAAGGTCAATGGTCAACTCCGGTCAACGGGTCAACAAAGTCAAGAGAGGTCATGGTGGTCAAATGGTCAATGCAATTAGCCATCACAAAATTATCACAAAAAGGATCAGTAAAATAATGTCTCCGGCTCATAATGGTTTTGACCGAACGAATTGTTAAAACCCTAATGAGCCTGCTACATAACGGTTTTGGCCGAACCAACTGCCAAAACCCTAATGAGGCACCTCCTCCTTTATCGCTCCTCAAAACTGTGCATACACACCTGCATCCGCATTCCGTAGAATGCGAATGCATAGAAGACAAAACAAATCCATCCGTGCAATACTAGGATCCGGCTTAAAACAAAGCCCACTAGTATTGCCTGCCCGAACAGCATACGCACACAAGTGCACGTAAGTGATCGCAGCCCTGCCGTAAAACCATACAGCCTTTACACGTTTCGCTCGGTGCAGGAAAACTCTCTGTGTGGGACTCTAAAGACTCGACACTACACTGGCAGTGGGTTTAACCACAGACCGCAAGCGGCACTAGCTGTACGTAACGGTCCCCAGGTAGATGTCGATAAGAAGGCCGATGAGGTAAACCCATCCGAACTCCTACTGAGCCTGTATGTGACAATCTTCATACAGTCCGGTCTGTTCGTCTGATACATCGCATGGCGGGCCTAGGGGGTGGTGAACGTCAGTCCCCCAATAGCGGTACAAGTCATTTCGGAGTGAAGCCCAGAACACCCTGAGATAACACTGGAAACCTACCAGTATATCTCGCTTGCCCTGGCCAGGGACAACTCGTGTAATGGCTCTCCTAGACACAGCGCGATGTCAACCCCCAATACCGGGAGAGACGAATCCTGTCTAATCGTCACTGCCTCCAAGTGCTTCGGGACTGCACCCAACTACTACCTGTTTGCACGACTCCTTTGAACCGTGGTAGGGTAGTAATCTAAGTACAGTGGGAACACACTCGAGGCGAAGTGACAGTGTCAAGTCAACGGACTAAGCTGTACTCATGTCACCTGGGAACTGATAACTGACGATAGGTATAATACCATCCAACAGTTCCCGACGAGTCCTGTCCAGTGTACTCGTAACCTAACGAGCACCCGCATACTATCTCCAGTACGACGTACTGATGGCTGTGGGACAGACCACCTCCCGAGCTGGGATGAGAAGCGTATACGCTAGTCTACTCCGGAGTATCGATGCCCCGTCTCGATAGTCCTACGACTAGGGACCTGTATAAGGATGTGCTTGTAGATTACCCAGCCCCCACTAGTGTGACTGCCATCACAACGCTGGTAATCAAGCAAAGATACTAAGGGCTCTACTAATATGTATAAGCGATATGTTAAAAGAAACACATGCACATATTGAAGTAGAAACAAACCAAGTAGCATACTAGCATATTGAGCAAGATTGTCTATACAACTGTGAATATCCCAAGCTTCCATTAAGTAATATACAAGCTAGTATGATACAGTAATGGCCTCTAAGGCATATACACTAACAATCTCCCACTTGCACTAAGGCCATGTACTGGCGTATCGAAGACCTATCATCTCGATCAGCCGCTCGAGCTGAGTCTGGGGTATGGCCTTCGTGAATGGATCAGCAGTGTTATCTTCCATTCGTGAATGGATCAGCAGTGTTATCTTCCGTATTTACTCTCTTCACCTCGATCTCCCGGCGATCTACGATCTCCCTGATCAGGTGGTACCGCCTCAAAATGTGCCTGGACTTCTGATGGGACCTGGGCTCCTTCGCTAAAGCTATAGCGCCGTTGTTGTCGCAATACAGCGGTATTGGATCAACAATGGTAGGAACCACCTGAAGCTCTGTGAGGAACTTCTTCATCCAGACAGCTTCCTTTGCGGCATCGCAAGCAGCTATGTACTCCGCTTCCATAGTTGAGTCAGCAACGGTCTCCTGCTTGGAACTCTTCCAGCAAACCGCCCCTCCATTGAGGGTAAAGACATAACCCGACATGGACTTGGAGTCATCGTTGTCACTCTGGAAGCTGGAGTCAGCAAAGGCCTCGAGCTGGAGGTCTTTTCCGCCATACACCAAGAACATCTCCTTAGTCCTTCTCAGGTACTTGAGAATGTTCTTTACCGCTATCCAGTGTTTCTCCCCTGGGTCCGACTGATACCGGCTTACAACGCTCAATGTGTATGCTATATCTGGTCTGGTACATAACATCACATACATTATAGAGCCTACCGCAGAAGCGTAGGGTATAATAGACATGCGATCCCTTTCCAAATCAGTCTTGGGAGACATCTCTTTGGAGAGGGTGATCCCGTGACATGCCGGTAAATTACCGCGCTTGGAATCTTCCATACTGAATCTTTTCAGTATGGTGTCAATGTACCTGGACTGTGAAAGTCCCAATATCCTCTTAGATCTATCACGATAGATCTGGATCCCCAGAATGTAGTTGGCATCGCCCAGGTCCTTCATTGAGAACCTCTGTAACAAGAATCCTTTGACTGACTGTAGCATAGGAATATAATTTCCTATTAGGAGAATGTCATCCACGTACAAGACGAGGAATACCACAGTTCTCCCTACAATCTTACTGTAAATGCATGGTTCATCTGGGTTTTTGATAAAGTTGAATTCCTTGACAGTATCATCAAAGCAGATGTTCCAACTTCGTGATGCCTGCTTCAGTCCATAGATGGACTTGAGCAACTTGCACACTTTACCGCTGCTCCCACTCTGAATGAATCCCTCCGGCTGATCCATAACGACGCACTCTTCCAAATTTCCATTTAGGAAAGCCGTTTTTACGTCCATCTGCCAGATCTCATAATCGTGGAAGGCAGCAATGGCAAGAAGGATCCGAATGGATTTGTGCATAGCCACTGTAGAAAAGGTCTCGTCATAGTCCAAACCAGGTCTTTGACGAAAACCCTTTGCTACAAGTCTAGCTTTATAGGTTTCAACCTGCCCATCTACACCAATCTTCTTTCTGAAGATCCATTTGCAGCCTACGGGTTTTACCCCTTCTGGAGCAAAGTCCAAAGTCCAAACTTTGTTGGTGTACATGGACTCCATCTCGGTCCGCATTGCATCCAGCCATTTTACCGAGTCATCGCTCTGAATGGCTTGCTGGAAGCTAGTAGACTCACCATAATCCATAGTGCAATCCTCTCTATCCCCGTCTATGAGAAAACCGTAGTATCGATCGGGCGGATGAGACTGCCTACTACTCATGCGGAGTGGCGTAGGAATGTCCTGTTCTTTCGAACCCTCTGGTTCTACTAAGCTTTCAGTAATAGCTCGTGGTTCTGGAATTTCTTCCAGTTCTATTGCGCTCCCACTTATCTGGTTTTCCAAAAACTCAGTTTCCAAGAAGCGGGCATGACGAGAAACAAAAACCTTTTGTTCCTCTGCGTAATAGAAAAGATACCCTTTGGAGTTCTTTGGGTATCCCACAAACTTAAACTGTACTGAACGTGCCTCGAGCTTGTCCGCATGCTGCTTTTTTACAAAAGCTGGACATCCCCATGTCTTAAAGTGTTTAAGACAGGGTTTCTTCCCACTCCATATCTGATATGGTGTGGTAGGCACTGACTTAGTAGGAACTTGGTTCAAAAGATATGCAGCTGTTTCTAATGCATAACTCCAGAAGGATCGCGGCAACTCAGCCTTACTCATCATGGAACGAACCATATCCAATAGGGTTCGATTCCGCCTTTCCGATACACCGTTGTGTTGTGGTGTGTATGGAGGAGTAAGCTGAGAGAGAATTCCATTCTCTTTTAAGAAGTCCAGAAACTCGGCACTTAAGTATTCACCACCTCGATCAGATCTCAGTGTCTTGATACTTTTTCATGTTTGTTTTTCAACTTCATTCTTGTATTCCTGAAATTTCTCAAAGGCCTCGGATTTGTGCTTCATCAAGAAGACATGCCCATACCTAGAGAAATCATCTGTGAAAGTAATGAAGTATGAATAACCACTTCGCGCATGTGTAGACATTGGACCACACACGTCACTGTGTATGAGTCCCAAGAGCTCGCTCGCTCTTTCTCCGTGTCCAGTGAACGGAGTCTTTGTCATCTTTCCCATGAGACAAGATTCACAAGTGGCATAAGACTGGTACTCGAACGGATCCAAGTATCATTCTTTATGTAACTTTGTCAACTGTGTCTCATTGATGTGACCCAGTCTACAATGACATAAGAATGCCTGATTTAATTCCGGAGACTTTCTTTTAAGTGTGTTCTGGACACTGAAGACCTGAGCTTGATTCAAAACGTATATACTGTTTTTCAATGTACCTGACCCAATCAGAACTTGATTTAGGTGGATGTTTACTACATCGCTTACAAAAGTAAAATCACATCCTTCCTTAGAAAGTAAGGATATAGATATAATGTTACAAGTCGCACCTGGTACATAAAAACAGTCACGCAGAATCAATATCTGCCCAGTTGTCAGTCCTAGATGATATTCCCCTATGGATTCAGCATACATGCTCATTCCGTTAGCAACCCTGAGAGTTATATCACCTTTCCTGATAACCCTACGGTTTCTCAGAGCCTGTAACGAATTACAGATATGAGATCCTGATCCGGTATCCAATACCCAGGAAGTAGGGTTAACTGACATACAGTTCTCTATTACAAACACACCCGAAGCCGAAGCCACAACATGCTTCGAATTCTGGCTACTGGCTTTGCAAGCCCTGCAATCCTTCTGCCCATGTTCATTCCCATAACAATAGGAACATCCCTCTTTTACTACATCCATTCCCGAAACTTTTGCCCTTCCTTTTCTTTCTACTTCCCCAGTTTCCTTCAGGGTAGTAGGTAGAGACTGTTGAACTAAGTCAGCATCTGACCCGTTCTTCAACGTGGTTTTCAGGTCCGAGAGCTCAAAAGAGCTGGTCTCTGTAAGGACGTTGCCCCTTACAGATGACCCGATAGCCAACTTCGCTGGAAGTAATTCGTTCGAGGTCTCATATCTTGCGATACGAGATTGCTCTCCATATAAATCTTTGTTATGGAGGAAGATAGAAACTGAGTCCATCTTCTCGTGTTGCCTCTGGTATGTACCATCAACTGGGGCTAACACGAGGCACTTGGCTTTCGCACAGTCTTCTTCCGATGTCCTACGGATATTAATATCCGTGACAAGGGAAACTGGACCTGAGACAGCAGGGGTTGGATCAGTCAAGAGGTGTCCCAGCTTGTTATGGGCAATGGACATCTGGACAGACCTTTGCTAGTCATAACAGTCAGATTCAGTCATTTTATTATCTAGATGTAACCTAGGTGCGGTCACAGGGTCGCTTCAATTAAGAGAGAGAGAAGAAAACACTTAGCATGATACTCTTGCAAGTTTAGATTGGTTTTTAATTTATCTAAACATGATGGCTCCCACTGTCTCTCGAATTCCTCCTCAAACCATAAAGGAAGAATTAGTCGGGATCAATCTCACCGTACAATACTTGCTTAACCGTTCAGCCAGGCCAGTGTCGGTACTTCGAGGGAGGTTTTCCAACGCTTTCGCGAAGTTCCTTAATTAAGTAACCTCTTTTCCCTGGGGGCGTAGCCCCGTTGAAACCTTTCTAGACACCTACTTGGTTTATAGCATTGATCGTTAAGTGAGAGTTCCCGAGGAGTAACATATACTCACAGTAGGATCGGGATCCAAATATCATCGCGTGACAAAACTGAAGGAATCCTACCAGAATCATCACACTCTAAATGGTATGCAGCGCTAGCAAGTTTCAGTACTTTTGAAACTCCCGATGTGGATTTTTGCCCCATGCTCTTATGACCTTGACTAAGGCCAACAAATCATTAGTCACATGTCAAGTTCTACCCGTCGTTGTCCAGGTTGATTTGAACCCACCCGTATATACCCTTGACTATGGCCAACAAAGTAATACGACTGTCCCAAATCAACGCATTCTATCTATGCAACATATGAATACCCACCAGCTACCAAACACTGTGCCTTGACTAGGGCCAACAAACACAGCTTGAATACTATTGAATACTCATATGAAACGACAGAGGGCTACGAATGGTTTTGGCGAAACCGTGAACATAGTGAACTTGATATAATCGATGGAACGAGATAGCTTTTAAAAGGAGTGGTTCGAGCTCCGCGTTTAAAAAGATGGTTTTTGAAAAGAACCGAGTGGTTTTGAAAGTGTTCCAACGACTTTTACTTGGTTTATTTTCTTGCATTAATTCCATTGCGTCCCATCATATAATCCTACCATTGCAGAAAACAACCAAAATATGGCGTACGCTTATGCCATCCGCATTCGCCACGGGGCCCCGTCATCACCCGTTAGGTTACTTAACTAACGACAGAGCGGGGGCTGGACTAGCGCGGATGCAAAACATAAGCAACACCAAAATAGATATCATATATAGATATATAGCAATGATAGCCAATCCAGATCACAGATGAACACTTTGGATATACTAGGAACCCGCGATTCGTTCAAGCCTGCAACGAAAAGCGGATTACACGGTCGCGATGAATAGCCAAACCCCACCCTAGACCCCTACGGGTGCGGCAAACTACCCGCCAAGTACCCGAAGCGAAGCAACCTCCCTCAACACGTGAGTAGGCCACTCGGCACTTCGAGATACCCGGTAGTTTGTGTACCCCACCTTGGGTCTATCCTAGGAGCAAAAACAGTAAAAAGAAATTATACAATGACGGCTACAACCCCGACCCAGTTGTGCGGCCAAACAAATAATATTACATCAATTTACAAATTTTACAATGAATGAAAGAAAAAGAAACTCTTATCTCACATCCACCCCGGCTATTCATCCGCGATAATCCACCGAGTTCATATACACAAACCATCAACATTACAGATCACAGATATGTATAACCCCCACTAATCGACGTATAGCGATCAGCAGACGTTCAATACGTATATCACATCACATAAAATATTCATTAGCCAAAGTGTACGGAATATCGATCAAAATACGGATTTGTAACCACCCCAAAAGTCAATTTGCTCTCTGGAAAAACTGGGTAGAAACAACATGCATTAAAAATCCCAAAACAGCCAAACTAAAACACTGCACAAAACCCGGTCAACGGCCGAGTCAAATCGGCCGCGGAACCGCGGCAAGAAGCATGTTCTTGCCGCAGAACCGCGGTGATTTGATCGATTCAGTGGACCGTTTTTGTTCTGTGTTTTTACAAAGCCCTGAGACGAATTTTCATGTATGTTAAATCATTTTTAGAGCAGTATAAAAATTCGACAAAAACATGGTTTTTTCCGAACTTGTTTTGTGATTTTTTCCGATCGATATTCTTAACACTTTGCTAACTTGCTAGTTTATGTTTAGCTAGGCTCTGATACCACTGTAAGTCCATGTTGCTCACCCCGGTTCTTACGGGGAGGCGGAAACGGCGAAAAACAATTATTTTGGCGCAAGGCAACATGGACTAAAAGCCGGATCTTTGCTAAATTAGAAACTGACAAACTACTAGAGGCTTTAACTACTATGCCATAGAAAATATACCTCACGAAACTGGTCCTTCGGGTCTTCTCTCCGCTGTACGGCTCGTCCATCCACGGTCCGAGGGTCGATCCGGATCTTGGTCACCTCCGCGGCCTTCTTGAGTCGAAGACGATCCACCCGAGAGTTGTACACCGAGCTCCACCTCGAGCCGAGGCAACTAGGGCAACGAGATCGCTAGTCTAGATGCCCTAGGTTGTGTGGTAGAGATATATGGAAGTGTTTGTCATTGTGGGATCTTTTTCTCTCAACACATGAGATCAAAAGAAGAAATCAAGAGGAGGAAGAAGGAGGAGCTAGCAACCATGAGAGCTTTTCTTTTCTTCTCACAAGAACAAGTGAGAGAAATGAAAAATGAATTATTAGCTAAAGAAATGAACCATGGTTGGAAATAATACAAAACTTTCATCATTACCAATCCTTTCATGATAAAGTTGATGCTTCATTGAATTGACCATTTTCATAATCAAAAAGAAAAAGAAAATCCAAATAAGTGTGTAGACCTCTCATGAAGGTCAATGGTCAACTCCGGTCAACTGGTCAACAAAGTCAAGAGAGGTCATGGTGGTCAAATGGTCAATGCAATTAGCCATCACAAAATTATCACAAAAAGGATTAGTAAAATAATGTCTCCGGCTCATAATGGTTTTGACCGAACGAATTGTCAAAACCCTAATGAGCCTGCCACATAACCGTTTTGGCCGAACCAACTGCCAAAACCTAATGAGGCACCTCCTCCTTTATCGCTCCTCAAAACTGTGCATACACACCTGCATCCGCATTCCGTAGAATGCGAATGCACAGAAGACAAAACAAATCCATCCGTGCAATACTAGGATCCGGTTTAAACCAAAGCCCACTAGTATTGCCTGCCCGAACAGCATACGCACACAAGTGCACGTAAGTGATCGCAGCCCTGCCGTAAAACCATACAGCCTCTACACGTTTCGCTCGGTGCAGGGAAACTCTCTGTATGGGACTCTAAAGACTCGACACAACGCTGGCAGTGGGTTTAACCCCAGACCGCAAGCGGCACTAGCTGTACATAACATTGTCACGGCCCGAATATTTCGACTCGTGACCGGCACTTAACCACGCTACGTCTACAGGCGTAACGCGACTAAGTAAGCCGAACCCAGAAATCAAAACCATTTAAAAGTAGCGTGTGTTGAAAACATTTAATTAAGACATTTAGAAAACCTTAAATAGTTCAATTAGTTCTTTTAAAGTTACGTCATCATTTAAATAATTTTAGCAGCATTTCCTTCGTAAAAGTAACCCCGAGACCGGGTACAAATCAGGATATGAGTGAAAATGAAATATAATGAAATGAAACAGCCCCAAACGGGAGCAATCTCGCCCAATGGGTGAAACCATCATCACAAGAGTAATATACGACGCCGTAGCGAAGAATAAGCAATAAGTAGACATCACAGAAATAAAAACTGCATATAAAAACAGTCGACTCCTACGAGCTCGACACCAGAATACATAATATACATCATCGTCCTCACACTGTCACTATGTCCAGTACATATATGGTAGATGGAGAATACTAGATACAAAAAGGGTACAATAAAAGTAATCAGATATCACAACCCACCTAAAAGCAAAACAGCTCTCGCACCAACTGTAGTGGTATCTGTAGCCAAAAGATGCAAAAGGCGGCCCGCCGCGACTACTCTGAAGGGCAACCTGCAAATACTGTGGCACAACGGGGGTGAGTTGCCAACTCGTGAATAGAGATAACATATAAAGGTAATCGCGAGCATGCACGTACTGCGCTACTCTAACATATGCCAGCAAGTAAGGTCTATATGCGACAAGTAGTAGGTGGAATAATCATGCAAATGCTCTGTCTGGTAAAACGACTACAGGATGAAATGCATGATAAACAATGCTGAGCATGGGATAAACAACATCTACATGGAAATATCAACATGGAAACATAATCGGTGCCCCAAACTGCACCCAAATCCCCAAATAAACTCAGGCGCCGGCACTCTCCTCGGCCCTCAAATCCTGTAAAATCTCTGAAAATCACGAGTGTCCAACATCGGCACTCAAAATATCATAGAATACTCGTGTCCAGCATCGACACGCAAATCCTCATATATCTGGCTCCGTCTGCGGTATCGGCCCTCGGCCCCGGCAGCACGGATCATCCCGCATCCATCTCTCGACTCTGGTCAGTATCCTCCGGACAACCGCCAGGTCCAACCAATCACCGGCAGGTACTCGCCACCCTGCCAGGCTCATCGTCTACTGCACGAAAAACATTTCTCACCCCGGGGAACCATACCGGGTCTACCACGAACCCGCAAACGGATCATCCAACTCCTCGAATCGGGTTTCAAGCACACGTCTCAGCACCGAGAAAATGCGTGGTGGACGCACCAAAATATCATATCACGAGGAACCGGGTTTTCAAATAGTGCATCTTTTCTTTAAATAATTCCACGGTCCTCAAAACCAGAAATTTCATGGAAATCCAACACCAATGAGTGAATCAAATGCGATATGCTATGTACATCAAGTCACAATGTAGGTACAAGGGAGAACCGCTTTTTAAAATAGTTTCAGTTTTTAAAGACATCTTGCGGCTCCCAATTTCTATGAAGATCATAACGAATCATATATGAAATGAACTACAGCAATGTAATCATGGCAATTCTACAGTGAGTGTGTCATGGTAATTACTAACGGTGTGTGTGTAACATGAAGATTAGTGCTCGTGCAACATGAACCGTTAGTAATAGTGCGGTGTTCTATCAATTCTAAGTTTACATACATATAGCAGGGAATGCAGTATGCTACAGTAGTATACATGACAGTCAATGTAGGAAAAATGCAATGTATAACTATAAGGTCCTATCAGCCCTGACGCATAACGCCATGCGGGCGATATCCCCGTAGATGTTAAATCTACTCACCGAAGTCTCGCGCTAAGGGTAGCCGACGACTTGCTTCCCTTTTTTCGCAGCGTCCGTCTCACTCGACTGCGAACCTAGAATCACACAATATATCACACATAAGCTCAAATCCACAAAAACGTGACATTAAGGTCAAACTAGAAACCCGTGTCGCAAACCAAGCGCGCGTGTGCGCGATACGTAAAAACGTGTGATTACGCGCCTGAAACTACCCTGACGCGTCGCGATACGCAGAAATCCCAAACCACATGCGTATCACGCGTGTCGCGAAGGTTTAAAATACGGGAAATAGGGTAATTAGCTCCAGATTTTCCTACAGCAAGAATCATACAAAAATACACATGCCATGAGTCTAAGGGTTGCAATAGACACCTATAGGACCAAACCCCAACCCAAACCCTCCCCATCTGGCCTCAATTTGTGGCCAGATCGAATTTTCCGGCGGCCTGTACATGAAGTATGGGGGTCGGGTTCTACCTGGGGGATCAGCACCTAACAACTATATTGCAGTCTTCTCAAAATTATTCTGAACTCACCGGGTCGATAGCAGTTTACAGAAGGTCAAAATTTACTTAAAAACGATGAATTTGCATCAATTAGGAATCTGGTGGTATTTTAGTGCAATTGGGGGCTAAGCTGGGTTAATATGGCCCTAACAACACTCCATCAACCTACTAGAACCGTTTCAAACATCACTTGGTCAAGGTTCCCACCAATCACCACATAAAGCACTAAATACACAAAACTATCGCTAATCGAAGCTAATCTACTCAATTAAGCGAAAGTAGGAATAAGTTTAGAGGTTATACCCTCAAGGAATCTCACAAGCAAGTAGAAGGAGAAGAAGAAGAGGGAATGGAGCTGCTGGGGTGCTGTTGCTGCTGCCTGTAGCTGCTGCTGTTGTTGAGGCTGAAGTTGCTGCTGCCGCTCTTGTGTTTGCTGCTGCTGCTGCTGTGAGGTAAGTGTGTGTGTGGGTGAGTGAGGTTGAGAGAAAAGATTACAAGAATGAGAGGGAATCATAACCCCAAATGTCAACCCCTCCATTCTCTCTCTTCATTAAATGCAAGCATGGCTTTCGCCATGATCCATTCTCTCTCTCTCATTCTCACCAAGTCAACACTAAAAGGGGAATTCAAATTAAAGCAACCATCGTAAACTAATTAAACTCAATTAAAAACCAAAGGACTTAATCCCCAAGATTAAACCCACCATGGTTGCTAATCATGGTATTACCTCATTTTAAAACCCATGTTTACATGCACATGTGTGTGCAAGCCTAGGAAAATTCTAAAAATATTTTTATTAAATTTGGAAAAATATTTGAAACTCAATTTGGTAAACTTTTTATTAAAAACCCTTTATTTAAATATAAATAGCCACTAAACACATTCTAAGGTGTTACAATCTCTCCCCCTTAAAGAAATTCGTCCCCGAATTTCAAAATTTAACTATACATACCTTCGAAAAGACGGGGGTACTTCTTCCTCATTTCGCTTTCGGTCTCCCAAGTGACCTCCTCGCTGCTCGGGCTACGCCAAAGTACCTTGACTGATGGAATGTCTTTCGATCTCAATTTCATCACTTGTCGATCCAAGATCATCATCGGCTGCTCTGCATAGGAAAGGTCGCGCTCAAGCTGGATCGTCGGGTGCTGAATCGCATGCGAAGGATCATGAAGATATCTACGGAGCATCGAAACGTGAAATACGGGGTGCACATCTGGAAAACTGGGCGAAAGGGCTAATCGGTAAGCAACTGCACCAACACGCTCGAGGATCTCGAAGGGGCCCACATATCTGGGACTGAGCTTCCCCTTCTTCCCAAACCTCATCACACCTTTCATTGGGGAGACCCTCAAGAAAACATGATCACCAACAGAAAACTCAAGTCTGCGCCGCCGACGGTCCGCATAAGATCTCTGCCTACTCTGGGCTGCTCTCATCCTATCGCGAATCAATTGGATCTTCGCGGTCGTCTCCTCAACAATCTGTGGCCCTAAGATACTGCTCTCACTGAGCTTTGTCCAACAGGCGGGCGATCTGCATCTCCTCCCATAAAGAGCCTCAAACGGTGCCATCTGAATGGTCTCCTGGTAGCTGTTATTGTAGGAGAACTCTACTAAGGGTAAGTGATGATCCCAGCTACCTCCGAAATCTAATACACACGCTCTGAGCATGTCCTCGAGAGTCTGAATAGTCCGCTCTGACTATCCGTCGGTCTGCGGATGAAATGCTGTGTTGAAACTCAAGCGAGTGCCCAAAGCCTCCTGAAGCCTCTGCCATAGTCGACTGGTAAACTTGGTGCCTCTGTCGGACACGATACATGTCGGGACTCCGTACAGTCGTACTATCTCGTCGATGTAAATCTGGGCGTACTGAGAAAAACCGAAAGTCGTCTTCACTGGCAGGAAGTGAGCCACTTTCGTCAAACGATCTACGATCACCCAAATGGAGTCATACCCTCGCCTAGTCCTGGGTAGACCCACAATGAAATCCATCGAAATCTGCTCCCATTTCCACTCCGGAATGGGTAACAGTTGTAGCTCTCCCGCGGGCCTCTGGTGCTCAGCCTTGACTTGCTGACAAGTCAGGCATCTTGATACGAAATCTGCGATGTCCCTCTTCATTCCGTCCCACCAGTAAACATCTCTCATATCATGATACATCTTGGTGGAACCGGGATGGACGCTGTACACCGATCGATGTGCCTCCTCGAGAATCTCGTGCCGCAGTCCCTCAGCATCTAGTACGCACAGTCTAACCCCAAATCGTAGTACCCCCTGATCATCGATCAAGAACTCGGAAAATCTGCCCTGTCCAATCTGTGCCATGATCTCCGAACATCGGTCATCACTGCGTTGTGCCTCATGTATGCGGTCAAGTAACTGTGGTCGTGCACGAACATGCGCGATCTGTCCTCCAATCGGCGTGAACTCGAACTGTATCCGGCTGTCGCATAATATCTGCCAATCTGCCTACGACAGCCCCTGTACCGCGCTCAAACAAGATAGACTACCCCCGGGCCTCCAACTCAAAGCATCTGCCACCACATTCGCCTTGCCCGGGTGATACAAGATCTCATAGTCGTAATCCTTCACTAACTCCATCCATCGGCGCTGTCTAAGGTTCAGGTCTCGCTGCTGAAATATATACTTTAAACTCTTGTGATCAGTGAATATCTGGCACGACTCGCCGTATAAGTAATATCGCCAGATCTTAAGTGCAAAGACCACTGTAGCCATCTCCAAATCGTGAGTGGGGTAGTTCTGTTCATGTTTCTTCAATTGTCACGAAGCATACGCGATCACCCTGTCATGCTGCATCAATACTCAACCAAACCCCACTCGAGAAGCATCACAATAGACCACAAATCCGCCTGATCCTGAAGGTAATGATAATACCGGTGCCGTAGTCAGCCGAGTCCGTAGCTGCTGAAAATTGTGCTCGCACTCCTCCGTCCAGTCGAAAGGAACTCCCTTTCGGGTCAACCCGGTCAAAGGTGTAGCAATACTGGAGAAGTCCTGCACAAATCGCCTGTAGTAACCGGCCAACCCCAAAAAGCTACGAATCTCCGTAACCGATGTGGGTCTGGGCCAACGCTAAACGGCCTCGATCTTCCTCGGGTCTACACATATCCCGTCTCGTGAAATCACATGCCCCAAGAAGTCTACGCTGTCCAGCCAGAAAGCACACTTGGAGAATTTCGCATAAAGCTGGTGCTCCCTCAAAGTCTGCAGTGTAATCCGCAGGTGCTGCTCGTGCTCCTCACCACTCCGGGAATACACCAAGATATCGTCAATGAATACTATGATGAACAGATCCAGATATGGTCGGAAGATACGGTTCATCAAGTCCATGAATGCTGCTGGAGCATTGGTGAGTCCGAACGACATCACCAAAAACTCATAATGGCCGTAACGCGTACGGAAAGCTGTCCTAGGAATGTCCTCCTGTCGACCCCGCAGCTGATGATAGCCCGATCGTAAATCGATCCTCGAAAAGTATCCTGCCCCCTGAAGCTAGTCGAACAAATCGTCGATACGTGGCAAGAGATATCTGTTCCGCACTGTCACCCTGTTCAGCTGGCGGTAGTCGATACACAGACGTAAACTGTCGTCCTTCTTCTTGACGAACAGGACTGGAGCACCCCAAGGAGAAACACTGGGTCGAACAAGTCCCTTATCCAGCAAATCTTGCAACTGACCCTTCAACTCTTGAAGTTCCGCCGGGGCCATCCGATAAGGCGGTATGGAAATAGGCCCCGAACCAGGAACCAAATCAATACAGAAAGAAATGTCGCGCTAGAGCGGTAGCCCAGGAAGCTCGTCAGGAAACACATCAGGAAACTCGCTAACAACCGGAACCTGATCTAATGGAACCTCTATAGCGCTAGCATCGCAAACATAGGCGAGAAATCCCTGACATCCTTTCCTCAAAAGCTGTCCAGCGCGAAAAGAAGAAATCACACTGTGAGGGGCGGCACCACGGTCCCCCAACACAACAAAAACCGACTCGCCGGGAAAACAGAATCTAACTGTCTTCTCTCGGCAGTCCACAGAAGCATAGCACGTGGCTAACCAATCCATGCCCAAAAGAACGTCGAAGTCCAACATCTCAAGAAGGATCAAGTCGACAGGCAACTCTCTCTCTCCAATACAGACGGTACAGGATCGGAACATGTGCCTAGCAACAAACGACTCTCCCACAGGAGTAGTCACCACCAGCGGCTGATCAAGTAAACCGGACTCTCTACCCAAACTCGGCACGAAGTGTGTGGATACGTACGAGTGCATGGATCCGGGATCGAACAACACGTGTGCATCAACAGAACATACTGAAAGGATACCTGAAACCACCGCATTGGATGCCTGCGCGTCTTGATGCGTCAAAGCAAAGACCCGCGCCTGTCCTCCACCGGTGACTGACTGCCCTCTGCCTCGGTCATCCCGTCCTCTCTGAGCAACTCCTCCACGCCCACGACCTCTCTGGGTATGAGTCTGACATGGAACAACGGTAGGTACAACTAGCAATGCCCTCTGGGGTGGTGAAGGTGGTAAGGTAACATGCGGTGCTGCCGCCTCCCTCCGTGTATCTCAGGACAATCTCTAACGAGGTGAAGTAGACTGCCGCATCTAAAGCAACCGCGCGACGACTGCTGACTCTCCCGGGAATACGAACTAAACATCTGGCCTCGCCCCGAATCTCTGCCACTCCCCGCACCTGAACGATACCTGTCGCGGTGTCTGAATGACTGTCTCCGTGCGGATATACTAGTACGAACTCTCTTCGGCTCTGGAACTACCGAAGTCTCAGCAAGGCACTCCTCGACTAATAGGGCTGCGTCCACAGCTGCTGCATATGTCTCGTAATGCTGCGCGCTGATCGCGAGGAACAGTGGCGTAAGCAAGCCTCGAACAAATCTCTTGACTCGCATCTCCTCGGTAACCACCAGGTACGGAGCATAAACTGCTAGCTCTGTAAACAGCACGTCATACCCTGCCACTGACATTTCCAGAGTCTGGTGTAAGGACTCGAACCTGCGTGCCCTAGCATCTCTGACACTCAGTGGAAGAAAGCGGGCAAGAAATAGTGCCACGAACTCTGTCCAGGTCATAGAAGGAAGACCTGACGCTCTGCCCTTCTCAACTGAATCACACCACTTCTGCGCAAGACCTTCCAAGCGAAAGCTCGCGAACTCAACCCATCTCGCATCTGCGCATCTGAGGGAACGACATATCCGGGCCATCCTATCAATGAAAGACTGTGGGTCCTCGGCTGTATCGGTGCCTGTGAAGACCGGAGGCTTCAGCCTCATGAACTCTGATAGCGATACTGTAATCACCTCCGTGGCTGCAGGGGCAACTGGCTGTGCGGTAGGTACCATCGTGGTCTCTGGAACGGGTGGAGCTACCTCTGGTCGCTGCGCTCGAAGCGTCTCAACTAGCGATCCTATCATCTGGCGCATCTCCTGCATGCTGGATCCCACCGTCTAGCGCATCTCCTACATACCAACCCCTAGCATGGCGATATGATCTATCACGGGAGGTGTTAGTTGTATGTATGCCCTAGAGGCCAGTATTGTACAGATGATGTATATTATATTGGATGCTTGGACATATATACAGATGACTTTCTTGCTCGATATGATAGTATGCTATCTGGTTACTCTTTATCTTAACATGTACACTAGTCTCTTT
The DNA here is from genome assembly GCA_030015575.1 of Agapanthus africanus. Lineage (NCBI taxonomy): Eukaryota > Viridiplantae > Streptophyta > Magnoliopsida > Asparagales > Amaryllidaceae > Agapanthus > Agapanthus africanus. Next base: position 377,379,492 of record JASDDO010000031.1, on the reverse strand, counting down.
AAACTGTCTTATGGTTACATGTTGGTAAAACACTTAGGATATGTACTTGACTACCTGGACTATGATGCAGATCATACTAGTGGGGACATGGTAGTCCATAAGTACATCCTTCAAGGTCCCTAGTCGTCGGTGTATCGAGACGGGGCATCGATATACCAGAGTAGACTAGCGTATACGCTTCTCGACCCATGAGATGGGCGATGGATGATCCCATATCCATTGGTGTTTGACATCAGAGATGGTATACGGGTGCTCAGTGGAGACTGGGTACACTGGACGGACTCGTCGAGAACTCCCAGATGGTATTATACCCCACGACAGATGGCAGTTCTCAGGTGACACTTGTACAGGTTAGTCTGTAGACCCGAGATCGTCATAGAGTCTTGTGTGATTCCCACTGTGCTTTGATCTCCACCTTACCACGTCCATGAGGGAGTGCAAAACGGTGGTATTTGGGTACAGTCCCGAGTCACATGGAGGCAATGAGCGATAGGAGGGGTTTCGTCTCTCCTGGTATTGGGGGTTGATGTTGCGCTGTGCTCGATTGGACATAACAGGGAAGTCCCTGGCCAGGGCTGATCAGAGATTTGCTGGTAAGTGTTACCAGTAGTTTCTCGACCCGTTATGAGCCTCACATCGGCACGACTTATCGGTTATTGGGGTCTGACGTTTACCACCCCTAGACTTGATATGCGACGTACCAGACGAACAGACCGGACTGTACGGTAAGTGTTACTGGTTGGATTCACAGGAGTGTGAGCGGGCTAGCTCGTCGATCTTCTGATCGCTCAATACCCGGGTGGCCGTTACGTTTAGCAGACCGCTTGCGGCTTGTGGATGCTTGATATGATCATCATCTGCTACCGGCGTATTGACGAGTCTTTAGAGTCCTACACAGAGATTTCCTGGCTCAAGCGAAATGAAATAGAAGCGCATATGAGATATGTGCAGGACCGAGAATAATGCGTGTATGTGATACCGCATTTCATTCTCGCGATATATGTTTCGATTAGTTATATTCGATATAACCTAGTTATCGAATCATTGATTCGATAAATCGATACATTGGATTCTAGTCGGTTATGTGCGACATGACCGGATCATTGAATCAAATGTTGATTTAATGATTTAATGCATAATTATAAATTTGATATATTACTTTGCATTAGCTAGTATTGGTTCACTTTATATGGATTTTCTCACTTGATGCGCATGATGTATATGTGATATACTTTTGTGCACTTGTTTGTATCATGTTTGATGATGCATGTTTAAATGGTTAAGTGTAATGAATAAAACCATGATTAAGTAGATAATTAGGGTTTTTTTTACTCTGTCATTTATTTATCCATTCTTATTTATTTAAATAATTTTATGAAAACAAAATGGTTTTCCTTTTTGTCATGAAGCTTGATGAAGCTTCATGAAGGTTTGACTCAAAGACCATTTTGTCTTCATGCTAAACCCTAACTATTCCCACTTACCATGGTTTGCTCTCTACACTTAACCTTAGTTATATTATGATAAGTATTAATTTTATTTCATTATTGAAAAAGACATATCATAATTCTAGCTCATCTTCTTCTTCATCTTCAAGTTTGAAACCTTGAGGCCATCAATGGCAACTTGAGCTTGAGAGTGAGAAATCCAATTCTAAAGAGAACCCGCCTCCTATTTCTTCATCCTCTACCTCTTGCCAAGTAGTAGAGTGTGTTTTCTTCACAAGTTTCATCACTTTGTGAAGTGGGAGCTTGATCTAGCGATGCCTCGACGTAGATCATCTTCGGCATCGTCGTCGATGACCAAGCCCGTTCATTCTCTGATGAAGCCGACGCTAGAGCCCAGGGTTCGACTTGGACAGCGAGGAGACTTCGTTGCGGAGCCGTGGAGGTGGATATCCGGATCTAAAAAGGTTGTAATTTCCGTATTCTAGTAGTTAAGTGTTAACTAGTTTACTTTTTCGCCTAGATTTCTAGCAACGATCCGTTAACTAGGGTTTCTCGGCACCATATTTTTGTAAAATGGCATGGTTGATGCCTTGTGAGACCTCTTTAGGATGCCTAGGAACCCTACAGTGGTATCAGAGCCTAGCTAGAGCCTTAGGCGAAGTCTAGACGCAGTTTGAAGTCCGATCGATCGAAAATCCGAATCCAAAATAGCTCTCTGGACTTTTTCTAAAAACTGGGATTTTTCCAGATTAAAAATTCGTAAAAAATTCAGCAGGGAATTCTAAGAATTACGGCGCAAAAGTTTATTCATGAACAGTATAAACGGCGGCGGAACCGCGGCAGAAGCCTTGCTTCTGCGGCGGTTCCGCGGCAACATGGTGACGTCATCATCCTCTTTCTGCACAGTAATTCATGTTTTCAGATGCTGATTTTTCTGGTAATTTTTAATATTTATTAAAGAGTTGAATTTTCTGGGGTTGTTTTGGGGATTCGAAAGTTCGATCGGATTATCAAATTTCGTCCTTGTGTATTTCCGGATAATTTTTAGAATATGTTAAAATGTTCGACCGGATATAAATACCCAATTTTTCCCCTGTCGGGAAATTTCCAAGTGTTGAATTTTTCCGTAGTTTAACGACGTTCAAAGTAGTGCAAGTAACGCGATGGACCCTCTAGAGGACAACAAACCTTAACTCGATTATGTGACCGTCTTGAACTGCCCTTTGAACCTTCGGGTTTGGGGCAGTACAGCGTGCCACATGTGAGGCGTTGGCTTGACCCTTCTACGGCTGGACCGTTGGTACTGAGGCACGAACTGAATGTTGCTAGACTTATTTCATGTGTTGGACTGTGTCGGGAAAACTTGGGTGTTCGAATGTTCGATCGGAAAGTTTAATATATTCTATTTATCTGGAATGGGATACAATAATTGGAATTCACAAACAGTTATGTGATAACTGAATGAATGATATAAATCTAGCGGTTTAGTTTCATTTGATATTGAAAAGAGTTTTCGATAATGAGACTAAAATGCGGGATTTATAATAATTAGGCATGTGATGTCTAAGATATTCATTGGATTAGGCATGTGATGTCTAAAGAAGTTGCGGATTCCAATTGTTGTAGTTTTACACTTTCTTTTATGTGACCGTAAGTGTAATATGTGATATCGCCGGTTTCGTTGCTATATGTCAACGACAATTCGGATGCGCATATTTACTTACGTTGATGACATGTGATGTTATGTGTTGCTGGATATGTTATATTGGATCGTCGTGTTCGAATAGCCGGGGGTTTTTATGTGAGATGAGTGTTTTTCATTTTCATTCATGTAAAAACTTGTATGTAATATTCTTTTATTTGGGGAACTTCCAAGTAGCGGAAGTTGTCACCTTTTGTATATTATTTACTTTTCCGCATTAGGATAGACCCAAGGAGGGGAGCACAAGTAACCGGGTTCTGGGGTCCAGTGGGAGACCAACTCGAGGAGTCGAGTCCGGGTCTCCTAACCCTAGAATTGGCAGGGTTGCTTGCCGCTCTTGTAGGGGTCTAAGGGTGTGGGATTGGCTATTCATCACGACCGTGGAATCCGTGTTTTATACTGGCTCGTATTGAAAACACGGACGTCCTAGTATATCCAATATTTCATATGTTTATTCTGCTGCGATATCTGTGATGTGATTCTGTGATGGATATAGTATATAGTATATATGATATATTATATAGACGTTACTTATGTTTTACACCCGCGCTAGCCCTGCCCTGCTCTGTCGTTAGTTACCTAACCTAACGGTGCACGAGGGGACATCAAGGCGAATGCGGATGGCATAAGTGTACGTCATATCTATCTGTGATGTTTAGGTACTTAAATGATGGGTCTTCATTAATGTGATTAATGAAAGAAAAGAAACCTAAGATGTTGTAGAATCAAATTTTAAACAAAACAGGTAGCTACAGTTCTTGCTTTGCATAGCCGTATATATGATATACCCTGCACCTTATTCGATGAGGAAAGGACCGAGATCCCTTCACCGGGAGTGACTCCTTTAGCAGTAACTGGCAGATGCTACACACTCGGTTTGGCTTTGATTGCTTTTAAGAGTTTTTGCTTTGCACAGTGATATATATGATATATCCCGCACCTCATTCGACGAGGAAAGGGCCAACGATCCCTTCACCGGGAGTGACCCCTTTAGCAAAACTAGAAAAGCCTCAAAATCACTCCATTTCAAAACTTCATTTGATTCTACAACGATATCAAGTTCATTACGCTCATGGTTTTTATGAAAAACCTGCGTAGCCCTCCGTCATTTCAGATAAGTACTAATTAGTATTCGTGCTGCGGTAGTTTGGCCTCCGTCAAGGCGCAGTGTACGGTAGCTAACTAGTGCTTATCTGGTTGCATATGATGCGATTGGATTAGGGTATTCGTACGGCGTTATTTGGCCTCCGTCAAGGGTCGTGCGGGTGGGTTTAATTCAATCAGGAAATGACGGGTTGAACTTGACTAGCGGACTATGGGTTGTTTGGCCTCCGTCATGGTCATAGGATGCTAGGGGCAAAAGTATTATCGGGAATTTCAAGTGTTGAAATTTGCAATGAGATTGCATACCTTCTATGAGATAGTTGGATCCCGATACCCACTGCGAGTAAGAGTTACTCCTGGGAGAGTTTTACAAATTGCAATTAGCTGATCAAGTAGGTGTCTAGAAAGGTGTCAACGGGGTTACGCCTCTGGGAAAACGAGGTTTACATTAATTAGGTTCGTGCGAAAGCACGGGAGACCTCCCTCAAAGTACCGACACTGGCCTGGCTGAAAGATTGGCGAACTTGTAGTGTGTAATTAATCCTGGCTAGTCTTTCCTTTTAGGGTTTGAAGGAAGATTTGATAAAAAGCAGTGGGAGCCATCCTGATTAGATAAGATAATAACCAATCTGATCTTGCACGAGCATACGCTAAAGTGTTTTCTTCTCTCTCTCTCCAGGTAGCGACCAATTCATGCCTTAATCAAGATAATAATATGTATGTATTGACCGAACCCGCATGTTATTCTGTGCTGGGGAACGTTGGTTCCGTTCTTTCTTATAAGAGTTATAGGAATGAACTGGATATAGGGGAATGCCAGGATTCCCATGCCACCCGACTGAAGAAAGTACATGTTGATGCATTTTCTTCGGATGTGTTCGTTACTGAGAACTGTTTCTCCATTTGCTCTACGTCCTGGGTATTGGATACCGGGTCGGGATCCCATATATGTAATCAGTTACATGGGCTAAGGAAAGGTAGAGAACTTGGAGAATGTGATAAAGACATTAGAGTTGGAAATGGTGCAATTGTTGCAGCTAAGACTGTCGGGGAATATCACCTTGTATTACCAACTGGTAATACATTGGTTCTGAACGAATGCTATTACATGCCGAACCTGATATGCAACATTATATCGGTTTCTTTATTAAGTAAAGAGGGATATAATTTTGTATTACAGGATAATGTTATGAACATTTTCCGTAACCAAAAGTTGATTGGATCAGGCACGTTGTGCAATGGCATTTATGTTCTAAATCAATCAACAGTTCTGAGCATAACAAACACACACAAGAGGAAGAGTTCAGAACTGAACGAATCCTACTTGTGGCATTGTAGACTGGGTCACATCAATGTGACACGACTGGCTAAGTTGCATAAAGATGGATATTTGAAACCTTTCGAATTTTCATCTTATGACACTTGCCAGTCATGTCTCAAAGGCAAGATGACCAAAACTCCGTTTACGGGACACGGAGAAAGAGTTACCGAACTCTTGGGACTTATACATAGTGATGTATGTGGTCCCATGTCTACACATGCCAGGGATGGTTCTTCATACTTCATTACATTCACTGACGATCTCTCTAGGTTCGGGTATGTGTTCCTGATGAAACACAAATCAGAAGCTTTTGAGAAATTTAGGGAATATAAACAAGAAGTTGAGAACCAAACCGGAAAAAGTATTAAAATCCTACGATCTGATCGAGGAGGGGAATACTTGAGCAATGAATTCCTGGAATTCCTAAAAGAGAATGGGATTCTCTCTCAGCTGACTCCTCCATATACACCACAGCACAACGGTGTATCGGAACGGAGAAATCGCACCCTATTAGATATGGTGCGCTCTATGATGAGTACAGCTGAGTTACCTATTTCCTTTTGGGGATATGCACTGGAGACTGCTGCATACCTACTGAATAGAGTTCCGACCAAATCAGTGCCTACCACTCCATATGAGATATGGAATGGCAAGAGACCATGTCTTAATTTTATTCAGATATGGGGTTGTCCGGCCTATGTTAAAACACAAAATCCGGACAAGCTCGGGGCAAGGTCTGTTCTATGTAAGTTTGTTGGATATCCCAAACATTCGCGAGGGTTTATCTTCTACCACTCCGAGGAACAAAAAGTGTTTGTTTCTCGACATGCCACTTTCTTAGAAAAAAGTTTTCTTATGAAACAGATAAGTGGCATTGAGGTAGAACTGGAAGAGGTTCCAGCAATACAGACTACAACAGAAGATTTGGTTGAACCAGAGGATTCCGTAGTTCCCGATGAACCCCAGCCTCTCCGCAGATCTAGTAGGGTTCCTCGCACACCTGAGAGATACTACGGTTTTCTCATGGATGGTGGGAGCGAGGATTGCATCATGGAGGATGATGACCCAACTAGCTTCGAGCAGGCCATCACGAGTGGGGACTCAGTGAAATGGCTGGATGCTATGTGGTCCGAGATGGAATCCATGTACACCAACAAAGTATGGACTTTGGACGTTTCTCCTGAAGGGGTAAAACCAATTGGGAGCAAGTGGATCTTCAAGAAGAAACTTGGTGTAGATGGGAAAGTGGAGACTTTCAAAGCTAGACTTGTAGCAAAGGGTTTTCGTCAAAGACCAGGTGTGGACTATGACGAGACCTTTTCTCTAGTGGCTATGCTTAAATCCATCCGGATCATGCTTGCCATCGCTGCATTTCATGATTACGAAATCCGGCAAATGGATGTTAAGACCGCCTTTCTAAACGGTGATTTAGAAGAGTGTGTGTACATGACTCAGCCAGAGGGCTTCGTAGACAGTGGGAGCAGCGGAAAGGTGTGCAAGCTGCTTAAATCCATTTATGGATTAAAGAAAGCATCGCGGAGTTGGAACATCTTCTTTGACGTCGTTATCAAAGAGTTTGATTTCGTCAAAAATCCAGATGAACCTTGTATCTACAAGAATGTGGCAGAGAGTAAGGTTGTCTTCCTCGTATTGTACATGGACGACATACTCTTGATAGGAAATGATATTCCTATGCTGCAATCGGTCAAGCTCTTCTTATCACAAAGATTCTCAATGAAAGATCTTGGTGATGCCTCCTGCATATTGGGAATTAGGATCTATAGAGATAGATCCAAACGGATTTTGGGATTGTCCCAATCCAGGTACATTGACACCATACTAAAGAGGTTTAGTATGGAAGAGTCCAAGCGTGGGAACTTGCCCACGATCTCTGGAGTCACTCTCTCCAAAGAGATGTCTCCCAAGACTGATTTGGAGAGAGCTCGCATGCAAGGGATACCCTATGCTTCGGCAGTAGGCTCTATCATGTATGCGATGCTATGTACCAGACCCGATGTAGCATACTCACTAAGTATAGTGAGTAGGTATCAAGCTGATCCTGGAGAGAGTCACTGGACAGCTGTGAAGAGCATTCTCAAGTACTTGCGAAGGACTAGAGATATGTTCTTGGTGTATGGTAACGGAGAGCTCCAAGTGGAGTCCTTTACCGATTCGAGCTTCCAGAGTGATAAGGACGACTCTAAGTCGCAGTCGGGCTTTGTCTTTACCCTTTACGGAGGGGCGGTTAGCTGGAAGAGTTCTAAGCAGGAAACCGTGGCAGACTCGACAATGGAGGCTGAATACATCGCTGCCAACGATGCTGCCAAAGAGGCTGTCTGGATCAAGAAGTTCATTACTGAACTTGGAGTGGTTCCATCCATTGAGCATCCAATACCTTTGTTTTGCGATAACAATGGAGCGGTGGCTTTGGCCAAGGAACCCAGGTCCCATCAGCGATCCAGGCATATTCTGAGGCGGTATCACCTGATCCGGGAGATAGTTGATCGCCGGGAGATCGAGGTCAGGAGGGTTGACACGAAGAACAACACGGCGGATCCACTCACGAAGGCCATTCCCCAGATACAGTTTGAGAGACTCTTCGGGATGCTCGGTATGCGATACTACAGCAGCTGGCCCTAGTGCAAGTGGGAGATTGTTAGTTGTATGTATGCCCTAGAGGCCAGTATTGTACAGATGATGTATATTATATTGGATTCTTGGACATATATAGAGATGACTTTCTTGCTCGATATGATAGTATGCTATCTGGTTACTCTTTATCTTAACATGTACACTAGTCTCTTTAAACTGTCTTATGGTTACATGTTGGTAAAGCCCTTAGGATATGTACTTGACTACCTGGACTATGATGCAGATCATACTAGTGGGGACATGGTAGTCCATAAGTACATCCTTCAAGGTCCCTAGTCGTGGGTGTATCGAGACGGGGCATCGATATACCAGAGTAGACTAGCGTATACGCTTCTCGACCCATGAGATGGGCGATGGATGATCCCATATCCATTAGTGTTTGACATCAGAGATGGTATACGGGTGCTCAGTGGAGACTGGGTACACTGGACGGACTCGCCGAGAACTCCCAGATGGTATTATACCTCACGTCAGATTGCAGTTCTCAGGTGACACTTGTACAGGTTAGTCTGTAGACCCGAGATCGTCATAGAGTCTTGTGTGATTCCCACTGTGCTTTGATCTCCACCTTACCACGTCCATGAGGCAGTGCAAAACGGTGGTCTTTGGGTACAGTCCCGAGTCACATGGAGGCAATGAGCGATAGGAGGGGTTTCGTCTCTCCCGGTATTGGGGGTTGATGTTGCGCTGTGCTCGATTGGCCGTAACAGGGAAGTCCCTGGCCAGGGCTGATCAGAGATTTGCTGGTAAGTGTCACCAGTAGTTTCTCGACCCGTTATGAGCCTCACATCGGCACGACTTATCGGTTATTGGGGTCTGACGTTTACCACCCCTAGACTTGATATGCGACGTATCAGACGAACAGACCGGACAGTACGGTAAGTGTTACTGGTTGGATTCACAGGAGTGTGAGCAGGCTAGCTCGTCGATTTTCTGATCGCTCAATACCCGGGTGGCCGTTACGTTTAGCAGACCGCTTGCGGCTTGTGGATGCTTGATATGATCATCATCTGCTACCGGCGTATTGACGAGTCTTTAGAGTCCTACACAGAGGTTTCCTGGCTCAAGCGAAACGAAATAGGAGCGCATATGAGATATGTGCAGCACCGAGAATAATGCGTGTATGTGATACCGCATTTCATTCTCGCGATATATGTTTCGATTAGTTATATTCGATATGACCTAGTTATCGAATCATTGATTCGATAAATCGATACATTGGATTCTAGTCGGTTATGTGCGACATGACCGGATCATTGAATCAAATGTTGATTTAATGATTTAATGCATAATTATATATTTGATATATTACTTTGCATTAGCTAGTATTGGTTCACTTTATATGGATTTTCTCACTTGATGCGCATGATGTATATGTGATATACTTTTGTGCACTTGTTTGTATCATGTTTGATGATGCATGTTTAAATGGTTAAGTGTAAAGAATAAAACCATGGTTAAGCAGATAATTAGGGTTTTGTTTTACTCTCTCATTTATTTATCCATTCTTATTTATTTAAATAATTTTATGAAAACAAAATGGTTTTCCTTTTTGTCATGAAGCTTGATGAAGCTTCATGAAGGTTTGACTCAAAGACCATTTTGTCTTCATGCTAAACCCTAACTATTCCCACTTACCATGGTTTGCTCTCTACACTTAACCTTAGTTATATTATGATAAGTATTAATTTTATTTCATTATTGAAAAAGACTTATCATAATTCTAGCTCATCTTCTTCTTCATCTTCAAGTTTGAAACCTTGAGGCCATCAATGGCAACTTGAGCTTGAGAGTGAGAAATCCAATTCTAAAGAGAACTCGCCTCCTATTTCTTCATCCTCTACCTCTTGCCAAGTAGTAGAGTGTGTTTTCTTCACAAGTTTCATCACTTTGTGAAGTGTGAGCTTGATCTAGCGATGCCTCGACGTAGATCATCTTCGGCATCGTCGTCGATGACCAAGCCCGTTCATTCTCCGATGAAGCCGACGCTAGAGCCCGGGGTTCGACTTGGACAGCGAGGAGACTTCGTTGCGGAGCCGTGGAGGTGGATATCCGGATCTACAAAGGTTGTAATTTCCGTATTCTAGTAGTTAAGTGTTAACTAGTTTACTTTTTCGCCTATATTTCTAGCAACGATCCGTTAACTAGGGTTTCTCGGCACCATATTTTTGTAAAATGGCATGGTTGATGCCTTGTGAGACCTCTTTAGGATGCCTAGGAACCCTACAGGAGGAACAGTCTGCTCGGGTACAACGGGTGCACTTCCCGGATCAGTCCTCGTCTCGGACGAGTCAACTCGAATCTCGGCCCTCGCGGCCGCTCTCTGCGCCCTCATAGTCTTTGGCGGCATAATGGCTGAAAGGAAATTAGGATTCGATAAGAATACGGAAATCGAATCACAAGAATATATATACTCAAGAAGGAATTTAAATCAATAAGTCCTAAGGTCGCCTTGGCGGAGTACCGTGCCGTGAGTATGCCGCGGAACATACACACGCTACGCCACTCTGCTTCAGCTACCTACTCCATCATACCAAGGTCATCCTACACTCCGAAAGGTAAAACCTACGCTCTGATACCAACTTTGTCACGGCCCGAATATTTCGACTCGTGACCAGCACTTAACCACGCTACGTCTACAGGCGTAACGCGACTAAGTAAGCCGAACCCAGAAATCAAAACCATTTAAAAGTAGCGAGTGTTGAAAACATTTAATTAAGACATTTAGAAAACCTTAAATAGTTCAATAAGTTCTTTTAAAGTTACGTCATCATTTAAATAATTTTAGCAGCATTTCCTTCGTAAAAGTAGCCCCGAGACCGGGTACAAATCAGGATATGAGTGAAAATGAAATATAATGAAATGAAACATCCCCAAACGGGAGCAATCATGCCCAACGGCGGAAACCATCATCACAAGAGTAATATACGATGCCGTAGCGAAGAATAAGCAATAAGTAGACATCACAGAAATAAAAACTGCATATAAAAATAGTCGGCTCCTACGAGCTCGACACCAGAATACATAATATACATCATCGTCCTCACACTGTCACTAAGTCCAGTACATATATGGTAGATGGAGAATACTAGATACAAAAGGGGTACAATAAAAGTAATCAGATACCGCAACCCACCTAAAAGCAAAACAGCTCTCGCACCAACTGTAGTGGTATCTGTAGCCAAAAGATGCAAAAGGCAGCCTGCCGCGACTACTCTGAAGGGCAAACTGCAAATACTGTGGCACAACGGGGGTGAGTTGCCAACTCGTGAATAGAGATAACATATAAAGGTGATCGCGAGCATGCACGTACTGCGCTACTCTAATATATGCCAGCAAGTAAGGTCTATATGCGACAAGTAGTAGGTGCAATAATCATGCAAAGGCTCTGTCTGGTAAAACGACTACAGGATGAAATGCATGAAAAACAATGCTGAGCATGGGATAAACAACATCTACATGGAAATATCAACATGGAAACATAATCGGTGCCCCAAACTGCACCCAAATCCCCAAATAAACTCAGGCGCCGGCACTCTCCTCGGCCCTCAAATCCTGTAAAATCTCTGAAAATCACGAGTGCCCAACATCGGCACTCAAAATATCATAAAATACTCGTGTCCAGCATCGACACGCAAATCCTCATATATCGGGCTCCGTCAGTCCGGATCAGCCCACGGGCTCCGTCTGCGGTATCGGCCCTCGGCTCCGGCAGTACGGATCATCCCGCATCCATCTCTCGACTCTGGTCAGTATCCTCCGGACAACCGCAAGGTCCAACCAATCACCGGTAGGTACTCGCCACCCTGCCAGTCTCATCGTCTACTGCACGAAAAATATTTCTCGCCCCGGGGAACCATACCGGGCCCACCACGAACCCGCAAACGGATTATCCAACTCCTCGAATCGGGTTTCAAGCACACGTCTCAGCACCGAGAAAACGCGTGGTGGACGCACCAAAATATCATATCACGAGAAACCAGGTTTTCAAATAGTGCATCTTTTCTTTAAATAATTCCACGGTCCTCAAAACCAGAAATTTCATGGAAATCCAACACCAATGAGTGAATCAAATGCGATATGCTATGTACATCAAGTCACAATGTAGGTACAAGGGAGAACCGCTTTTTAAAATAGTTTCAGTTTTTAAAGACATCTTGCGGCTCCCAATTTCTATGAAGATTATAACGAATCATATATGAAATGAACTACAGCAATGTAATCATGGCAATTCTACAGTGAGTGTGTCATGGCAATTACTAACGGTGTGTGTGTAACATGCAGATTAGTGCTCGTGCAACATGAACCGTTAGTAATAGTGCGGTGTTCTATCAATTCTAAGTTTACATACATATAGCAGGGAATGCAGTATGCAACAGTAGTATACATGACAGTCAATGTAGGAAAAATGCAATGTATAACTATAAGGTCCTATCAGCCCTGACGCATAACGCCATGCGGGCGATATCCCCGTAGATGTTAAATCTACTCACCGAAGTCTCGCGCTAAGTGTAGCCGACGACTTGCTTCCCTTTCTTCGCAGCGTCCGTCTCGCTCGCATGCGAACCTAGAATCACACAATATATCACACATAAGCTCAAATCCACAAAAACGTGACATTAAGGTCAAACTAGAAACCCGTGTCGCAAACCAAGCGCGCGTGTGCGCGATACGTAAAAACGTGTGATTACGCGCCTGAAACTACCCTGACGCGTTGCGATACGCAGAAATCCCAAACCACATGCGTATCACGCGTGTCGCGAAGGTTTAAAATAAGGGAAATAGGGTAATTAGCTCCAGATTTTCCTACAGCAAGAATCACACAAAAATACACATGCCATGAGTCTAAGGGTTGCAACAGACACCTATAGGACCAAACCCCAACCCAAACCCTCCCCATCTGGCCGCAATTTGCGGCCATATCGAATTTTCCGGCGGCCTGTACGTGAAATATGGGGGTCGGGTTCTACCTGGGGGATCAGCACCTAACAACTATATTGCAGTCTTCTCAAAATTATTCTGAACTCACCGGGTCTATAGCAGTTTACAGAAGGTCAAAATTTACTTAAAAATGATGAATTTGCATCAATTAGGAATCTGGTGGTATTTTAGTGCAATTGGGGGCTAAGCTGGGTTAATATGGCCCTAACAACACTCCATCAACCTACTAGAACCGTTTCAAACATCACTTGGCCAAGGTTCCCACCAATCACCACATAAAGCACTAAATACACAAAACTATCGCTAATCGAAGCTAATCTACTCAATTAAGCGAAAGTAGGAATAAGTTTAGAGGTTATACCCTCAAGGAATCTCACAAGCAAGTAGAAGGAGAAGAAGAAGAGGGAATGGAGCTGCTGGGGAGCTGTTGCTGCAGCCTGGAGCTGTTGCTTCTTCCTGGAGGTGCTGCTGTTGTTGCCTGAGCTGCTGTTGCTGAGGCTGAAGGTGCTGCTGCTATTGTGTTTGCTGCTGCTGCTGCTGTGAGGTAAGTGTGTGTGTGGGTGAGTGAGGTTGAGAGAAAAGATTACAAGAATGAGAGGGAATCATAACCCCAAATGTCAACCCCTCCATTCTCTCTCTTCATTAAATGCAAGCATGGCTTTCGCCATGATCCATTCTCTCTCTCTCATTCTCACCAAGTCAACACTAAAAGGGGAATTCAAATTAAAGCAACCATCGTAAACTAATTAAACTCAATTAAAACCCAAAGGACTTAATCCCCAAGATTAAACCCACCATGGTTGCTAATCATGGTATTACCTCATTTTAAAACCCATGTTTACATGCACATGTTTGTGCAAGCCTAGGAAAATTCTAGAAAAATATTTATTAAATTTGGAAAAATATTTGAAACTCAATTTGGTAAACTTTTTATTAAAAACCCTTTATTTAAATATAAATAGCCACTAAACACATTCTAAGGTGTTACAACGTAACGGTCCCCAGGTAGATGTCGATAAGAAGGCCGATGAGGTAAACCCATCCGAACTCCTACTGAGCCTATATGTGACAATCTTCGTATAGTCCGGTCTGTTCGTCTGATACATCGCATGGCGGGCCTAGGGGGTGGTGAACGTCAGTCCCCTAATAGCGGTACAAGTCGTGTCGGAGTGAAGCCCAGAACACCCTGAGATAACACAGGAAACCTACCAGTATATCTCGCTTGCCCTGGCCAGGGACTACTCGTGTAATGGCTCTCCTAGACACAGCGCAATGTCAACCCCCAATACCGGGAGAGACGAATCCTGTCTAACCGTCACTGCCTCCAAGTGCTTCAGGACTGCACCCAACTACTACCTGTATGCACGACTCCTTTGAGCCGTGGTAGTGTAGTAATCTAAGTACAGTGGGAACACACTCGAGGCGAAGTGACAGTGTCAAGTCAACGGACTAAGCTGTACTCATGTCGCCTGGGAACTGATAACTGACGATAGGTATAATACCATCCAACAGTTCCCGACGAGTCCTGTCCAGTGTACTCGTAACCTAACGAGCACCCGCATACTATCTCCCGTACGACGTACTGATGGCTGTGGGACAGACCACCTCCCGAGCTGGGATGAGAAGCGTATACGCTAGTCTACTCCGGAGTATTGATGCCCCGTCTCGATAGTCCTACGACTAGGGACCTGTATAAGGATGTGCTTGTAGATTACCCAGCCCCACTAGTGTGACTGCCATCACAACGCTGGTAATCAAGCAAAGATCCTAAGGGCTCTACTAATATGTATAAGCGATATGTTAAAAGAAACACATGCACATATTGAAGTAGAAACAAACCAAGTAGCATACTACCATATTGAGCAAGATTGTCTATACAACTGTGAATATCCCAAGCTTCCATTAAGTAATATACAAGCTAGTATGATACAGTAATGGCCTCTAGGGCATATACACTGACATAAGATTGATATTCAAACGGATCCAAATATCATTCTCTATATAACTTAGTTAATCTTGTCTCATTGATGTGACCTAGTCTACAATGCCATAAGAAAGCCTGATTTATATCAGGAGACTTTCTTTTTAGTGTGTTCTGGACATTGAAAATCGGTAATTGGTTTAACATGTATATACCATTATCTAGTCTACCGGACCCAATCAAACCATGATTAAGGTTGATGTTAACAACATCTCTTACAAACGTGAAATCATAACCTTCTTTTGATAACAACAATACTGATATGATATTACACGTTAAACTGGGTACACAAAAACAGTTGTGTAAAACCAAAATATGTCCACTCGTCAATCCAAGGTGATAATCCCCTACGGACACAGCAACCATGCTAGCTCCGTTAGCAACCTGGAGGGTCATATCACCAACCTTTAGTACTCTCGGTTTCTCAGTGCCTGCAATGAATTGCATATATGAGATCCTGATCCGATATCCAATACCCAGGAAGTAGAGTTGATTGAAATACAATTTTCAATTACAAACACACCTGAAGTCGAAGTCACAGCTTGCTTCTGGTCCTGGTTCTTGGCAATCCAAGCTTTGCAATCTTTCTTCAAGTGGCCTTTCCAACGACAGTGGAAGCACTCTTCCTTTGCCACCACTGGCACCGCAAGCTTTGCCTTTCCCTTAACACCCACTTTACCAACACCACCTCTTGGTTTGGTAGCGGCCTTCTTCTTCCTTCCTTTGGCCCTTGCCTTGGACCCGGAAGAGGAAGCACCACGAACAAACATAGTGGGTGTTTCCCTTGCTTTCTACAAGGTGCTTTCTTCACTCCTCAACATGTTAAGGAGTTCTGGAAGTTCAACTTCTTTTCCTTGAATGTTGAAATTCAGAATAAACTGGGCGTAGGTGGAAGGAAGGGACTGAAGAACCAAGTCTGTATATAGCTCGTTCTCTAATGTCGTCCCGAGGTCCGCGAGCTCTTCTATATAGCCAATCATCTTAAGGACATGTTCTCCTATAGATGATCCGACGGCCAGCCTCGACTGAAACAAGTTCTTCGAGGTCTCGTATCTAGCTATACGAGATTGCTCTCCATACAGTTCCTTGGTGTGGAGAAATATGGATTCAAGATCCATATTCTCGTGCCTCCTCTGATGTTCATTATTCATAGAGGCAAGCACGATGCATTTGGCCTTCGCGCAGTCAACCTCCCAGGTCTTGCGGATTTCCTTATCCATGACACTGGATTCTGGACAGTTGGATATAGTGCCCTCAGAGTCAATTATTGGATCATAGGCACGTGATTGCAATGATTGACGGAGGACCTATACTGGTAGGACAGTCTTACTCAAGATGATAGTATGCTATCTGGTTTATCTTTATCATCGTGTACTGCATTAGGTGACCTTACAGGTCACTATTGCGCATTGATAGAGCCCTTAGGATTCTTGCTTGACGGCCAGCAGTATGATGGCGATCATATACGTGAGAGCTGGGGTCTATAAGCACATCCTTAAGAGGTCCCTAGTCGTGGGAGTTTTCGAGACAAGGCATCGATACTCCATAGTAGACTAGTGTATACAGTCGAGACCCCGACGAGGGGGGCGGTGGCCGGTCTCACAAGCCACTGGTGTCAGTTGGTTCACCTAAGATGTATATAGGTGCTCATTGGGTTATGAGTACACCGGACAGGACTCGCCGGGAACATGCTAGTTGGGATTATACCAGACGTCAGATAGCAGTTCCCTGGTGACATGTGTACAGGTTAGTTCATCGACCTGAGATCGTCATTTGTCTCGTGTGAGTTCCCACTGTGCTTTGATTACTACCCTACCACGGCTCAAAGGAGTCGTGCAAACAGGTTTTAGTTGGGTACAGTCCCGAGCCACATAAAGGCAGTGAGCGGATCGGCAGGGGTTCGTCTCTCCCGGTATTGGGGGTGAGATCGCGCTGTGTCTAGGAGAGCCATTACACAAAGCCCTCGGTCATGGCAGGAGATTTACTGGTAGGTATTCCAGTAGTATCTCAGGGTGTTCTGGGCTACACTCCGACACGACTTGTACCGCTTTTGGGGGTCTGACTTTTACCAACCCGCTAGGCCCGCCATGCGATACTCATAGACGAACGGACCGGACTGTACGGATATTGTCACTGACAGGCTCAGTAGGGTGTCAGGATGTGTTCGCTCATCGACGTCCCTTTTGGTCAATACCTGGTAGCCCGTTACGTATGGCTAATACCTCTGAAGTGCTTGTGGTTAAATCCACAGCCAAAGTATTGACGAGTCTTTAGAGTCCCCCACAGACAGTTTCTCAAAGTTTCGGGCGAAACGCTGTAGAGGCCGTATGGAGATATGCCAGGGTTCGATCATATGCGTGCGGTATTGCACGGATCATGATCGGACGGGTAATACTAGCGGTCTTTGGTTTAAGCCGGATCCTAGTATTGTACAGTGTAGATTTTGTCTCTTTGCATTTGTATTCAGTGGGAATACAAATGCGGGTATGTATATACAGCCGCGGGGTTTTCCTGTAATTTATTACGGGATCAGTTTTCTGAAGTTGCCAGTTTGCATTCCGTTTCGGCCAGTTTTCCTTTGTTCCTTCACGGCCGGACTTTTGTGATGAGAGGGGTTAATTTGCATATTTGCAAATTAGCATTGTGGAGGGGGTTTCTTGTAAATGAGGGATTATGATAATCTAGCATCTTTTGATTCCATTCTTTTCTTCACATGGTTTGCATTTAATGTGAAGGGATTTGTAAAAGACTTTGGATTAGATATGAGGTGACATCTTTTTCTTGTTATCATCCATTTTCTTCTCTTGCTTTTTGGCCGGCCACTTCTTGATGGGGAGAGCAATTCATTCTTGTCAGAGAAATTTTGTATCTCATTTTTCCATTCATGCAAAAAGACTAGCTCCATTTCATTGCTCATTTCATCTCCTCCCTCTAAAGGCAACTTCAACTACCCTAATGAGACAAAGCATTCTACACTTATCCTACAGCACCCTTGGGCATGTCGGCTCACCAACTTCGTGCCCGAGTTGCCTCGGTCCAGAGGTGGGAGCCCGTAAAAGAACCCGGCGATGTGGTAGTTAGTTATATGTATGCCCTAGAGGCCATTACTGTACATAGGATGTATATTGTAGTGGATGCTGGGACATATATAGGGAGGACTTTCTTGCTCGACATGATAGTATGCTATCTGGTTACCCTTTACCTTAACGTGTACACCGATTGTCTCTCTGTTACATGTTGGTAAAGCCCTTAGGATGTGTACTCGACTACCTGGACTATGATGCGGATCATACTAGTGGGAACATGGTAGTCTATAAGTACATCCTTCAAAGTCCCTAGTCGTAGGTGTATTGAGACGGGGCATCGATATACCAGAGTAGACTAGCGTGTACCTTCTCGACCCATACAGATGGGCGATGGATGATCCAATATCCATTGGTGTTTGACATCAGAGGTGATATACGGGTGCTCAGTAGAGACTGGGTACACTGGACGGACTCGCCGAGAACTCCCAGATGGTATTATACCTCACGTCAGATGGCAGTTCTCTGGTGACACTAGTACAGAGTAGTCTGTTGACCCGAGATCGTCATAGAGTCTTGTGTGGTTCCCACTGTGCTTTGATTTCCACCTTACCACGTCCAAGAGGGCGTGCAAAACGGTGGTTTTTGGGTACAGTCCCGAGTCACATGGAGGCAATGAGCGATAGGAGGGGATTCGTCTCTCCCGGTATAGGGAGTTGATGTTGCGCTGTGTTCGATTGGCTATAACAGGAAATCCCTGGCCAGGGTTGCTGAGATTTACTGGTAAGTGTTACCAGTAGTTTCTCGAATTGTTATAGACCTCATATCAACACGACTTATCGAGCTATTGGGGTCTGACGTTTACCACCCCTAGGAGAGATATGCGACATATCAGACGATCAGACCGGACTGTACGGTAGTGTTACTGGTTGGATTCACTGGGGAGTCAGCGGGCTTGCTCGTCGATCTTCTGATCGCTCAATACCCGGGTGGCCGTTATGTTTAGCAGACCGCTTGCGGCTTGTGGGTGTTTGATATGATCATCACCTGCTGCAGGCGTATTGACGAGTCTTTAGAGTCCTACACAGAGGTTTCCTGGCTCAAGCGAAACGAAATAGGAGCGCATATGAGATATGTGCGGGACCGAGAATGATACCAGTATGTGATACTATTTTCGATTCTCACGATATGTGACATTGATCGGTTATATGTGATATAGCCGGGTTATCGGATCAAGTGTTGATTCGATAAGTTGTTACTGTTGATATTAGTCGGTTATATGCGATATGACCGGATCGTTAAATCAAGTGTTGATTTAATGATTTAATGCATAATTATATATTTGACATATTACTTTGCATTAACTAGTAACGGTTCACTTTAAATGGATTTTCTCACTCGGATGTGCGCATTGCATATGCGATATGATTTTGTGCACTTTCTTGTATCATGTTTGATGATACATGCCTTTTGGTTATGTGTAAAGAATTAAACCTTGGTCAATGAAATGGTTAGGATTTACTTTTTCCTTATTCATTTTATTCATTTATTCTTTTGGAAAAAGAAAAGCAAATGAGAAAATGGTGGCTTGTTTTGTTTTGTTCATGAAGCTTCATGAATGCTTTGACTTGATGACCATTTTGTTTTTAGCTTAACCCTAACCATTGCATTAAACCATGATTAGTTCTCTACACTTAACTATGGTCATGTTATGATAAGGATTGATTATTCTTTTCTTTTTAATTAACTTATCATAACATAATTCTTCTTCTTCTTGCTTTCTTCACTTGAAGAAAGCAAGCTCCATCAATGGTGATTGATGGAAATGAGTGAGAAATCCAATTCTAAAGTCTACCCACTTCCTATTTCTTCATCCTCTACCTCTTGCCAAGTAGTAGAGTGTGTTTCCTTCACAAGTTTTCATGACTTGGTGAAGGTGGAGCTTAATTTAGCGATGCCTCGACGTAGATCATCTTCGGCATGGACATCGACGACCTAGCTCGCCATTTCTCCGACGAAGCCAACGCTAGAGCCCGGAAATTCATTTGGACAGCGAGGGGACTTCGTTGCGGAGCTATGGAGGTGGAGCACCGGATCTACAAAGGTTGTATTTCCGTTTAAACTTTAGTTAAGTTGTTAACTAGTTTCATTTTCGCCTAAACTTCTAGCCAACGATCCGTAGTCTAGGGTTTCTCGGCACCGTATTTTTGAAATTGGCATGGTTGATGCCTTGTGAGACCTCATTAGGGTGCCTAGGAACCCTACAGTGGTTTCAGAGCCTAGCTAGAGCCTTAGGCGAAGTCTAGACGGAATTTGAAACCCGAACGAACCCGAAACCCAACTCAAAAATGCTCTCTGTCCTTTTTCTAAAATCTGGGATTTTTCAACATTAAAAATATGCAGAAAATTCAGCAGGGAAATCTAAGAATTACGGAGCAAAAAGTTTCTCATGAACAGTCATAACTGCGGCGGAACCGCAGCAGAAGCCTAGCTTCTGCGGCGGTTCCGCGGCCCATTGATGACGTCAGCTTCCCTTGTTTGCACAGTAATTCCTATTTTCTGAAGTTGGATTTTCTGGGAATTTTTAATATTTATTCAAGAGTTGAATTTTCTGAGGTTGTTTTGGGGATTCGTATGTTCGATCGGATTATCAAATTTTGTCTGTGTGACTTTCCGGGTAAATTTTAGAATATGTTAAAAAAAAGTTCGACCGGATATAAATACCCAATTTTTACCCTATCGGGAAATTTCCAAGTGTTGGATTTTTCTGTAGTTTAACGACGTTCTAAGTAGTGCAAGTAACGCGATGGACCCTCTAGAAAACAACAAACCTTAACTCGATTATGTGACCGTCTTGAACTGCCCTTTGAACCTTCGGGTTTGGGGCAGTACGGCGTGCCACATGTGAGGCGTTGGCTTGACCCTTCTACGGTTGGACCGTTGGTACTGAGGCACGAACTGAATGTTTTTGGACTTGTTTCATGTGTTGATCTGTATCGGGAAAACTTGGGTGTTCGATTGTTCGATCGGAAAGTTTGACATTTTCTATTTATCCGGAATGGGATACAATAATTGGAATTCACAAAAGTTATGAGATAACTGAATGAATGTTATAAACATAGAGCTTTAGTCTCACTTGATCGGTTGCTACGGAATTTTGATTTGATCAAAAGTCCGTCGCAATCACGTAGCGTACGCGGATACTCGCCGGGTAAACTTAATAGACAGATACACCCCCTAGCCCCGACCAAGTGACTGTAGGAGAACCCCGTCGCCGAAAGCATCTGTTCGGGTGCTCACGGCAGCGGTGTTCCGCCTTAGTGCACTTCATCGACGGCGTCGGGGGTGCGGCCGCCTACTAAAGTTTGCGACGAGCATTCGATCAGGATGTCGGGAATCTTATTGAATTCCCCGACTTGATATTGAAAAGAGTTTTCGATTTTGAGACTAAAATGCGGGGTTTATAATTGTTAGGCATGCGATGTCTAAAGAATTCATTTGGTCAGGCATGCGATGTCTGAGGAGGTTGCGGATTCCAACTGTTGTAGTTTTACACTTTCTTTTCTGTGACCGTAACTGTAATATGTGATATCGCCGGTTTCGTTGCTATATGTCAACGACAATTGGGATACGCATGTTTACTTACGTTGATGACTTGTGTTGTTATGTGTTGCTGGATATGTTATATTGGATCGTCGTGTTTGAATAGCCGGGGTTTTTATGTGAGATGAGTGTTTTTCATTTTCAATCATGTAAAAAACTTGTATGTAATATTCTTTTATTGGGGCACTTCCAGGTTGCGGAAGTTGTCACCTTTTGTATATTATTTACTTTTCCGCACTAGGATAGACCCAAGGAGGAGGGCACAAGTAACCGGGTTCTGGAGTCCAGTGGGAGACCAACTCGAGGAGTCTAGTCCGGGTCTCCTAACTCCAGAATTGGTAGGGTTGCTTGCCGCTCTCGTAGAGATCTAGGGATGTGGGTTTGGCTATTCATCACGACCGTGGAATCCGTGTTTTATACTGGCTCGTATTGAAAACACGGACGTCCTAGTATATCCAATATTTCATATGATTCTTCTGCTGCGATATCTGTGATGTGATCATGTGATGTTCTGTGATAGATACAGTATATAGTATATATGATATATATTATATAGACGTTACTTATGTTTTACACCCGCACTAGCCCTGCCCCGCTCTGCCGTTAGTTACCTAACCTAACGGTGCACGAGGGGACATCGAGGCGAATGCGGATGGCATAAGTGTACGTCGTATTTATCTGTGATGTTTAGGTACTTAAATGATGGGAATTCATTAATATGATTAATGAAATAAAAGAAACCTAAGATGTTGTAGAATCGAATTTCAAAATAAAAGGGGTAGCTACAGTTCTTGCTTTGCACAGTGGTATATTTGATATATCCTGCACCTTATTCGATAAGGAAAGGACCGAGATCCCTTCACCGGGAGTGACTCCTTTAGCAATAACTGGCAGATGATACACACTCGGTTTGTCTTTTGATTGCTTTTAAGTGTTTTTGCTTTGCACAGTGATATATATGATATATCCCGCACCTCATTCGACGAGGAAAGGACCGACGATCCCTTCACCGGGAGTGACTCCTTTAGCAAAACTAGAAAAGCCTCAAAAACACTCCATTTCAAAATTCATTCGATCCTACAACGATATCAAGTTCATTACGCAATAGGTTTTCATAAAAACCTGTCGTAGCCCTCCGTCATTTCAGATAAGTCCTATTTAGTATTCGTGCTACGTTTGTTGGCCTGCGTCAAGGCGTAGTGTGTGGTAGCTAACTAGTATTTATCTGCTTATGCATATGATGCAGATTGGATTAGGGTAGTCGTGCGACTTTGTTGGCCTGCGTCAAGGGTCGTGCGGGTGGGTTTAATTCAATCAAGAAATGACTGGTTGAACTTGACTAGCGGACTATGGTTTGTTGGCCTGCGTCAAGGTCATAGGACGCTAGGGGCAAAATATTATCGGGAATTTCAAGTGTTGAAATTTGCAATGAGATTACATACCTTCTATGAGATAGTTGGATCCCGATACCCGCTGCGAGTAATTGTTACTCCTGGGAGAGTTTTGCACATTACAATTAGCCGATCAAGTAGGTGTCTAGAAAGGTGTCAACGGGGTTACGCCTCTGGGAAAACGAGATTTACATTAATTAGGTTCGTGCGAAAGAACGGGGGACCTCCCTCAAAGTACCGACACTGGCCTGGCTGAAAGATTGGCAAACTTGTAGTGTGTAATTAATCCCGGCTAGTCTTTCCTTTTAGGGTTTGAAGGAAGATTTGATAAAAAGCAGTGGGATCCATCCTGATCAGATAAAATAATAACCAATCTATTCTTGCAAGAGCGCACGCTGAGGGTTTTCTTCTCTCTCTCCTGGTAGCGACCATATCATGCCTTAATCAAGATAATAAAACGGAATATTGACCGAACCCGCTTGTTATACTGAGCTGGGGAACGTTGGTCCCGCTCCAACTTATAATGGTTATAAGACAGAGCAGGAAATTGGGGAATACCAGATTTCCCGTGCCGCCCAAACGAAGAGAGTGCATGTTGATGCATCATCTTCGGGTGTGTTCATTATAAAGAACTGTTTCTCAGTATCCTCCGCATCCTGGGTATATGATACCGGATCAGGATCCCAGATATGTAATCTGTTACATAGGGCTACTAAAGGGTAGAATAACTGAGAACGGGTGATAAGTTTCATGAAGCAGAAAACGGGGCAAGTGTTGCAGCCAAGTCTGTTGGTCACTGTCACCCTGTATTGTAATACATTGATTCTGAACGAATGTTGTTAGATACCGAACCTGATATACAAAATCATATCTGTCTCTTTATTAGTAAAGAAACGATAAAATTTTGTATTGTTGGATAATGTTTTGAACATTTCCTATATCAAAAGTTGATCGGTTCAGGCACGTTATCTAAAAGCATTAATGTTCTAAATCAAACTATAGTTCTTCGTATACAGAACACATACAAAAGGAAGAGTTCAGAAATGGACGGATCCTTCTTGAGGTATTGTAGACTAGGTCATATCAATGCGACCCGACTAGCTGGAGTTACTTATAGATGCATATTTAAATTATTTTGAATTTACATCTTGTGAAACTCGCCAGTCATGTCACAAAGATAAGATGACCATAGCTCTGTTTATTGGAAACAGAGAAAGAGTTAGTGAACTCTTGGGATGATACATGTTGATGTATGTAAGTCCCCTGTCTACACATACCAAGACCGGTTCTTTTTACTTCATTACATTCTCTGATAATCTTTCAAGATTCAGACCTATGTTCCTGTTGAAACACAAGTCCGAACCTTTTAAGATATTCACAGAATATAAGTTAGAAGTAGAGAACCAAAATACGGGTATAAGTATTATGTCCTATGATGAGATCAGGGAGGAGAATACTTGAGCACAGAATTCTTGGACTTTTCTAAAGGGGAATGAGATTCTCTCTCAGCATTACTCCTCTGGATACACCATAGCACGATGGTATATCAGGGCGGAGCAATCACACCCTATATGATAAGATGTGCTCTATGATGAGTACTACTGAGTTACCTATTTCCTTTTGGGAGTTATGCACTTGAGAAGCTGCATACCTATTGAAAATGGTTCAAATCAAATCAGTTGCCTACCACTTCATATTTGATATGATATGGGAAGAGCCCATGTCTTAAGCTAGTTAAGATTTGGGGTTGTCCGGCTAATGTCTAAAAGCAAAATCCAGAAAAGCTCGAGGCAAGGTCTGTTAAGTACAACTGGAAAGGTTCCAGCTATACAAATGACAGCTGCTGATTTGGTAGAACCAAAGGATTCAGTAGAAACCAACGAACCTCAGCCTCTCCGCCGATCTAGTAGGGTTCCTCACCCACCTGAAAGATACTTCTGTTTCTCTATGACAGTGGGAGCGAGAATTGCATCATGAGATGATGACCCAACTAGTTTCGAGTTGGCCATCAGAAGTGAGACTCTGTAAGAATGGCTGGATGCTTAGTGATCTGAGATGGAATCCATATACACCAACAAAGTATGGACTTTGGTTGCTATATCTGAAGGGTTAAATCCCCATCAGGGGCAAGTATATCTTGAGAAGATTACTTGGTGTACATGGAAAGGTTGAGACTTTCAAAGCTAGACTTGTTAAAGGTTTTCGTCATCAACCAGGCGTGGATAATGATGAAACCTTTTCCAGTACCTATGGTTAAGTCCATCCTGATCCTACTTGTCACGGCTACATACCATGACTACGATATCTGGTGGTTGGGTGTCATGACTGCTTTTCTAAATGATGTTTTAGAAGAGTGCGTCTATAAGTACACAGCCAGAGGGCTTCGTAGACAGTGGGAGCAGCTGAAACGTGTGAAAGATGCTTTATAGGATAAAGCAGGCATCGCGGAGTTGGAACATCTGTTTTGATGGATTAGTCAAAGAAGTTTACATCATCAAAATGGTAAATGAACCTTGTATAAACAAAAAGGTAGTAGGGAGTATGGTGACGATCCTCGTAGAGTACGTGGATGACATACTCTTGATAGGGAAGGAGTTTCCTATGCTACGCTCGGTCGATCTCCGCTTATCACAAGGATTCTCCAATAGGATCAAAATGATACCTACTAGATCCTGGGTTTTGGATCTATGTGATAGATCTAAATGGATGTTAGGAATCTCACTAGCAGTAGTGAGATGGTATCAATCGATCCTGGGGAAAATCACTGGAAGTGTTCCAGAGTGATAAAGACGACTGAATGTCAGTCACGGGCATTGTCTTTACCCTCAATATAGGGACGGTATATTGGAAGAGTTCCAAGTTAGATACCGTGGCATACTAGACGATAAAGGCAGGATACATCGCCACTTAAGATGCAACCAAAGAGGATGTTTGGGTGTATATTAGTTCATGAGATGAACTACGTTCCTACCATTGTGAGACAATGGAGTTGTGGCTTATGCCAAGGAACGCCGGTCCCATCAGTGATCCAGACTTATTCTAAGGCAGTATCACCTGATCATAGAGATGGTTGATCTCCAGGTTGATCGAGGCAAGGAGGGCAGACTTAGAGGATAACGCAACGGATCCACTCACGAAGGCCTATTCCCAGAGAGAGACTTTTATGGGATGGTTGAGTATGAGATACTACAACCACTGCTACAGATGGCCCTAGTGCAAATAGGAGATTGTTAGTTATATGTATGCCCTAGAGGCCATTACTGTACATAGGATGTATATTGTAGTTGATGCTGGGACATATATGTAAGTCTACGGTAGCGCCCCGGCAGTCTACAGACGCCAAACGCGGAACAAAAACTTTTTAACTGGCGCTATCGTATACTTTAACCCGGATCTGCCATTATTGCTAAACTAACAAACTGTAAAGAGTGTAGAAAGGTTATACCGAACGATCCGAGTCCTTCGTTCTTCAACCATCATCCCACGCTCCGTTGCGGCTGCTCCGATCTCGTCGATCTCCAATATCCTCGTCGAGGTGGCACCACGTCGACGATTCTTTAAACGGGCTCCCGCCTCTGACTTGAGGCAACTCGGTCGTCAAGTTTGCTAAAAGAGATGACCAAGAATGATGTAGAGAATGAGTAGATGACTTTGTCTCACTTCGTCCAAATCCGTGGACGATCGGTTAATGAAGTTGCCGATGGAAATGAAATGGAACAAGAAATGAACTATCAAATTTCCATACACTTTAAACCATAGTCTTTTGTATCAAAAATGAAATCAATCTCTCTCTTTCACTTCAAGGGTGGCCGGCCACAACATATAGAATGAGGAGGGTGAGTGTAGGAGGAGGGAGGTGACCATAAGACATGAAACTTCTCACAAAATATCCTTAGCTAAACAAGAATCATTAAAGCTAAAGCATAACTCACTAAAACACCTCATCAAGTCATTAATGCAACCATTAATGTCAAGATGAGTCACTTAGCCACCTCACCATATAGAAGCTTCTAGAAGCACGACTCAACCCTATCCAAGAAAAGATAAATCCGTCTTTAACCGAATGTTAAAAGACGGCTGATAGAAAACTGGAAACTGGCAACTTCCAAAAGTTATCCTGAAACGACTTTCAGGAAACCCCGAAACTGTATAAATATACCCGCATTTGTATTACGACCGAATACAAATGCAACTGAGACAAAGATATTATACCTACTCAATATAATACTTGGATCCGGCTTAAACCAAAGCCGACCAGTATCATCTGCCCGAAAAATAACACGTGCATAAACGCACGTGCATTTTCCGAACCCTGCCATAAAACCATACGGCTTCTACAACGTTTCGCCCGAACTTGGGAAACTGTCTGTGGGGGACTCTAATGACTCGTCAGTACCCTGGCCGTGGGTTTAACCACAAACCGTCAGCGACACTAGTTATGCGTAACGGCTGCCCATGGACTGACCTCAAGGGATGCCGATGAGCGAACTCATCCGGAAAACCCTACTGAGCCTAACAGTGACAATGTATATACAGTCCAGTCCATTCGTCTATGAGTATCGCATATCTGCCTAGGGGGCTAGTAACGTCAGACCCCCAATAGCAGTATAAGTCGTGTCGGAGTGAAGCCCAATAACACCTTGAGATACTACTGGAGTACCTACCAGTAAATCTCCTGCCATGGCCATGGACTTTATGTAATGGCTCTCCTAGATACAGCACGACCTCGCCCCCAATACCGGGAGAGACGAATCCCCTGCCGATCCGCTCACGTGCCTCCATATGGCTCGGGACTGTACCCAAAAACTACCTGTTTGCACGACTCCTTTGAGCCGTGGTAGGGTAGAAATCAAAGCACAGTGGGAACTCACACGAGACAAATGACGACCTCAGGTCGATGAACTAACCTGTACACATGTCACCAGGGAACTGCTATCTGACGATAGATATAGTACTAACTAGCAGATTCCCGGCGAGTCCTGTCCGGTGTACTCATAACCCAATGAGCACCTGTATACATCTTAGGTGATCCAACTGACACCAGTGGCTTATGAGACCGGCCACCGCCCCTCGTCGGGGTCTCGACTGTACACACTAGTCTACTTCGCAGTATCGATGCCCTGTCTCGAAACTCCCATGACTAGGGACCATAATTAAGGATATGCATATATACCACCCAACTCTCACGTATATGATCGCCATCATACTGTTGGTGGTAAAGCAAGATCCTAAGGGCTCTATCAAAGTGTAACATGTAATCAGTCACCTGATCATGTACACGACTGATAAAGGCAAACCAGATAGCATACTATCATCTCGAGTAAGATTGTCCTACCGGTATAGGTCCTCCGCAATCATTGCAACCACGTACCTGTGATCCAATAATTGACTATGAGGGCACTATCTCCAACAATCTCCCACTTGCACTCAAAGCTAATTATTTCAATGTCGACTACTCACAGCCCGTGTGAAACCGAACATCCAACTCCTCTACTAATCAGTCTCACAAAGCCCGTTTGTAAAACTATTGTGTTCGAGAAATAGCCTCAGTGAGTGGATCCGCCTAGAAGTTTCTTTCTATATCTCTCTAAATCTCAAGTTCGCGGAGAAAGCCATCTCCCGAATCGAGTAATACCTGTCTTAGAATATGTCTGGATATCTGATGGGACCTAGTTCATAAATGAACTCCAAATCCAAACTTCTTAGACTGTATCGATCACTGAACCTAATCAGTATCCGACACCATGCCACCCACAGTATCCTCTTGAACTACCTGTCCATAATACTGTCCCTCTTCGTCAGAGGGAAAACTGTAACTCTGACAATCACTCTGTCATCCATGTCACCTTTGAAGCCTGGAATGATAATCGTCTCCCGAAGGAGGCTGCCGTCATCAAATCCGTAGAACATGTACTTATGTTCTAAAACTGCTTCCTTATGTTTCTCCAGGATTGGATTAATACAAACTTATTGCAGCTAATGCAAAAACAACATCTGGTGTGGTACTTGACATCTCATGATTGACTCAATTGCCTAAGCAAGTGATCTGCCAATCATGCACATCCCTCTCCCCTTTAGTCTATACGACACCTTTAGAGAGGGTGATTCTATCACCTGCAGGTACACCACCATGCTAGGAGTCCACTATTCTAAAAACCATTAGAATATCTGTCAAAGTACCCACATTGGGAAACTACACAAATCCAGATCTAAAACCATAGATCTAGAAACCAGAATGTCAAATATTATATCCATATCCTGTCTGGAGAAACAACTGTGTGACGACCACAGTTCAACCGATCGTAGTATAGGAATTTTACTTCCTACTCTGTGTATGTCATCCTGATACCATGACATCACACCCTACTACCTTCTTTAACAGATCCATCCCCTATTCTGATTGAAGTCAAACCCATGACTGTCACATCAAAATTAGATGATCTATCTCCGCTATAACTGCTCAAGTCTATAAATAGATATAAGCATCTTGCCCACTATGCTTCCGCTGCTCCCACTGACTACGACAACCCTCCTACCGGGTCTCATAGCCTGGAACAACAGTAGTGTCAAGTCTGGGTAGATAAGAACCTCCCTGTCACCGTCCTTGAGGCTACCGGAGTACCTCTCGGGTGTCTGAGGTTACCCACCAAATCTGCGGAGTGGCTATTGGAATGCCAAACCTGATTGAATGTATAGGTCCTATTAAATTTTCCGTAATCGTTCGCGGTTCTAGAATCACTTCCAGTTCTACCATACTCCCACTACTGTTTTCTGAAAAAGATCTATTTTACTAAAACTGTGGCGAGTCAAGAACAATATCACTATTGATCTTCCAAATGGTAGAATATCAACCCTCGTCATAGCCAGGGTCAACCCACAAACAGCCATTACAGAATCGTGCCCTGAGTTATCCAGAGTCTGGTTTCAAGCATAAGCTGGACAACTCCCCGTACCTTAATATCTTTTAAGGTACGAACTATTCTATATCCAATATAGAAACTTTGGCACTTATTTAATTGGAACCAGATTCAAATCATGCAGCTGTCTCCAGTGCATATCAACTTAATGGAAAGAGGCTAATCAGCATTACTCAACTTAGGAATCCATCCAATTATGAGTAACCTGAAAGAGAAACACGTTTCTCAAAATCATCACTATTATCTGAATACCAATCACAAGAATCTACATCTTCGATCTCTTTGAAGAATCCTGATACTTGTGACACCCGGTTCTCTACTTTATTCTTATACCCATAACTTCTCAAAACTTAGACCTTGTATTTCTACGAAACACTTGTCTAAATAGTAGAGAAGTTATAAGTAAACAGAACATAGTACGAGGACCTACCCCTTTGTCATGATGGACACTTGGACAACATACAATACTCTGTATAAGTCCGCTGAGTTAAACAACTCAAAACCTGTGCGTCGTAGGTTGAAAACTGTACCCTGGCGATTTCCTCAAATATCACCAATTACAACGAATTCCGATATAATGAGGATAATTACCTAATTCCCAATAACTTACTCCCACTCATCATCTGTAAAACCATACAGATATGAGAAGGAAACCTGGTAAATACATACCCTTGGAGTAAGTGTCTAATCGGGAAAACAATTTTTCTTTTAACAATGCACTGAAACATGAAAATGTTTCGTAGGGGTATCCTGGTATTCATAGCAATGCCTCTTCCATAATCCAATTCATGACTTCAACCGTATATCTTATTGCCATCTCTTCAAATCCCTTTATTTGTCTTTAGTCGTTACCTTCTGTACACCATCGTTAGGCTAAATGGTTTTCTTCCTTCCCTACCGTTCGGCACCAGCCTATGGTTTGGAAGAAGACTATCCAGTAAGCATAATAGGTGTACCCTCCTAAACCAAGGAGTACTCGCATCTCGAGAGAAGGTGATGATAAAAGACAACTGAATAATACCTTATTCTTTTAAAGGTGAAATAGGAGTGGCGATGAAGTACGCAGTTTTGGTCGTGAATGATATCAGTCGCAATTTACTTTGCCCTCTTTCTAATCCCTTTATTTTGTCTTTACATATTACCTTCTGCACACCCTACTTAGGCTAATTGGTTTTCTTCATTCCCTACCTTTCGGCACCAGCCTATGGTTTGGAATAAGACTATCCAATAAGCGTAATAGGTGTACTCTCCTAAACCAAGGAGCCCTCGCAACCTGAGAAAAGGTGATAATAAAAGACAACTGAATAAACCAATTCTATTTCTCCTGAACCTGGATCCATCCTCGAAGAAGTCCCTTCGAGTTCGTATATAACCATACGATGGATCTATCCAATGGAAGTGGATATCCGTAGTAATACGGGTGTTCTGAGAAATTCAAAGGGTAAAAGAAGGAGTGGCAATGACTTATGCAACTCAGACAATCCAAAAGCCAGTATTTTAAGAAGGTTCGGTCAACCTGGTCACTGAGTCATAGTCTAGGGTCGGTCAAAGGTCGCTGCCAAAGAGAGAGACAAAAAAAACACTCTGCGTGCACTCTAACCTAGATCAGAATGGTCATCACTTTATCTAATCCGGAAACCTCCCACTGTCCTGTCAAATTCTCCTCCAAACCTAAAGAAGAATCAATCGGGATCACCCGAAGAGTAAACCAACTCATCAGTGGGAATCGGGATCCAACTCTCATCGCATGATAACGTGATGGAATGCATCCACGTTACTCATACTCCAGAAGGTATGCGCATACTTGGCAAGTTTCAGTTTCTTTAGAAACTCCCGATATAGTTTTTGCCCCATGCTCTTATAACCTTGGAGTTAGGTCAAAATGTCATAAGTCACATGCCAAGTTCTACCCATCACTATCTTGTTAATTTGAACCCACCCGCACATGCCCTTGGCGTTAGGTCAAAATGGCAGAACGGCTGTCCCAAACCAACTCATCTATCTATGCAACAATTGAATACCCAGCAGCTACCAAACACTATGCCTTGGCGTTAGGTTAAAATACATAGCTTGAATACCCAAAAGAAGTGACGGAGGGCTACGGCTGGTCTTTGGCGAAAAAACCTTTAACGTAGTGAACTTGATATCGCTGAAGGAACCTGATAGCTTTTTAAAATATAGTGGCGAAAACCTTTTGCTAAAGAGGTCACTCCCGGTAAAGGGATCTCGGCTCTTTCCTCGTGGAATGAGGTGCGGGATATTCCACTGAATACCGCTATGCAAAGCAACTTGTAATCGACTATAGTGAAGTTATTACCATGACGCAAACTTCTGCCCAAGGGGTCAGTCCCGGTGAAGGGATATCGGCCCTTGCCCCGTCGAATGAGGTGCAGGATATTCCACTGAATACCGCTATGCATAACAAAAGAAAACGTCTTTGCAATAACACTTTTTAAATTTGTTCCAACAACTGTAAACAGGTTTGTTTTACTTTGCATTGATCAGAATCAACGCAGTCCCATCAATTAATCACAATAGAAAAGAACGAAAATAAAATGTACGTATATGCCATCCGCATTCGTCACTGGGTCCCGTCATCACCCGTTAGGTTACTTAACTAACGACAGAGCGGGGACTGGACTAGCGCGGGTGTAAAACATATACAACATCTAATAGTATATAAACCAATATACAATAATCGCTCCAGGCGTGATAGTATGCAACATTACAGAAAAGTAATAAGCAACACAGAACAATACAGATAATCTGGGATCCCCGGGTTTCACAGAGCCGTTGCTGAAACCCGACGTTCCCCTGTCGTGTGGATAGCCTGTGCAATGAAACCTAGACCCCTACGGGTGCGGCAAGTTACCCGCCAAAACCTGAAGCGAGGCAGCCCCCTACAGCATAGTGAATGGACCACCCAGCACTCCACGGAATCCGGTAATCTTGGGCACCTCTCCTTGGGTCAACCTGTACCCCCTACGAGTGCGGAGAATAGTCTGCCAATTCTAGAATGGGGCCCCTCTGCCTCTCAAAGCCATGAGATGCGGACCCGTTGCTTCTCAGAACCCGGCTATCCGTGCACTCCGTCACGGGGCAAAACCTAGTACAGTAATGAAAAATAGTACAATAGGTACATCGACCGCAACCTGGTCGTGCCCCAAAAGAATATTATACAACAGGCAGTGACGGCAGTCCACAAGTTGGACGCTCGCCCCGCAATATCAAATGTACAAATAAACTCAAACTGTACTACCATTGCACACTGCTATCCATCACGAAAAATCCGCAACATCACAGCACAACACAGAACATCAACGCGAATGTCACGTTCGCAAACCCGTCTAAAAGAACTATAGCAATCAAACGCGGTTTACCGATTAAATGACATTCCCGGTCGGAGATATAATGTAAGCACTGTAAACTAACATGTTTAAATTTCGATCGACCAAATATCAAGAAGTGGGCCCCACGACTTACTGGTGAACAGTAACAAAACCTGGGCCCAAAAGATATATACCAAAAATCCCAAAATCCAACAGAGAACCCACTGTACAAATTTGGGAGCATGAGCTCACCAAGTGGCCGCGGATGCGCGGCCCAACCATGGGTTTGGCCGCGTTTCCGCGGCGGTTTGGTGGAGTCACGTGCCCAAATTTGGTCGTGGTTCTTAGAAAAGACTGCACAGATTTTTAAGACATGTAGAATAATTTTAGGAGACCATTTAAAATCGACAGAAACTGTGAGCTTGGGATTTTGCAATTTTCGATTTCCGGTTCGATCGATGTTTTAAACGCGTTAGCACAAGTTAGCATAGCAAAATGGTGAGGCTCTGATACCACTGTAAGTCTACGGTAGCGCCCCGGCAGTCTACAGACGCCAAACGCGGAACAAAAACTTTTTAACTGGCGCTATCGTATACTTTAACCCGGATCTGCCATTATTGCTAAACTAACAAACTGTAAAGAGTGTAGAAAGGTTATACCAAACGATCCGAGTCCTTCGTTCTTCAACCATCATCCCACGCTCCGTAGCGGCTGCTTCGATCTCGTCGATCTCCGATATCCTCGTCGAGGTGGCACCACGTCGACGATTCTTTAAACGGGCTTCCGCCTCTGACTTGAGGCAACTCGGTCGTCAAGTTTGCTAAAAGAGACGACCAAGAATGATGTAGAGAATGAGTAGATGACTTTGTCTCACTTCGTCCAAATCCATGGACGATCGGTTAATGAAGTTGCCGATGGAAATGAAATGGAACAAGAAATGAACTATCAAATTTCCATACACTTTAAACCATAGTCTTTTGTATCAAAAATGAAATCAATCTCTCTCTTTCACTTCAAGGGTGGCCGGCCACAACATATAGATTAAGGAGGGTGAGTGTAGGAAGAGGGAGGTGACCATAAGACATGAAGCTTCTCACAAAATATCCTTAGTTAAACAAGAATCATTAAAGCTAAAGCATGACTCACTAAAACACCTCATCAAGTCATTAATGGAACCATTAATGTCAAGATGAGTCACTTAGCCACCTCACCATCTAGAAGCTTCTAGAAGCACGACTCAACCCTATCCAAGAAAAGATAAATCCGTCTTTAACCGAATGTTAAAAGACGGCTGATAGAAAACTGGAAACTGGCAACTTCCAAAAGTTATCCTGAAACGACTTTCAGGATAATCCCGAAACTGTATAAATATACCCGCATTTGTATTACGACCGAATACAAATGCAACTGAGACAAAGATATTATACCTACTCAATATAATACTCGGATCCGGCTTAAACCAAAGCCGACCAGTATCATCTTCCCGAAAAATAACACGTGCGTAAACGCACGTGCATTTTCCGAACCCTGCC
This sequence comes from Agapanthus africanus, assembly GCA_030015575.1. NCBI lineage: Eukaryota > Viridiplantae > Streptophyta > Magnoliopsida > Asparagales > Amaryllidaceae > Agapanthus > Agapanthus africanus. The sequence goes on along the minus strand of JASDDO010000031.1, from coordinate 377,344,548 downwards.
ATAAAACCATACGGCCTCTACAACGTTTCGCCCGAACTTGGGAAACTGTCTGTGGGGGACTCTAATGACTCATCAGTACCCTGGCAGTGGGTTTAACCACAAACCGTCAGCGGCACTAGCTATGCGTAACGGCTGCCCATGGACTGACCTCAAGGGATGCCGATGAGCGAACTCATCCGGAAAACCCTACTGAGCCTAACAGTGACAATGTATATACAGTCCGGTCCATTCGTCTATGAGTATCGCATATCTGCCTAGGGGGCTAGTAACGTCAGACCCCCAATAGCAGTATAAGTCGTGTCGGAGTGAAGCCCAATAACACCCTGAGATACTACTGGAGTACCTACCAGTAAATCTCCTGCCATGGCCATGGACTTTGTGTAATGGCTCTCCTAGACACAGCACGACCTCGCCCCCAATACCGGGAGAGACGAATCCCCTGCCGATCCGCTCACGTGCCTCCATATGGCTCGGGACTGTACCCAAAAACTACCTGTTTGCACGACTCCTTTGAGCCGTGGTAGGGTAGAAATCAAAGCACAGTGGGAACTCACACGAGACAAATGACGACCTCAGGTCGATGAACTAACCTGTACACATGTCACCAGGGAACTGCTATCTGACGATAGATATAGTACTAACTAGCAGATTCCCGGCGAGTCCTGTCCGGTGTACTCATAACCCAATGAGCACCTGTATACATCTTAGGTGATCCAACTGACACCAGTGGCTTGTGAGACCGGCCACCGCCCCTCGTCGGGGTCTCGACTGTACACACTAGTCTACTCCGGAGTATCGATGCCCTGTCTCGAAACTCCCACGACTAGGGACCACAATTAAGGATATGCATATAAACCACCCAACTCTCACGTATATGATCGCCATCATACTGTTGGTGGTAAAGGAAGATCCTAAGGGCTCTATCAAAGTGTAACATGTAATCAGTCACCTGATCATGTACACGACTGATAAAGGCAAACCAGATAGCATACTATCATCTCGAGTAAGACTGTCCTACCGGTATAGGTCCTCCGCAATCATTGCAACCACGTACCTGTGATCCAATAATTGACTATGAAGGCACTATCTCCAACAATATATAGGGAGGACTTTCTTGCTCGACATGATAGTATGCTATCTGGTTACCCTTTACCTTAACGTGTACACTGATTGTCTCTCTGTTACATGTTGGTAAAGCCCTTAGGATGTGTACTCGACTACCTGGACTATGATGCGGATCATACTAGTGGGAACATGGTAGTCTATAAGTACATCCTTCAAAGTCCCTAGTCGTGGGTGTATCGAGACGGGGCATCGATATACCAGAGTAGACTAGCGTGTACCTTCTCGACCCATACAGATGGGCGATGGATGATCCCATATCCATTGGTGTTTGACATCAGAGGAGATATACGGGTGCTCAGTAGAGACTGGGTACACTGGACGGACTCGCCGAGAACTCCCAGATGGTATTATACCTCACGTCAGATGGCAGTTCTCTGGTGACACTGGTACAGAGTAGTCTGTTGACCCGAGATCGTCATAGAGTCTTGTGTGGTTCCTACTGTGCTTTGATTTCCACCTTACCACGTCCAAGAGGGCGTGCAAAATGGTGGTTTTTGGGTACAGTCCCGAGTCACATGGAGGCAATGAGCGATAGGAAGGGATTCGTCTCTCCCGGTATAGGGAGTTGATGTTGCGCTGTGTTCGATTGGCTATAACAGGAAATCCCTGGCTAGGGTTGCTGAGATTTACTGGTAAGTGTTACCAGTAGTTTCTCGAATTGTTATAGACCTCATATCAACACGACTTATCGAGCTATTGGGGTCTGACGTTTACCACCCCTAGGCGAGATATGCGACATATCAGACGATCAGACCGGACTGTACGGTAGTGTTACTGGTTGGATTCACTGGAGAGTGAGCGGGCTTGCTCGTCGATCTTATGATCGCTCAATACCCGGATGGCCGTTATGTTTAGCAGACCGCTTGCGGCTTGTGGGTGTTTGATATGATCATCACCTGTTGCCGGCGTATTGACGAGTCTTTAGAGTCCTACACAGAGGTTTCCTGGCTCAAGCGAAACGAAATAGGAGCGCATATGAGATATGTGCGGGACCGAGAATGATACCAGTATGTGATACTGTTTTTGATTCTCGCGATATGTGACATTGATCGGTTATATGTGATATAGCCGGGTTATCGGATCAAGTGTTGATTCGATAAGTTGTTACTGTTGATATTAGTCGGTTATATGTGATATGACCGGATCGTTAAATCAAGTGTTGATTTAATGATTTAATGCATAATTATATATTTGATATATTACTTTGCATTAACTAGTAACGGTTCACTTTAAATGGATTTTCTCACTCGGATGTGCGCATTGCATATGCGATATGATTTTGTGCACTTGCTTGTATCATGTTTGATGATACATGCCTTTTGGTTAAGTGTAAAGAATTAAACCTTGGTCAATGAAATGGTTAGGGTTTACTTTTTCCTTATTCATTTTATTCATTTATTCTTTTGGAAAAAGAAAAGCAAATGAGAAAATGGTGGCTTGTTTTGTTTTGTTCATGAAGCTTCATGAATGCTTTGACTTGATGACCATTTTGTTTTTAGCTTAACCCTAACCATTGCATTAAACCATGATTAGTTCTCTACACTTAACTATGGTCATGTTATGATAAGGATTGATTATTCTTTTCTTTTTAATTAACTTATCATAACATAATTCTTCTTCTTCTTCCTTTCTTCACTTGAAGAAAGCAAGCTCCATCAATGGTGATTGATGGAAATGAGTGAGAAATCCAATTCTAAAGTCTACCCACTTCCTATTTCTTCATCCTCTACCTCTTGCCAAGTAGTAGAGTGTGTTTCCTTCACAAGTTTTCATGACTTGGTGAAGGTGGAGCTTGATTTAGCGATGCCTCGACGTAGATCACCTTCGGCATGGACATCGACGACCTAGCTCGCCATTTCTCCGACGAAGCCGACGCTAGAGCCCGGAAATTCATTTGGACAGAGAGGGGACTTCGTTGCGGAGCTATGGAGGTGGAGCACCGGATCTACAAAGGTTGTATTTCCGTTTAAACTTTAGTTAAGTTGTTAACTAGTTTCATTTTCGCCTAAACTTCTAGCCAACGATCCGTAGTCTAGGGTTTCTCGGCACCGTATTTTTGAAATTGGCATGGTTGATGCCTTGTGAGACCTCATTAGGGTGCCTAGGAACCCTACAGTGGTGACAGTTCCGACGAGGAAATGAAGACCAGAGATTCCGCGAGGAGATCGGAGTGGAGGCCGAAGACCAAAGGACACGGATCGCTCGGTTTAGTATTCTACCCTTTCTCTTGTTTGCTAGCATTAGGTTAATGGTTACGATCCGGGTTTTTAGGATGCGGTAGTGCCGGTTTTCAAGTCAAGAATATTTTCGTTTCCGTATTTTGGCCTCGGATAGACGGCCGGGGCGCTACCGTAGTCCTACATGGACCTGGGATAGCATGCGCCTTAGTAGTAAGGATATACCCCAATTTGTCATAAGTAATTGCCATCTTGACATTCCGGAACCAGTCTTTATAGTTTGGCCCTTTCAAAATATTTTTATCTAATAGTAACTTAAGGCATGTCATGTTCTGGGTCACTGCAATTGAGAGAGAGAGGGAACACTTTAGCATGATGCTCTTGCAAGTTTAGAGTGGTTTTTAGTTTATCTAAACTGGATGGCTCCCACTGTTTCTCAAATCCCTCCTCAAACCAAAAAGGAAGAACTAGTCAGGACTATTCTCACCGTACAATACTTGTTTAACCGTTCAGCCAGGCCGGTGTCGGTACTTCGAGGGAGGTTTTACGACGCTTTCACGAAGTTCCTTAATTAAATAACCTCTTTTCTCTGGGGGCATATCCCCGCTGACACCTTTCTCGACACCTACTTGGTTTATAGCATTGATCGTTAAGTGACGAATCTCCTAATGAGTAGCGGATACTCACAGTAGGATCGGGATCAAAATATCATCGTGTGATAAAGCTGAAGGAATCCTACCAAAATTATCACACTCCAAATGGTATGCAACTCTTAGCAAATTTCAGTTTCTTTAGAAATTCCCGATATCAATTTCTGCCCCATGCTCTTATGACCTTGGCATTGGTCAAAATGTCATAAGTCGCATGTCAAATTCTACCCATCATTATCTTGTTAATTTGAACCCATCCGTACATACCCCTGACGTTGGCCAAATGGTAATACGACTGTCCCAAACCAACTCATCTATCTATGCAATAAATGAATACCCAGCAGCTACCAAACACTATGCCTTGGCGTTGGTCAAAATACATAGCTTGAATACTACTGAATACCCAAATGAAATGACGGAGGGCTACGAATGGTTTTGGCGAAACCATGAACGTAGTGAACTTGATATGATAGAAGGAACCTGATAGCTTTTAAAAGGAGTGGTTAAGCTCCGCAATTAAAAATATCTTCTGTTTTAAAAATAACCGAGTGGTTTCTTTTAAACTGTTCCAACGATTCAACTTTGGTTTATTTTCTTTGCATTAATATAATGCGTCCTATCAATTAACCTATCATTGCAGAAAACAACGAAAATACAACGTCCTCTTATGCCATCTGCATTCACCCATGGGCCCCGTCATTCACCCGTTAGGTTACTTAACTAACGACAGAGCGGGGGCTGGACTAGCACGAGTGTAAAACATAAGGGATGCCTAATAGATATCATATATAGATATAGTACATTCGTCAGACGCAATAATAGGCATTCCAGATCACAGATGAACATATTGAATTTTCTATGAATCCGCATTCCTTTTGAGCCTGCAAAGAAAGACGGATTACACAGTCGCGATGAATAGCCAAAACCCCACCATAGACCCCTACGGGTACGGCAAACTACCCGCCAAGTACCCGAAGTGAAGCGGTCTCCCTCAACAACGTGAGTAGGCCACTAAACACTTCAAAGTACCCGGTAGTTTGTGCACCCCACCTTGGGTCTTTCCTAGAAGCAGAAAACAGTAAATGAAATAATACAACGGTGCCTATAACCTCAACCCGGATGTGCCCCGCAAAAGAATATTACAACAAATTATAATTTACATTTGAATGAAAGAAACACTCACTCACATCCCCGGCTATCCATTCACGACAATCCAACAAGTCCACAATCACAAACCAGTAAAAACCATTACAGAAATGTGCAACCCCCTGCAAACCGACATACTAGCAGTTAGGGGAGGTTTACGAACACATTAAACACAACACAGATATAATCAAGTTAGCCAAACATCTTAGAATTTCGATCAAGCAACACAAATGAATCTACTCCAAACAATTTTCTGTGCACATAAAACCTGAGTAGAAACAAATCATCCCAGAAAATACAACATCAATACAGAAGAATAACTGAGCAAATTTGAGTTGACTCGGAGTCAACTCGGCTACGGATCCGCGGCGGATCGCTTGGATCGGCGGCGGTTCCGCGGCGCTATGGCCGAATCACAGTCCCAAATTTCTTCACAATTCTTAAAATTCCCTGCTTGTAATTTTAAGGGTCTCTGAAAAAATTTAGACCCCGTTTTAAAAACGGCAGAAACATGGTGAAAATGATGTTTTTTCGGGTTCGTTTTGCGATCGAATTTCTAACGACTTTGCTAACAAGTTAGTTATGGTTTAGCGAGGCTCTGATACCACTGTAAGTCGACGTTAGACACCCCACAAGATGCGGGGAGGCGGAATAGGTAAAATAATCATTTTGTTTAAACTAACATCAACTAACTTTACGGATCTTTGCTAAACCCTAACTAACAACTATATAGAAGTAATTAACTACTATGATAGATGATTATACCTAATGATTCAAGTCCTTCTTGCTCTTGTAGTTCACCTCCTCGTCGGCCTCCTCGATGTGATAGAAGATCCACCCGAGAGCTACTTCTCCAAGCTTTAACCTCTCACTTGAGGTAACTAGGTGGCTATGAGTGCTAATCAAAGTAACCTAGAGGATATAGAAGAGGATTAAGGATCTATTAATCTTGCTAACCCTTAGATCTCAACACCTGAGAGGTTAGGGTTAGTTCTTTGAAGAGAGAGAGCTTGAGGAGAGAGAATGTGAAAGTGAGAATGATATGAATTATGTCTCATTTGTGATATATGATGAAGCATAAAGAATATCAAATAAATCATTATTTGATATTAATAACCATGCTTCATTTAATACATACAATGAATTATCTCATGAGTCATTAAGCAATAAATGCTTCATTAACTCATTTAGATGATTCATCTCATGAGTCACTAATCCATTTAATGCAAATAACACCTAAGCTCTCCACCTCATCAATCTTCTAGAAGCTTCTCGACAAATTACGAGAATGCCCCTCCCATCCGTGAAAACACGGAAATACAGAGATTGTATAAATCCAATAATCCAATACTAGAATCTGGCTTAAACTAAAGCCCTCTAGTATAAACTGTCCGAACATCGTACGTGCATAAATACACGTATGTGTCCGAACCCTGTCGTAAAACCATACGACCTCTATATCGTTTCGCCTGAAGCAGGGAAACTCTCTGTGTGGGACTCTAAAGACTCGACACTTACGCTGGCAGTGGGTTTAACCACAGGCCGCAAGCGGTACTAGCTGTACGTAACAGTCCCCAGGTAGATGTCGATAAGAAGGCCGATGAGGAAACCCATCCGAACTCCTACTAAGCCTGATGTGACAATCTCCGTACAGTACGGTCTGTTCGTCTAGGACTATCGCATATCGGGCCTAGGGGCGGCAAGCGTCAGTCCCCTAAAAGAGGTATAAGTCGTGTCGGAGTGAAGCCCATTACACCTTGAGAAGCTTATGGAAATCATACCAGTAAATCTCGTTTGCCCTGGCCAGGGACTTTGCACAATTGCTCTCCAAACACAGCGCGATATCAACTCCCAATACCGGGAGAGACGAATCCTATCTAACCGCCACTGCCTCCAAGTGCTTCGGGACTGCACCCAACTGCTACCTGTTTGCACGACTCCTTTGAGCCGTGGTAGGGTAGCAATCTAAGAACAGTGGGAACACACTCGAAACGAAGCAGCAGTGTCAAGTCTGCGGACTATGCTGTACTCATGTCACCTGGGAACTGTTAACTGACGACGGGTATAATACCAACCAACAGTTCCCTGCGAGTCCTGTCCAGTGTACCCGTAACCCAAAAAGCACCTATATACTATCTCCAGTACAACGTACTAATGGCTGTGGGACAGACCATTTCCCCTGCTGGGATGAAAAGCGTACACACTAGTCTACTCCGGAGTATCGATGCCCTGTCTCGATAATCCTACGACTAGGGACCTGAAAAAGGATGTGCTTGTAGACTACCCAGCCCCCACTAGTGTGACTGCCATCACAACGCCGATAGTCAAGCAAGATCCTAAGGGCTCTATCAATATGTATTCGCGATATGCTAACATATACACATATTAAGATAGATATAAACCAAGTAGCATACTACCATGTTTAGCAAGACTATTAATATAACTGTGAATATCCCAAGCTTCCATTAAGTAATATACAAGCTAGTATGATACAATAATGGCCCCTAGGGCATATACACTAACATATAGACCGGTCCTTCACTTCTAAAGCTCCATGTAGTAGTCCCTTCGCTCCAAGTAGTGGTCTCCCGGACTCTCGTAAGGCTCCACTAGGAAAAAGAAACAAGCTTGCTTAAAGTCTTCAAGGCCGAAAATGATCTACGTCGAGGAATCTCCAACTTAAGCTACTTGTTCACTAATTGAGAATTAGTGAAGCAAACAAGCTACAATAAATGGCTAGTCTAGTATAGATTGATGAAGTAAGAATTTTGCTCACTTTAGAATAATTTTTCTCACTCTCTTTCTTCACCTCAAGAAAACCTAGTGAGCTCTAATGAGATGAAGAAGAAGATGAAGTCAAGAATGGAATGAATGGCAACCATGGTTGATAAAATATCATATATATTCTCATTGTAGAGACTTAACCATGGCTAAAGATAAAGGTTAGGTTAATAAATATCTAAAGTAAAGACAAAATTAGTGGACTAAGTCAATGGTTACCACAAGCTTCTCCAAACTTCCAAACCATTTGATTTTCCACCTAATTTTGTATTTACCTTTAATAATTAATTACCCTTATTATCTTAAATATAGTGTGAGTCTCATACACCCATGTACAATTTATCATCAAGCATGACATAAAGAAAATAATGCATTAACATATATCACATATATATTAAATGTACAATGAGATAAAGAAATTCTTAAGTGAGCTAATATTAGTTTATGTATATTAATATATCAAATATATAATTATACATTAAATTATTAAATCAACAATTGATTTAATAATCCTGCTATATCACATACAACCGACTAATATCATTTATATCAACTTATCGAATCAACACTTGATTCAATAACCCGGCTATATCGCATATAACCGACCGATATCATATATCGCGAGATTAGAATACGGTATCACATACATGTATTAATCTCGGTCCCGCACATATCACATATGTGTCCTACTTCGTTTCACTTGAGCCAGGAAACCTCTGTGTAGGACTCTAAAGACTCGTCAAAACGCCGGCAGTAGGTAATGATCATATCAGTTACCCATAAGCCGTCAGTGGTACTAGCTGGACGTAACGGCTACCCGGGTATTGAGCGATCAAAAGATCAGCAAGCAAGCTTGTCTAAACTCCCACAAAGCCTATAAGTAACACTATCGTACAGTCCGGTCTCTTTGTCTGATATGTCACATATCTAGCCTGAAGGTGGTAAACGTCCGACCCCAATAGCTTGATAAGTCATGCCGATGTGAGGCTCATAACTGTTCAAGAAACTACTGATAACACTTACCAGTAAATCTCATCAACCCTGGCCAGGGATTTCCTGTTATAACCAATCGATCACAGCGCAACATCAACCCCTAATACCGGGAGAGACGAAATCCCCTCCTATCGCTCATTGCCTCCATGTGACTCGGGACTGTACCCAAAAACCACCTGTTTGCACGTTCTATTGAACGTGGTAGGGTGGAAATCAAAGCACAGTGGGAATCACATAAGACTCTATGACGATCTCGGGTCTACAGACTAACATGTACCAGTGTCACCAAAAAACTGCTATCTGACATGAGGTATAATACCATCTAAGAGTTCTCGACGAGTCTTGTTCAGTGTACCCATTATCCAATGAGCACCTGTACACATTCTCTGATGTCAAACACCAATGGCTGTGGGATCAACCATTACCCCATACAGGGTCAAGAATCATACACACTAGTCTACTCTGGAATATCGATGCACCGTCTCGATACACCCATGACTAGGAACAGTTAAAGGATGTACTTATGGACTACCCTGGCCCCACTAGTATGATCTCCATCATAATCCTGGTAGTCAAGTACACATTCTAAGAGCTTTATCAACATGTAACAGAGAGACGGTACAAGTATACATGTTAAGATAAAGAGTAACTAGATAGCATACTATCATGTCGAGCAAGAAAGTCCTCCATATATATGTCCAAGCATCCAATATAATATACAATCATGTACAATAATAGCCTCTAGGGCATACATACAACTAACAAGAAGAAGCATACTATTGCGTTTTTGTCACGACCCGAAATATTAGCTCGTGACCAGCACTTGAATCACGCAACGTCTAAAGGCGTAACGGAATTCAAGTAAGATGAAACCCAGAAATCTAAACATTTTTAAGAAAAAATAAAGGAGGTGAGGTTTTGAAATGAAGGTAAAATAAAATCAAGTTTTCTTAATGCATAGAAAAGAAACATGAATGATGCAAGTGAAATTTACTAGATTGAAAACATGTTTCGTCTTTTAAAAATTTTGGCAGCACCTCCTTTGTATATTTTGATCCAAAACCACAAATACAAGATAATGATAAAAGCATCTCCAAGAGAGAGCTAGCTCTTCGCCAAACGGCGGATCACAACCACGCAATACAGTAAAAATAAGTATACGACACCCAACGGCGAAGTTCACCACAAAAAGATAAAGAAAAGCAAGACATCAAAACCACAAGTAGCGAAAAACCTCTCGCTCTAAGTCTCGCAACCACAATCCCACTAAGTCTCATTACTTATACAATTACAAATTTTGATTGATGGAGTTTACTAGATACAATGTGGAATAAAAATACAAGAGTGGGTACGATACAAATGCCCACCTACCAATGCAAAACACCCGAATGAAGCGGTGTGCCAGCGATGCCGCTACTGATCCGAGCGGTCAACCTGTAAGAACTGTGGCACAACGGGGGTGAGTTGCCAACTCGTGAGTAGAAAAATATCAACAGATAGAAATCGAATAAATAACGACTCCTGGGTCAACTATATCATAAAGGTAATACTATGATATCTAGGGTGACCGGGTCTGTATATGTGCCAACAAGGTAGTCAATACTTATATGCATGTGGATAACATCCAACAGTAATAATCAATACATGTATTCATGTGGATCTCATCCACCCATATAATCAATGTATGTATGCATGTGGATCTCATCCACCCATATAATCAATCTTCGTATGCACGTAAATATCATAAAAGAGTGTGCATGAAAGTATGAGGATGTAAATCAACGGTGTCCCTCACGACACATCAAAATCATGGAACCTGAGTGCCTAGCATCGACACTCGAAAACATCATGAAAACCGTGCCCAGCATCGGCACGTAAATCCTCATATATCAGGCTCCATCAGTCCGGATTGGCCCACGGGCTCCGTCAGTCCGGATCGGCCCATATCATCTCTCGACTCCGGTCGGTATCCTCCGGATATCCGCCACGTCCAACCAATCACCGGTAGGTAGTAGTCCCTTTGCCAGGCTCACCGTCTACTGCATAGCGATCTGTTCTCGCCCCGGGGTACCATACCGGGTCCACCATGTACCCGCAATCGGCCTCATCCAGCTCCTCGATTCGGGTTCACATGTCACACGTCTCAGAACCGAGAAAACACATGGTGGACGCACTGAAATATCATATCAAGAGAAACCGGGTTTTTAAAACAGTACATGCTTTCTTTTGAAATTGCCACAGTTCTCAAATACAGAAATCTCATGAAAACAACATATCTCAATGCGTGTAATCATAAAGCATGATATATGCAATATATAACAGAAATGTAAGCATATCAGAATATCATGCAGCATGGAACAGTGATATGACATAATAAGGGAAAACCGCTCTTTAAATGGATCCAGTTTTTAAAACAGTACATGCGGTTCCCAAATCTCTAAAATCAAATACAACATCGTATAAGGGTGCATATGTGTATATACGCAAGTATGGATGTATCAATGTATATGTGCACCAATATGGATATACAAATGTGTATATGTGCAAGTATGGATGTATCAATGTATATGTGCACCAATATGGATATACAAATGTGTATATGCGCAAGTATGTTATGCAAAGAGTCATATCATGATGCGGCAAATCTACTGTGTAGTGACATGGCAATTATCGATGATGAATTGTGTGAGCCTACAATCTGTGTACGTGTAACATACGCATCATCGATAATGGTGCAGGTGTACAATCACAGGTACAAGTAATGCAATGCGAATAACATGAAGGCGGCATAAGGTAAATCATATGCAAATACTGACGGGTATACGTATCTAACATGACCGAATCGGGGAATCGATCAATCGGCATTCAGCCTAACAACGTCGCGTACGGTATAATCCATCGTACGGCAACCTCTAGTCAAGGGTAAGGATCAATCATCAAGTCAACTCATCACGCACGGAAAATCATCGTACGGCGGCATTAAACCAATAGGGATCCTATCATCCTACAAGACAAGTGAGGGTACGGCCTAATATCACGTACGGCCTATCATCCATGAATAACAACATTCTGTGTATATATATATATATCTATATACCTATGTCGCTGGTCACATCCATAACGACCTCATATCAGGGGACTGACAAGGTATCAACCATCTCAATCGACTCGCATCTGTATACCAAAACATCGTCATATCATCATATCCGTCTTATATTCCTTCATCGCATTTGTATCTCACATCAAGTAGGGTTTACATAACATTCTATCTCTACTAAAAGTATAAGTATCTAATCTAACATACACATCCGTACCATACCATCAGATTTGTAAAGAAGCGAATCGTAGTTTTGAAAATAAGGGTTACGGTGTTTTTAAGGAAAAGATATCGTTTGAAAATCCGTAACCTCCCTCGAGGTATCTGTTTAAAGATGCATACGATTCTTCGGTTTAGAATTAAGTAGGGTTCGGATGGCGCATCTACGTCGACTGTCTAGTCCTATAGTGTCCTAAACGGCAATATCGTCAAACATCATCCTCAAATCCCATCATCACATAAAAGCCGTATTATATCATTTCTAACTATCCTTAGTTTCAAATATAATTTCACTAACTATCCTTTAATTATAACCCTAGTTTCCTAATCTAGGTTTTCTTCACGATATTCTATAAATAAGTTTCCACCAAAACTTTGCGAGGGTGCTATACGCCATCCACCCGACTTCCCCGGTGGATATAGATCCACTCACCAGGTCTTCGCTTACCGAAATCGATGACACCACGCTCCGTCGCCTCGGAATCCACGCGAAGGTACCTACAATAATAAACAATCGCAATGCGTATCAAAAATCAAGGCGGAAAACCAAAACGGCACACGTTTCGCTCATAGGTTAGAACCTATAGCCTAGCATGCAAAACACGACCAATAACCCTGGTCGTTGACGTTCAAACGCCACACGACGGAAACACAATACCAAATAACAAAATCAAGTCAAAACGAAGTCGTAAAACAATGCATCAACTCATGGAAATGGTCCCAGATTTTACCCTAATAGAAATTAGTCATATCTACATATGGGAGGGGTCTAGTTTTCAGACAATGGAGCTACAGAACAAGAACGAGACAGATCCTCACTAAACTAGCCACAAATTGCGGCCAGAAGGGATTTAATTGCGGCCTCGTAAGGGAGTTGGGGTCTCAGGTCTTGGGGTTTGCATCTATGTGCCCTGCTTATCTCTCTGTCTTTGTAAATAAATTTTCAGAGGCCACGGGTGTTAGCAGATTTTATTTTCCTCTCACAATTCCCACAATTTTCAATATCGGCAGAATTTCAAAGCTCGTGTTCCGGGGTTAAGTCTCAGGTTTGGGTCTGAATTCTAGCACTAGGGGGTTTGTGTGGCCTTTACTAAGCTCAATTTCCCAACAAAACTCAAGAATTCCCCAAACCCTAACTTGGAATTTTCTAACCTCACTAAACATCACAATATCACCTCTAAACTTGCATGAAAGCTAAAGTAAATGAAATACTATGCTAAGGGTGATGAAATTACCTCACTTGGGCAACCCAAGAAAAACCCTAGCTCCTCAAGGTTGTCAAAATCTAACTTTTCTTGGTCCAATGTGTAGAGAAGAAGGAGGTGATCAATTTTTGAAAAAGAGGTTTAGGGTTTTGATGAGGCTTTTTAGATGATTTCTAGGGGTGAAGGTGGAGGGAAGCTTGAAGAAGGGAGATGCAAGAAATAATGGGGAAGGGGTTTGTGGCAGCCCCTCTCTCTCTCTCTCTCTCCTTTATTCTCACCCACTCTCACTAATTACCCTTTTGCCATTCCCCTTTTCTTTTCTTTTAAAAACCAGCCCATCAAATACCCAAAACAACACAAGAAAACAATATGTAACAAAAAGGCAACATGACATAGTGCACTAACCATGAAAAACTGTAGAAACACGGTTTGGCTTAATCGCGATTAGCAGTGCACTAATCGAGTTTTTATCGAAACTGCATATAAAAATTTTTAAAATGCCAAATCCTTTAAATATACTATTAAATGAATAAATCATTTTAAATTTCCATTTATTTCATAATTATCTGTATATATTTATACCTTTTTTCGAAAACCCCAATTTCGCAAATCGGGCAGTTTTCGGAAAAAATATTATTTTAATATTAAATTCCAAAAATAATATTTTATATTTTCTGAAATGTTACAATCTTTCCCCCTTAAATAATTTCGGTCCCCGAATTTAAATTTAAACCCCCAAAATCTAAATCATTTCAATAATCAGCTCAAAACAACGGGGCTCCGAAATCATGGAAAACATATAAATAACACAGCGCGTCAAGTGCGCATAAAAACGAGTACAAAACTCAAAATCGAACTCCGTCAAGCGTCACGCAAATTATCGGATTTGCATGCATATCCTCGGAGTTACAATAGAGATACAGATCTCGAAATCCACTACTGAATTCCAATATACTCTAGTCAAATACTATAATACGTGTATAGTACGCATATTTGAAAACTCCAAAATCTAAATAAAATACATGCAAAATCTTTTCTAAATCGCCGCGTGAATGCGTAACTTACGGCATAAATGACGGACACTCATTTTAAAATAATAATATATGTCCATATATGTTTTCTTAAATACACGTTCCGTCGTTTTCAAAATATCCCAAAAGGTTTTCCTTTATAAACGTTTGTGTCGCTCACGGACACATAGGAAATAGCGATACTATAGCTCCCTTTGAAAACCCTTTTGGTAATCCTTTAATGCATGCAGAGTACTCAGGTACTTTCCTCAGATCAGTCATGTTTGGCTACTATACAATATAGTGCCCATCATGAAAACAAAGTGCTCAAAAGCAAAATCAGCTTCAAAAGGCGTATCCAACAACCACATACGTCTGGTGCGCACGGAAATCAAATCCAAATACAGGTGCCATAATATGCACAAAAGCAAAAGTAAGTGCAACAGGTGTGCACGAAAACATCTGTCCAGTGCAACGGGTGTGCACGACAACAATATCCGGTGCATCTATCGTGCACGAAAACAACATCTGGTGCATCAAATGCACGAAATACAATCAATACTCAAATGCATAAAAGCAACACCGAGTACACCAAGGTGTATAAAATCGTAAACGTGTGCAACTGCGTGCACAAAATACAAATCAATGCACTGCAAGCACATATAAGCTATACTGAGTGCAAATACCACCTCATCCGCATGAAATCCATGAAATCATAAACACATGCTATGAAGGCACAAAATCGATATCAAATGCAATGGATATGCACAAATCACAAATCAACACAACGGTGTATAAAATATATATGAGATGCGATAACTATGCGCAAACATGCAAATACCCAGTAGGTGCAGCCATGGTGCACGAAAACGACATCTTGAAACTCAATCCTCAAAACTCAAATCCAAGCGATATAAGCGTGATACTCAAATCACAAACGCAAATCGCAACAAATGACAAAGAGGTACACCTCCTACAATGTCGAAGAATAAATCGGTGCGCCAAAAACCGGCAGAACACGAACATCCGCTTGCCTCCTGTTCACGGTCTGGCGTCCTCGGTCACTGGACCCATATCTTCTCTGTGTATTTACTAATCTCACAATCCACCGGCTCGTCGGCCCTGTCGGGTGTGCTAACGGGGTTGATTCCGTTCTGGCACTTCTCTGGTCGTCTCTCAGTCAATCATCATGACCACTCGTAAGGCAGCACGTTACTGGCGTCGGCCTCTGGTCCTCTGAATACACGTGACACAACTGATCCTGGGTGCAATTCTCATTGCAGCAGTGTCCTGGAAGGAATCCTGCTCAGGGTCTCTTCCGATCTTGCCTATGCCGAACTGTACGGAGGCTGGTACTCTTACATAATCTTTTCTCGTTTTCTGGACATCTGCGTGTTCCGCACACATTTCCTCGGAAACTAGCCGTATCCCAATGCCTTTGTAATCATATCAGGTCTCTGATCTCGATGGGGAGTAATAACAGTTCGTCAGCGTCTCGCATGAACCTCTGGTTCCACTTGTCTTTATCGTTGTCCGCTATGACGTCACGCCATGTTATCTGCGCACTGCAACTGTTCTCGGCCACAGTCAATCCGAAGTCTCTCGCACGGACTCGAAATCGCGTACTCTGTAGCTTCATCACTCTGTAGAAGATATCTGGCCGAACACGTCCTCGGGAACTCGTCCCAACCATCCGAGGAATACTCAATACTCGTCCGTCCTCGATCAACTCACAACGCATCAGGGTGAGGTCCTCTATATGAAGCTGGTCAGCTTACTGGTCTCCTATCACATGGTATCCAGACAATGTCAAACTTTTCGATCGAGTCATCAAGGTCCCAAAATTTCCCGAAGGCTCAGCACCTGAGCACAGTCTAAATATATCTGGTACATACCACAGTACCTCTGGACCAACCGTAGAAGGGCAGACCCAAGCTTCACTGATGGCACCGTTAAACTGCCACAAACCGTAAGGTTCAAAGCGGTTCCATGGTCATCATGTCGAGTTAGGGTTTCATTCTTCTAGAGGGTCCACAGAATTACCTGCATGTTCCTTCGAACACTTTAAACTTGGGGAAAATGGGTTTCTGACACTCGCTCGAACTTTTTAACTTCGCCTAGGCGACATGCGAATACCCTTCGTCCTCACGCTAAACAATGCCTCGATCCTCCAGGAAAGGCGATACATCAACGGTCATCTCTGAATCGGTCTCCTCTAGATCTGCGTAAGACTCTCCACACTGGAAATCTTCAACTCAACTGGGCCTGCGTCGGCGCATCAATCTAATGAATCACCTTCATCTCTCAAATCGGGATAGACTAGCTATCATCTGTCGCATTTCTTCTTGGAAGCTCCGGCGATCTCACCTAGTAAGCTCTGGAAGCGACATCCCATCAATCTCAGCAATAGCTAGGTCATCTGTCTTCACGGTAGGCGACATCACAATCTCTGAGGTATGATGTACATTAACAGTCCTCTCGCAACTGGCAGCTCTAACAATGGCCCGATCATCCGGTCCAAATCCAAACACTCGCCTCAACAGGAGGTCACACTACAACACTACATCGAGACGTTCCCATGTCACCAGAAAACACAATGGTCGACGCTCGTACCTGACGAGCTCGCCCTGACCGCAACACTAGCAGCAGCTCAAACTGCACTCAAACCATGGTGACAGGAACCTCAATCGAGTATCGAAGAGAGCATATCAACGGCAAGAAAGGAAACGACAGATCCAGAATTGATACATGATCATAAGAAGGAACAGTATCAATGAGAGTATGATCATGGAAACGAATAGAATCGAGGATCTCAAATGGATGTATAATCATGGGTATGAAGAGAATCTTAAGTCTCAAAAATATATACATCCTAAGGTTTCTTAAGTGGAGTATCGTATCGTAAATATGCCGCGGAACATACGTACGGTGCGTCACTCTACTCAAGATACCTACTCCATCAATCAGGGTCAACCTATGAAACGAAAGTTCGGACCTAATACTCCCCACCCCCGGTTCAAGTCTAAGTTCCGTAAGGTCAAGCCTAGGTTCCGAAATACATACCCGCCCTAGACTCCGCATAGTTAAACATAGACTTGAACCAAGGTTAAACCTAGCGCTATGATACCAACTTTGTCACGACCCGAAATATTAGCTCGTGACCAGCACTTGAATCACGCAACGTCTAAATGCGTAACGGAATTCAAGTAAGCTGAAACCCAGAAATCTAAACCTTTTTAAGAAAAAATAAAGGAGGTGAGGTTTTGAAATGAAGGTAAAATGAAATCAAGTTTTCTTAATGCATAGAAAAGAAACATGAATGATGCAAGTGAAATTTACTAGTTTGAAAATATGTTTCGTCTTTTAAAAATTTTGGCAACACCTCCTTTGTATATTTTGATCCAAAACCACAAATACAAGATAATGATAAAGGCATCCCCAAGCGGGAGCTAGCCCTTCGCCAAACGGCGGATCACAACCACGCAATACAGTAAAAATAAGTATACGACGCTCAACGGCGAAGTTCACCACAAAAAGATAAAGAAAAGCAAGACATCAAAACCACAAGTAGCAAAAAAACCCTCGCTCTAAGTCTCGCAACCACAATCCCACTAAGTCTCATTACTTATACAATTACAAATTTTGATTGATGGAGTTTACTAGATACAATGTGGAATAAAAATACAAGAGTGGGTACGATACAAATGCCCACCTACCAATGCAAAACACCCGAATGAAGCGGTGTGCCAGCGATGCCGCTACTGATCCGAGCGGTCAACCTGCAAGAACTGTGGCACAACGGGGGTGAGTTGCCAACTCATGAGTAGAAAAATATCAACAGATAGAAATCGAATAAACAACGAATCCTAGGTCAACTATATCATAAAGGTAATACTATGATATCTAGGGTGACCGGGTCTGTATATGTGCAAAAAAGGTAGTCAATACCTATATGCATGTAGATAACATCCAACAGTAATAATCAATGCATGTATTCATGTGGATCTCATCCACCCATATAATCAATGTCCGTATGCACGTAAATATCATAAAAGAGTGTGCATGAAAGTATGAGGATGTAAATCAACGGTGTCCCTCACGACACATCAAAATCATGGAACCTAAGTGCCTAGCATCGACACTCGAAAACATCATGAAAACCGTGCCCAGCATCGGCACGTAAATCCTCATATATCGGGCTCCGTCAGTCCGGATCGGCCCGCGGGCTCCATCAGTCCGGATCGGCCCATATCATCTCTCGACTCCGGTCGGTATCCTCCGGATATCCGCCAGGTCCAACCAATCACCGGTAGGTAGTAGTCCCTCTGCCAGGCTCACCGTCTATTGCACAGCGATCCATTCTCGCCCCGGGGTACCGTACCGGGTCCACCATGTACCCGCAATCGGCCTCATCCAGCTCATCGATTCGGGTTCATATATCACACGTCTCAGAACCGAGAAAATACATGGTGGACGCACTGAATTATTATATCAAAAGAAACCGGGTTTTTAAAACAGTACATGCTTTCTTTTGAAATAGCCACGGTTCTCAAATACAGAAATCTCATGAAAACAACATATCTCAATGCGTGTAATCATAAAGCATGATATATGCGATATATAACAGAAATGTAAGCATATCCGAATATCATGCAGCATGGAACAGTGATATGACATAATAAGTGAAAACCGCTCTTTAAATGGATCCAGTTTTTAAAATAGTACATGCGGTTCCCAAATCTCTAAAATCAAATACAACATTGTATAAGGGTGCATATGTGTATATACGCTAGTATGGAAGTATCAATGTATATGTGCACCAATATGGATATATAAATGTGTATATGTGCAAGTATGGATATATCAATGTATATGTGCACCAATATGGATATACAAATGTGTATATGCGCAAGTATGTTATGCGAAGAGTCATATCGTGATGCGACAATCCTACTGTATAGTGAAATGGCAATTATCGATGATGAAGTGTGTGAACCTACAATCTGTGTACGAGTAACATACGCATCATCGATAATGGTGCAGGTGTACTATCACAGGTACAAGTAATGCAATGCGAATAACATGATGGCAGCATAAGGTAAATCATTTGCAAATACTGATGGGTATACGTATCTAACATGACCGAGTCGGGGAATCGATCAATCGGCATTCAGCCTAACAACGTCGCGTACAGTATAATCCGTCATGTAGGGTTCCTAGGCACTCTAGTGAGGTCTCACATGGCATCGAACATGCCAATTTCAAAAATTAACGGTGCCGAGAGACCCGACTACGGATCGTTTGCTAGATGTTTAGGCGAAAAAGAAAACTAGTTAACACTTAACTAAGGGATACGGATATACAACCTTTGTAGATCCGTTTGTCCACCTCCATAGCTCCATGAAGAAGTCATCTCCGCTGTACAAATCCGAAATCCGGGCTCTTGCGTCGGCTTCATCGGAGAAGAGGCGGGCTAGGTCATCGACGACGTGCCGAAGATGATCTACGTCGAGGCATCGCTAAATCAAGCTCCGACTTCACCAAGTCAAGAAACTTGTGAAGTAAACACACTCTACTACTTGGCAAGATGTAGAGGATGAAGAAATAGGAGTTGGGTTCACTTTAGAATTGGATTTCTCACTCATTTTCAAGAGTTGCCATTGATGGAGGAAGGTTTTTCTTCATGAAGATGATGAAGAAGAAGAGGTTGAATATGATAAGTTCTTATTTTAAAAAGAAAAGAAATTCCAAACTTATCATCATACAACCATGTTCAAGTGTAGAGAATAAACTAGGGTTAAATCAAATGGTTAGGGTTAAGCATGAGATAAGAATGGTGGACAAAGTCAAAGCTTCATGAATCTTCAAATACAAACAAAGAAAGCCACCATTCTTCTCATTTCTTTTTCCAAAAAGAAAATAAATAAGTAAATGAATAAATAGATATGAAAAACAAAACCCTAACCATTTAAATAACCATGGTTTAATCTTTACACAAACTCAAGTAAACATGTATCATCAAACATGATACAATCAAGTGCACAAAAGTATATCACATATACAACATGTGAACTTCAAGTGAGAAAATCCATTTAAAGTGAACCAATACTAGTTAATGCAAAGTAGTATATCAAATATATAATTATACATTAAATCATTAAATCAACACTTGATTCAATGATCCGGTCATGTCGCACATAACCGACTAGTATACAATGTATCGGCTTTTCGAATCAACGCTTGAATCGATAACTAGGTTATATCGCATACAACCATTCGACACATTCATCGCGAGAATGAAATACGGTATCATATACACGCATTATTCTCGGTCCCGCACATATCTCATATGCGCTCCTATTTCGTTTCGCTTGAGCCAGGAAACCTCTGTGTAGGACTCTAAAGACTCGTCAATACGCCGGCAGCAGGTGATGATCATATCAAACACCCACAAGCCGCAAGCGGTCTGCTAAACGTAACGGCCACCCGGGTATTGAGCGATCTGAAGATCGACGAGCAAGCCCGCTCACACTCCAGTGAATCGAACCAGTAACACTACCGTACAGTCCGGTCTGATCGTCTGATATGTCGCATATCTCACCTAGGGGTGGTAAACGTCAAACCCCAATAGCTCGATAAGTCGTGTCGGTATGAGGTCTATAACAATTAGAGAAACTACTGGTAACACTTACCAGTAAATCTCAGCAACCCTGGCCAGGGATTTCCTGTTATAGCCAAGCGAACACAGCGCAACATCAACTCCCTATACCGGGAGAGACGAATCCCCTCCTATCGCTCATTGCCTCCATGTGACTCGGGACTGTACCCAAAAACCACCGTTTTGCACGCCCTCTTGGACGTGGTAAGATGGAAATCAAAGCACAGTGGGAACCACATAAGACTCTATGACGATTTCGGGTCAACAGACTACTCTGTACCAGTGTCACCAGAGAACTGCCATCTGACGTGAGGTATAATACCATCTGGGAGTTCTCGGCGAGTCCGTCCAGTGTACCCAGTCTCCACTGAGCACCCGTATATCATCTCTGATGTAAAACACCGATGGATATGGGATCATCCATCTCCCATCTGTATGGGTCGAGAAGGTACACGCTAGTCTACTCTGGTATATCGATGCCCCGTCTCGATACACCCACGACTAGGGACTTTGAAGGATGTACTTATGGACTACCATGTCCCCACTAGTATGATCCGCATCATAGTCCAGATAGTCAAGTACACATCCTAAGGGCTTTACCAACATGTAACAGAGAGACAATCAGTGCACACGTTAAGGTAAAGAGCAACCAGATAGCATACTATCATGTCGAGCAAGAAAGTCCTCCCTATATATGTCCCAGCATCCACTACAATATACATCCTATGTACAGTAATGGCCTCTAGGGCATACATATAACTAACACGTCATCCGGCAATCTCTAGTCAAGGGTAAGGATCAATCATCAAGTCAACTCATCACGCACGGAAAATTATCGTACGGCGGCATTAAACCAATAGGGATCCTATCATCCTACAAGACAAATGAGGGTACGGACTAATATCACGTACGGCTTATCATCCATGAATAACAACATTCTGTATATATATCTATATACCTATGTCCCTGGTCACATCCATAACGACCTCATATCAGGGGACTGACAAGGTATCAACCATCTCAATCGACTCGCATCCGTATACCAAAACATCGTCATATCATCATATCCGTCTTATATTCCTTCATCGCATTTGTATCTCACATCAAGTCAGGTTTACATAACTTTCTATCTCTACTAAAAGTATAAGTATCTAATCTAACATACACACCCGAACCATACCATCAGATTTTTAAAGAAGCGAAACGTAGTTTTGAAAATAGGGGTTACGGTGTTTTTAAGGAAAAGATATCGTTTGAAAATCCATAACATCCCTCGAGGTATCTGTTTAAAGATGCATACGATTTTTCGGTTTAGAAATAAGTAGGGTTCGGATGGCGTATCTACGTCGACTGTCTAGTCCTATAGTGTCCTAAACTGCAATATCGTCAAACATCATCCTCAAATCCCGTCATCACATAAAAGCCGTATTATATCATTTCTAACTATCCTTAGTTTCAAATATAATTTCACTAACTATCCTTTAATTATAACCCTTGTTTCCTAATATAGGTTTCCTTAACCATATTCTATAAATCAGTTTCCACCAAAACTTTGCGGGGGTGCTATACGCCATCCACCCGACTTCCCCCGTGGATATAGATCCACTCACCTGGTCTTCGCTTGCCGAAATTGATGACGCTATGCTCCATCGCCTTGGAATCCACGCGAAGGTACCTACAATAATAAACAATCGCAATGCGTATTAAAAATCAAGGCGGAAAACCAAAACGGCATACATTTCGCTCATAGGTTAGAACCTATAGCCTAGCATGCAAAACACGACCAATAACCCTGGTCGTTGACGTTCAAACGCCACACGACGGAAACACAATACCGAATACCAAAATCAAGTTAAAACGAAGTCGTAAAACAATGCATCAACTCATGGAAATGGTCCCAGATTTTACCCTAATAGAAATTAGTCAATTCTGCATATGGGAGGGGTCTAGTTTTCAGACAATGGAGCTACAGAACAAGAACGAGACAGATACTCACTGATCTGGCCGCAAATTGCGGCCAGAAGGGATTTAATTGCGGCCTCATAAGGGAGTTGTGGTCTCAGGTCTTGGGGTTTGCATTTAGGTGGCCTGCTTATCTCTCTGTCTTTGCAAATAAATTTTCATAGGCCCCGGGTGTTAGCAGATTTCATTTTCCTATCACAATTCCCACAATTTTCAATATCGGCAGAATTTCAAAGCTCGTGTTCCAGGGTTAAGTCTCAGGTTTGGGTCTGAATTCTAGCACTAGGGGGTTTGTGTGGCCTTTACTAAGATCAATTTCCCAACACAACTCAAGAATTCCACAAACCCTAACTTGGAATTTTCTAACCTCACTAAACATCACAATATCACCTCTAAACTTGCATGAAAGCTAAAGTGAATAAAATACTATGCTAAGGGTGATGAAATTACCTCACTTGGGCAACCCAAGAAAAACCCTAGCTCCTCAAGGTTGTCAAAATCTAACTTTTCTTGGTCCAATGTGTAGAGGAGAAGGAGGTGATCAATTTTTGAAAAAGGGGTTTAGGGTTTTGATGAGGCTTTTTAGATGATCTCTAGGGGTGAAGGTGGAAGGAAGCTTGAGGAAGGAGGAGATGCAAGAAATAATTGGGAAGGGGTTTGTGGCAGCCCCCCCTCTCTCTCTTCTCTCTTTTATTCTCACCCACTCTCACTAATTACCTTTTTGCCATTCCCTTTTTCTTTTCTTTTAAAAACCAACCCATCAAATACCCAAAACAACACAAGAACACAACATGTAACAAAAAGGCAACATGAGATGGTGCACTAGCCATGAAAAACTGTAGAAACACGGATTTGGCTTAATCGCGATTAGCAGTGCACTAATCGGGTTTTTATCGAAACTGCTTATAAAAATTTAAAAAATGCCAAATCCTCTAAATATACTATTAAATGAATAAATCATTTTAAATTTCCATTTATTTCACAATTATCGGTAAATATTTATACCTTTTTTCGAAAACCCCAATTTCGCAAATCGGGAAGTTTTCGGGAAAATTATTATTTTAATATTAAATTCCAAAAATAATATTTTATATTTTCTGAAATGTTACAGTCTTGTTCAGGTGTTCTTGTTATTGAGAACTGTTTTTCGGGCAGTCCTACCTCCTGGATATTAGATACCGCATCAGGATCTCATATCTGTAATTTATCGCAGGGACTGAGAAAAAGTAAGATAGTTGGACCTGGTGATATGTCCCTTAGAGTAGGGAACGGAGCATAAGTTGATGCTTCAGCCATCATTGAATATCACCTAGCATTGCCAGATGGCAATACTATAATTTTGAACAATTGCTACCATATACCTTCCATGGTTTGCAACGTCATATCAGTTTCTTTACTTGATAAAGATGGATATAAGTTTGTTCTTGATAGAAATATCATGAACATTTACCTAAATTAGGTATTGGTTGCAAAAGGTACACTGTGTAATGGTATCTATATTCTAAATCAAAACATAGTTCTCAATGTACAAAACACATGCAAGAGGAAGTGTTCAGTAGTGAACAAATCGTACTTGTGGAATTGTAGACTTGGTCATATCGGAGAGAAAAGTCTAAGTATGTTTCATAAAGATGGACTTTTGAATACGTTCGATTTTTCATCTTATGAAACTTATCAGTCTTGTCTCAAGGGAAAAATGACTAAATCTCCGTTCACCAGACATGGAGAAAGAGCAGCAGAGTTCTTAGGACTCATACACAGTGATGTATGTGGTCCAGTGTCTATACATGAAAGGGGTGGGTTCTCATACTTCATCACATTCAATGACAATCTCTCTAGGTTCGGATATGTGTATCTTATAACAAAAATCTGAAGCTTTTGAGAAATTCAACGAATTCAGAAACGAAGTAGAGAACTAGACTGGCAAAAGTATCAAGATCCTCCAATATAATAGAGGAGGGGAGTACTTAAGCATGGAATTCTTAGAATACCTAGAAGAGAATGGAATTCTCTCTCAACTTACTCCTCCATATACACCACAGCACAACGGCGTATCGAAGTGAAGGAACCGTACCCTATTGGACATGGTTCGCTTCATGATGAGTAACGCCGAGTTGCCTCTTTCATTTTGGGGATATGCACTTTTGACAGTGGCATATCTGTTGAATGATGTTCCATCCAAGTCCGTGCCTAAGACACCATTCGAGATATAGAATGGTAAAAGGCCATATCTTAAAATATTTAAGATATGGGATTGTCCAGCTTACGTCAAAAAGCATAATCCGGATAAACTAGAGGCACGATCAGTTTTATGTAAGTTTGTGGCATATCCAAAGAATGGTTTTGGATATTTATTCTACTACACCGAGGAACAGAAGGTGTTTATTGCTCAGCATGCCACCTTTTTCGAGTGGTAATTTCTTGCAAAAGAAATAAGTGGAAGCACGGTAGAACTGGAAGAAATTTAGCAACCACAAACTGAAAACTGAAGATTTGGTGGAACCTCAAGATTCAATAACCCTGGACGAGCCTCAGCCACTCCGCAGATCTAGTAGGATTTCTCATCTGCCCGAGAGATACTATGGTATTCTCATAGACGGGGATCAAGAGGATTACATCTTGGAAGAAGATGATCTTACTAGTTTCAGGCAGGCCATTATCAGTAGGGAGTCTTATAAATGGTTGGATGCTATGCGATCCGAAATAAAGTCCATGTACACCAATAAAGTGTGGACCTTGGATATTGCTCCACCTGGGGTAAAACCCGTTGGATGCAAATGGATCTACAAAAGAAAATTTGGTGTAGATGGGCAGGTGGAAACCTATAAGGCTAGACTTATTGCAAAAGGTTTTCATCAAAGACCAGGTGTGGACTATGACGAAACCTTTTCTCCAGTGGCTATGCTCAAATCCATTCAGATCCTACTTGCCATTTCTGCCTTCCATGACTATGAAATCTGGCAAATGGACGTAAAAACGGCATTTCTAAACGGAAGTTTGGAGGAGTGCGTTTATATGGATCAGCCGGAAGGTTTTGTAGACAGTGGGAGCAGCGGGAAGGTGTGCAAGTTTCTTAAATCCATTTACGGATTAAAGTAGGCATCGCGGAGCTGGAACATCTGTTTTGATAAAACAGTCAAGGAATTTGACTTCATCAAAAACGAGGATGAGCCTCGTATATATAAGAAGACTGTAGGACGAACTGTCGTATTCCTAGTCTTGTACATGGATGACATTCTTTTAATAGGAAATGATATTCCTATGCGACAATTGGTCAAGCTGTTGTTGTCACAAAGATTCTCCATGAAGGACCTGGGTGATGCCTCGTACATTTTAGGAATCAAGATCTACAGAGATAGATCCAAGAGATTATTAGGACTTTTGCAGTCCAGCTACATAGAGACCGTATTAGTATGGAAGATTCTAAGTGCAGTAACATACCCGTATAGCATGGAATCACCCTCTCCAAAGAGATGTCTCCTAAGACTAATGAGGAGAGGGTTTGCATGAGCACTATACCCTACGCTTCGGTGGTAGGATCTATAATGTATGCGATGCTATGTACCCGACCAGATGTAGCTTACGCACTTAGCATGGTGATCTGGTATCAGTCTAACCTAGGTGAGAACCACAGGATAGCTGTTAAGAACATTCTTAAGTACCTAAGAAGGTCTAACGAACTGTTCCTGGTATTTGGTAATGGGGACCTCTAGGTGGAGTCTTTTACTGATTCTAGCTTCCAGAGTGACAAGGATGACAGCAAGTCTGTCTCAGGTTTTGTGTTTACCCTCAACGGAGGGGCGGTCTGTTGGAAGAGTTCCAAGGCGGACACCGTCGTAGACTCGACGATGGAGGCTGAATACATTGATGCCAACGATGCTGCAAAAGAAGCCGTGCGGATTAAGAAGTTCATTATTGAACTTCAGGTGGTTCCATCCATTGTTAACCCAATACCTTTGTATTGCCACAACAATGGAGCTATGGCTTTAGCGAAGGAACTACGGTCCTATCAAAAATCCAGGCACATCTTGAGGCGGTATCACCTGATCAGGGAGATCATTGATAGCCGGGAGATTAAGGTGTGGAGAGTGGACATAAAAGACGACACGGCGGATCCATTCACCAAGGTCCTCCTCAAGCACAGTTCGAGAGAATTTTTGAGATGTTGGGTATACGATACGCCAACTGTAGGTTTTCCTTAGCACTAAGCTTAGGGTTTGCAAGCATCAATCATGCCACAACAAAAAATTTAGGGGGTGCTAAGCAAACATCCTAGGAATCGAACTAGAAAACTAGGGTAACAAAACTTTGTAATCAAACATTACATAAGAAGTGAACAAGAATACAACCTTTGTAAACCCGTCCTTCACTTCTAAAGCTCCGTGTAGTCGACCCTTCGCTGCAAGTAGTGATCTCCCGATCTCTAGTATGGATTCCCTTGGAGAAATGAACAATCTTGCTCGAAGTCTTCGAGGGCGAAGATGATCTACGTCGAGGAGACTCAAAACCCAAGCTACCTCTTCACTAGGTGATGAACTTTATGAAGAGAACACCCTGAACTAAATGGCTAGTAGTAGAGGATGATGAATTAGGAATTTTGCTCACTTTAGATTTGTTTTTCTCACTTATTTTCACCATTTTTCATGAAGCTAAAGAGCTAGAGGAAGGAGATGAAGAAAACAACTCAAGAAAAAACAAGTGGTCAATGGCAACCATGGGTAAGTTAGTTGTTGGAGATAGTGCCCTCAGAGTCAATTATTGGTTCACTGGCACGTGATTGCAATGATTGAGGGAGGACCTATGCCGGTAGGACAGTCTTACTCAAGATGATAGTATGCTATCTGGTTTATCTTTATCATCGTGTACTGCTTTAGGTGACCTTACAGGTCACTATTACGCGTTGATAGAGCCCTTAGGATTCTTGCTTGACGGCCAGCAGTATAATGGCAATCATATACGTGGGAGCTGGGGTCTATAAGCACATCCTTAAAAGATCCCTAGTCGTGGGAGTTTTCGAGACAGGGCATCGATACTCCAGAGTAGACTAGTGTATACAGTCGAAACCCCGACGAGGGGCGGTGGCCGGTCTCACAAGCCACTGGTGTCAGTTGGTTCACCTAAGAAGTATACAGGTGCTCATTGGGTTATGAGTACACTGGACAGGACACGCCGGGAACATGCTAGTTGGTCTTATACCTGACGTCAGATAGCAGTTCACTGGTGACATGTGTACAGGTTAGTTCATCGACCTGAGATCGTCATTTGTCTCATGTGAGTTCCCACTGTACTTTGATTACTACCCTACCACGGCTCGAAGGAGTCGTGCAAACAGGTTTTAGTTGGGTACAGTCCCGAGCCACATGGAGGCAGTGAGCGGATCTGCAGGGGTTCGTCTCTCCCGGTATTGGGGATGAGGTCGCGCTGTGTCTAGGAGAGCCATTACACGAAGTCCTTGGCTAAGGCAGGAGATTTACTGGTAGGTATTCCAGTAGTATCTCAGGGTGTTCTGGGCTACACTCCGACATGACTTGTACCGCTTTTGGGGGTCTGACTTTTACCAACCCCCTAGGCCCGTAATGCGATGCTCATAGACGAACGGACCGGACTGTACGGATATTGTCACTGACAGGCTCAGTAGGGTGTCAGGATGAGTTCGCTCATCGACGTCCCTTTTGGTCAATACCTTGTAGCCCGTTACGTATGGCTAATACCTCTGACGTGCTAGTGGTTAAATCCACAACCAAAGTATTGACGAGTCTTTAGAGTCCCCCACAGACCGTTTCTCAAGTTTCGGGCGAAACGCTGTAGAGGCCGTATGGAGATATGGCAGGGTTCGATCATATACGTGCAGTATTGCACGGATCATGATCGGTCGGATAATACTAGCGAGCTTTGGTTTAAGACGGATCCTAGTATTGTACAGTGTAGATTTTGTCTCATTGCATTTATATTCGGTCATAATACAAATGCGGGTATGTATATACAGTCGTGGGGTTTTCCTGTAATTTATTACGGGATCGATTTTTTGGAGTTGCCAGTTTGCTTTCCGTTTCGGCCATTTTTCCTTTGTTCTTTCTTTGACTGAAAATTGGTGTGGAGGGGCTTATTTGCAAATGTGCAAATTAGCATTGTGGAGGGTGTTTCTTGTAATTGGTCGTTTCATGATGGTTCCACCATACATTGACTTCTTGGTTCATGATTGTTCATGATTGCTTGACTTTTGACTTGATGATGATGAAGGGTTATGATGATGGAGTGAGGATTGCTTTTGGTTGATGATCACCCATTTCCCTTTACTGCACTCTTCTCCCTTCATTGTTTTTTCCACTCTCCCATTTTTAGCTTGGCCGGCCATTCCTTTGTAGGGGCTGTCCAAAAATTTGGAGTGTGGCATTTCATCTCATTTGCCTTCATAAAACACTTACCTCATCTCCTAAGTTCATTCCTCCACTTTGACATTCATATGGCAACTTCATATAAACCCCATGAGACATATAGTTCTACACTATCCTACAGCATTCTTGGACACGTCGACTCGCCAACTTCGTGCCCGAGTTGCCTCGGTCCAGAGGTGGGAGCCAGTAAAAGAACCCGGCGATGTGGTGCCCTTCCGACGAGGAGATGAAGACCGGAGATTCCGCGGGGAGATCGGGACGACGACGAGAAGACCGAATGACACGGATCGCTCGGTATATCTCTCTACCCATTCTCTTGTTAGCTAGGAGTAGGTTAATGGCCCAATCCGGGTTTTTAGTACGCGGTAGCGCCAGTTTTAAAAGTTAAAGAAAAGTATCGTTTCCGCATTTTGGCCTCGTTCAGACGGCCGGGGCGCTGCTGTGCACTTACACTGGTATCAGAGCCACGCCATTAACCTTATGCTAGCTTGCTCTAACGTGTTTACAAGTTCGATCGAACGGATTTTCCGAAAACCCGATTTCTAAAGTACAGTTTCTGTCGATTTTATTTTCTACTCCAAAAATTTTTCTGGGCATGTTAAAAAATCGTGTAGGGTTTTTTGTGAACACTGTAAAAATTTGGTACTCTGATCCTACTGTAGAGTCGCGGAACCGCAGCCATAACCCCATTTTGGCCGCGGTTCCGCCGCCGAAATGTAGCTTCATTGCACCAAATTTATGCAGTAGCTATCTGACATGGAAATAGGGTTTTTGGTATGTTCTGTTTGGGCCCAGATTTTCTTTGAGTGCTACAGTTGTGCTTGGGGCCCACTTCGGGAATTTTAATCGATCGAAAATTTTAAACATGTTAGTTCACAATATTTACATTATATCTGCGACCGTGAATGTCATTTGATCGGTAAATCCTGTCTAACTGCTATAGCCCTTTTAGACGGATTTGCGAACGTGACATTCACGTTGATGTTCTGTGTTGTACTGTGATGTTGCGGATTTGTCGTGGTGGATAGCCTGGATGCAATGTTAGTACAGTTTGATTGTATATGTACATTTGATATTGCGGGCAAGCGTCCGACATGTGGACTGTCGTCACTGCCTGTTTGTATATTATTCTTTTGGGGCACGACCGGGCTGAGGTCGATGTACCCGTTATATGTATATTTTACTTTCTGTACTAGGATTACCCCAAGGTGGGGTGCACGGATAGCCGGGTTTTAGATGGCAATGGGCCCTCATCTCATGGCGTTGAGACGGAGCGGGCTTCACTCTAGAATTGGCGAGCTATTCGCCGCACCCGTAGGGGGTACAGGTTGACCCAAGGAGGGGTGCTCAAGTTACCGGATTCCGTGAAGTGCTGGGTGGTCCATTCACGTTGTTGAAGGGGGCTGCCTCGCTTCAGGTTTTGACGGGTAACTTCCGCGCCCGTAGGGGTCTAGGATTTCATTGCACAGGCTATCCACATGACCAGGGGAACGTCGGGTTTCAGTAGCAGCTCTGTGAAACCCGGGGATCCCAGATATCTGTATTGTTCTGTGATGCTTATTACATTTCTGTGATGTTGCATTTTATCACGCCTTGAGCGAATTTTATATATTGATATATATACTGGTAGATGTTGTATATGTTTTGCATCCGTGCTAGTCCAGTCCCCGCTCTGTCGTTAGTTAAGTAACCTAACGGGTAATGACAGGACCCAGTGGCGAATGCGGATGGCATATACGTGCATCATTATTTTTGTTCATTATTGGTGTGATCAATTGATGGGACTGCATTGATTCGGATCAATGCAAGCTAAAAAAACCTATTCTGATGTTGTTGGAACAATTTTCAAAAAGCTGTTATTGCAAGGACGTTCTCTTTTGTTTTGCACAGTGGTATTCAGTTGGAATATCATGCACCTCAGTCGACGAGGCAAGGGCCGAGATCCCTTCACCGGGAGTGACCCCTTGGACAGAAGTTTGCGTCAGGGTAATAACTTCACTATAGCCGATTGCCTTTTGCTTTGCATCGTAGTATTCAGTTGGAATATCCTGCACCTCATTCTACGGGGAAAGAGCCGAGATCCCTTCACCGGGAGTGACTTCTTTAGCAAAGGTTTTCGTCACTATATTTTTATATAAAGCTATCCGGTTCCTTCAACGATATCAAGTTCATTACGTTAAAGGTTTTTCGCCAAAAACCATTCGTAGCCCTCCGTCATTTCATATGGATAGTCAATAGTATTCAAGCTGTGTTTGTTGGCCAAAGTCAAGGCACAGTGATTGGTAGCTATTGGATATTCATATGCTACATAGATAGATGCGTTGGTTTGGGACAGTCGTACTGCCTTGTTGGCCAAAGTCAAGGGTAGGTACGGGTGGGTTCAAATCAACCTGGAGAATGACGGGTAGAACTTGACATGTGATTTATGATTTGTTGGCCAAAGTCAAGGTCATAAGAGCATGGGGTAAAAATCACATCGGGAGTTTCTAAAGAAACTGAAACTTTCCAGGTATGCGCATACCTTCTGGAGTATGATAGCGTGAGTGGATTCCATCACGTTAGCATGCGATGATAGTTGGATCCCGATTCCCACTGATAAGTTGGTTTACTCCTCGGGTGATCCCGACAAATTCTTCTTTCGGGTTTGGAGGAGAATTTGACGGTACAGTGGGAGGTTTACTGATTAGATAAATTGATAACCATTCTGATCTAGGTTAGAGTGCACGCTGAGTGTTTCTTTTCTCTCTCTCTTTGGCAGCGACCATGACCCGACCCTTGACTATAACTCAGTGACCAAGTTAACCGAACCTTCTTAAACACTGACTTTTGGATTGTCAGAGTTGCATACCTCATTGCCACTCCTACTTTTACCCTTTTTCTCCAGAACACCCCGTATTACTACGAACGTCCACTTCCATTGGATAAAACCATCGTATGGTTATATACGAACTCGAAGGAATTTATTCGAGGATGGTTTCTGGTTCTGGAGAAAATGAATAGGACTATTCAGTTGTCTTTTCCTTTTACCTTCTCTCAGGTTGCGAGTGCTCCTTGGATTAAGGGATAGTACACCCGTTACGCCTATTGGATAGTCTTCTTCCAAACCTTAGGCTGGTGCCAAATGGTATGGAATGAAGAAAGCCGATTAGCCTAAGTGTGGTGTACAGAAGGTATTAAGTTAAGACAAATAAAGGGATTAGAAAGAGGGCAAAGTAAATTGCGACTGATATTCACGACCAAACCAAGTATTTCATCGCCAATCCTACATCACCTTTGTATTTCTCCAGAACACTCTGTATCACTACGAAGATCCACAGTTATTTGGATACTCCATCGTATGGTTATATACGAACTCGAAAGGAACTTGTTCCAGTTCGGGGATGGATTCTGGTTCAGGAGAAATAGGAATAAGGTTTATTCAGTTGTCTTTTATCTTCACCTTCTCTCGCATTGCGAGTGCTCCTAGGATTAGGACAGTACACCCATTATGCTTATTGGATAGTCTTCTTCCAAACCATAGGCTGGTGCCGAAAGGTAGGGAAGGAAGAAAACCATTTAGCCTAAGAGGGTGTACAGAAGGTAAACGACTAAAGACATATGAAGAGATTTGGAGAGATGGCAAAGAAATATACGGTTTCAGTTGTGAATCTGGATAATGGAAGAGGCATTACTAGGAATACCCGGATACCCCTTCGAAATATTTCAATGTTTCAGTTTCACTATGTATTGTTAAAAGAAAACGGATTTTCCAATTAGACACTTGCTCCAGGGTATGTATTTACCAGATTTGATTCTCACATCTGTATGGTTTTACAGATGATGAGTGGGAGTAAGTTATTGGAAATTAGGTGATCATCCTCATTATATCGGAATTCGTTGTAATTGGTGATATTTGAGGAAATCACCTGGGTAGTTTGCCGGACGGCAAATATTTGGTTTTGAATATCCGTTGTTGTGCACCAATTTCAAATTGATATATCTGTACGTCTATTTTTATAAAGTGAGATATACCTTTTTGAAATTATGTCTATGAAATTTACCTATATCAGTAGATGGTTAGGTAAGGAGCATTAAACAGCGGTGTAATTCTTCTTAACCATAAGTACAGTTTTCAACCTACGACACACAGTGAATGAGTTATTAGACTCAGGGGACTTATACAGAGTATTGTATGTTGTCCAGTGTCCATGAGGACAGAGGGGTTGGTGCTCGGACTGTATTTTGTTTACTTGTGACTTCTCTAGTTCTTAGACATGTATTTCGTAGAAATAAAAGGTCCAAGTTTTGAGAAGTTATAGGTATAAGAATAAAGTAGAGAACCAGGTGTTACAAGTATCAGGATTCTTCAAGGTGATCGAAGATGTAGATACTTGTGTATGGTATTCAGTTAATAGTAATGATTAAGAGAACTTGTTTCTCTTTCAGGTTACTCATAATTGGAAGCACTCCTAAGTTGAGTAATGCTGATCGGCCTCCTTCCATTTAGTTGACATGCACTGGAGACAGCTGCATGATTTGAATCTGGTTCCAATTAAATCAGTGCCTCTGTTTCTATATTGGTAATAGAATAGTTCACATCTTAACATTGTTAAGGTACGGGGAGTTGTCCGGCTTATGCTTAAAACCAGACTCTGGATAACTCAAGGCACGTTTTTGTAATGGCTGTTTGTGGGTTGACCCAGGCTATGACGAGGGTTGACTTTCTACCATCTGGAAGATCAATAGTGATATTGTTCTTGACTCACCACAGTTTTAAGTAAAATGGATTTTTTCAGAAAATAGTAGTGGGAGTATGGTAAAACTGGAAGTGATTCCAGAACCGCAAGCGATTACTGAAAATTTGATAAGAACCTAAAGATTCAATATGGTTTGACATTCCATTGGCCACTCCACAGATATGGTGGGTAACCTCAGGCACTCGAGAGGTACTTCGGTATGCTCAAAGACGGTGACAGGGAGGTTCTTGTTTACCCAGACATGACACTACTGTTGTTCCAGACTGTAAGACCCGGCGGGAGGATGAGTATAGCGTCGTTCTGAACTGGCTTTAGAAGTGTACGTGTATATGACTCTGCCAGAGGGTTGTCGTAGTCAGTAGGAGCAGCGGAAGCATTGGTGGACAAGTGGCTTATGTCTATTTATAGACTAAAGCAGATATAGCGGAGATAGATCATCTATTTCTGATGTCACATTCATAGGTTTGACTTCATCAGAATAGGGGATGGATCTGTTAAGAAGGTAGTAGGGTGTTATGTCCTGGTATTTGGATGACATACACAGAGTAGGAAGTGAAATTCCTATACTACGGTCGGTTATACTTTGGTTGTCACACAGTGGTTTCTCCACATAGGATATAGATATAATATCAGACATTCCGGTAACTAGATTTATGTTTTTAAATCTAGATTTGGGTAGTTTCCCAATCTGGGTACTTAGACAGCATTCTAAAGGTGTTTTAGAATGGACGACTCCTGGCACAGTAGTATACCTGCAGGTGATGGAGTCACCCTCTCTAAAGGTGTCTTACAGACTAAAGGGGAGAGGGATGTGCATGATTGGCAGATCACTTGCTTAGGCAATTGAGCCAATCATGAGATATCAAGTACCACACCAGATGTTGTTTTTGCAGTAGATGCAATAAGTTGATATTGATCCTATCCTGGAGAAACATTCGGAAGCAGTTTTAGAACATAAGTGGATGTTCTAGGGATATGATAACATCAGCCTCATTCAGGAGACGGTTATCATTCCAAGCTTCCAAGGTGACCTGGACGGCAGAGTGACTGTCAGAGTTATAGTTTTCCTTCTGACGAGGGGCAGTACTATGGACAGGTGGTCCAGGCGGATACTGAGGGAGGATACTGATTAAGTTCAGTTGACGATACAGTCTAAGAAGTTTGGATTTGGAGTTCATTTATGAGCTAGGTCCCATCAGATATCCAGACATATTCTGAGACAGGTATTACTCATTTCGGGAGATGGCTTTCTCCGCGAACTTGAGATAAAAAGAGACATAGAAAGAAACATCAGAGTGGATCCACTCACTGAGGCTATTCCTCGAACGCATTAGTTTCGCAAACGGGTTTTATGAGACTGATTAGTAGAGGAGTTGGGTGTTCGGTATCACACGGGCTGTGAGTATGCGACATCGCAATAATTAGCTTTGAGTGCAAGTGGGAGATTGTTGGAGATAGTGCCCTCAGAGTCAATTATTGGATCACTAGCACGTGATTGCAATGATTGAGGGAGGACCTATGCCGGTACGACAGTCTTACTCAAGATGATAGTATGCTATCTGGTTTATTTTTATCATAGTGTACTGCTTTAGGTGACCTTACAGGTCACTATTGCGCTTCGATAGAGCCCTTAGGATTCTTGCTTGACGGCCAGCAGTATGATGGCGATCATATACGTGGGAGCTGGGGTCTATAAGCACATCCTTAAAACGTCCCTAGTCGTGGGAGTTTTCGAGACAGAGCATCGATACTCCAGATTAGACTAGTGTATACAGTCGAGACCCCGACGAGGGGCGGTGGCCGGTCTCACAAGCCACTGGTGTCAGTTGGTTCACCTAAGATGTATACAGGTGCTCATTGGGTTATGAGTACACCGGACAGGACTCGCCGGGAACATGCAAGTTGGTCTTATACCTGACGTCAGATAGCAGTTCCCTGGTGACATGTATACAGGTTAGTTCATCGACCTGAGATCGTCATTTGTCTCGTGTGAGTTCCTACTGTACTTTGATTACTACCCTACCACGGCTCAAAGGAGTCGTGCAAACAGGTTTTAGTTGGGTACAATCCCGAGCCACATGGAGGCAGTGAGCGGATCTGCAGGGGTTCGTCTCTCCCAGTAGTGGGGGTGAGGTCACGCTGTGTCTAGGAGAGCCATTACACGAAGTCCTTGGCCAAGGCAGGAGATTTACTGGTAGGTATTCCAGTAGTATCTCAGGGTGTTCTTGGCTACACTCCGACACGACTTGTACCGCTTTTGGGGGTCTGACTTTTACCAACCCCCTAGGCCTGCCATGCGATGCTTATAGAAGAACGGACCGGACTGTACGGATATTGTCACTGACAGGCTCAGTAGGGTGTCAGGATGAGTTATCTCATCGACGTCCCTTTTGGTCAATACCTGGTAGCCCGTTACGTATGGCTAATACCTCTGACGTGCTAGTGGTTAAATCCACAACCAAAGTATTGACGAGTCTTTAGAGTCCCCCACAAACCGTTTCTCAAGTTTCGGGCGAAATGCTGTAGAGGCCGTATGGAGATATGGCAGGGTTCAATCATATACGTGCGGTATTGCACGGATCATGATCTGACGGATAATACTAGCGGGCTTTGGTTTAAGCCGGATCCTAGTATTGTACAGTGTAGATTTTGTCTCATTGCATTTGTATTCGGTCGCAATACAAATGCGGGTATGTATATACAGTCGCGGGGTTTTCCTGTAATTTATTACGGGATCGATTTTTTGGAGTTGCCAGTTTGCTTTCCGTTTCGGCCATTTTTCTTTTGTTCTTTCTTTGGCTGAAAATTGGTGTGGAGGGGCTTATTTGCAAATGTGCAAATTAGCATTGTGGAGGATGTTTCTTGTAATTGGTAGTTTCATGATGGTTCCACCATACATTGACTTCTTGGTTCATGATTGTTCATGATTGCTTGACTTTTGACTTGATGATGATGAAGGGTTATGATGATGGAGTGAGGATTGCTTTTGGTTGATGATCACCCATTTCCCTTTACTACACTCTTCTTCCTTCATTGTTTTTTCCACTCTCCCATTTTTAGCTTGGCCGGCCATTCCTTTGTAGGGGCTGTCCAAAAATTTGGAGTCCGGGATTTCATCTAATTTGCCTTCATAAAACACTTACCTCATCTCCCAAGTTCATTCCTCCACTTTGACATTCATATGGCAACTTCATATAAACCCCATGAGACATATAGTTCTACACTATCCTACAGCATTCTTGGACACGTCGACTCGCCAACTTCGTACCCGAGTTGCCTCGGTCCAGAGGTGGGAGCCCGTAAAAGAACCCGACGATGTGGTGCCCTTCCGACGAGGAGATGAAGACCGGAGATTCCGCGGGGAGATCGGGACGACGACGAGAAGATCGAAGGACACGGATCGCTCGGTATATCTCTCTACCCATTCTTTTGTTAGCTAGGAGTAGGTTAATGGCCTGATCCGGGTTTTTAGTACGCGGTAGCGCCAGTTTTAAAAGTTAAAGAAAAGTATCGTTTCCGCATTTTGGCCTCGTTCCGACGGCCGGGGCGCTGCCGTGCACTTACACTAGTATCATATACTAACTCATGTAGAGACATAACCATGGCTAATTGATAATGGTTGGGTTAACAAATATCTTAGGTAAAAACAAAATTAGTGGACTAAGACAATGCATCTACAAGCTTCCACAAGTTTCATGCATGTGACTAATTTTCATCTAATATTGGATTTACTTAAAATAAATAATCCTCACAATTATCATAAGTATGGAGTAAGTCTCATACACCCATGTAGTGTGTATCATCAAGCATGACACAATAATGTACATTAATATATATCATATATATATTATATGCACATAAGTGAGAAAAAGAAATGTTTAAGTGAGCTAATATTAGTTAATGTAATCTAGTATATCACATATACAATTATACATTAAATTATCAAATCAACACTTGATTTAATAATCCGGCCATATCACATATAACCGACTAATATAATTCGTATCAACTTATCGAATCAACACTTGATTCGATAACCCGGCTATATCACATATAACCGACCGATACGAATAAATAGCGAGAATAGAATACAGTATCACATACACGTATCTATCTCGGTCTCGCACATATCACATATGTACTCCTACTCCATTTCGCCTGAGCCAGGAAATCTCTGTGTAGGACTCTAAAGACTCGTCAATACGCCGGCAGTAGGTAGTGATCATATCAGTCATCCATAAGCCGTCAGCGGTCAGATAAACGTAACGGCCACCCGGGTATTGAGCGATCAGAAGATCAACAAGTAAGTCTTCTCACACTCCTATGAATCCAATCAGTAACACTACCATGCAATCCGGTCTGTCCGTCTGATATGTTGCATATCTAGCCTAGGGGTGGTAAACGTCAGACCCCAGTACCTTGATAAGTCATGCCGATGTGAAGCTCATAACAGTCCAAGAAACTACTGATAACACTTACCGGTAAATCTTAACAACCATGGCCAGGGATTTGGTGTTATGGCCTATCGAGCACAGCGCAACATCAACCCCCTATACCGAAAGACGCGAAATCCCCACCTATCGCTCACTGTCTCCATGTGACTCGGGACTGTACCCAAAAACCACCATTTTGCACTTTCTCTTGAACGTGGTAAGGTGGAAATCAAAGCACAGTGGGAATCACACAAGACTCTATGACGATCTCGGGTCAACAGACTAACCTGCACCAGTGTCACCAAAGAACTGCTATCTAACGTAAGGTATATCATCATCTAGGAGTCCTCGGCGAGTCCTGTCCAGTGTACCCAGTCTCCACTGAGCACCTGTATACTATCCTTGATGTCAAACACCAATGGATGTGGGATCATCCATCGTCCATCATATGGGTCAAGATACGTATACGCTAGTCTACTCTGGAATATCGATGCCCGTTCTCGATACTCCCACGACTAGAAACAATTAAAGGATGCACTTGCCGACTACCTTGGCCCTACTAGTATGATCTCCATCATAATCCTGGTAGTCTAGTACATATCCTAAGGTCTTTACCAACATATGAGAGCAAGACAATATAAAAATATAAGTCAACATGTTAAGATAAAGAGCAACCAGATAGCATACTATCATGTCGAGCAAGAAAGTCCTCTCTATATATGTCCAAGCATCCACTATAATATACATCACATGTACAACAATGGCCTCTAAGGCATACATATAACTAACAATCTCCCAGTTGCACTAAGGCCATCTGTATCGCATACCCAACATCCCGAAGAGTCTCTCAAACTGTATCTGGGGAATGGCCTTCCTGAGTGGATCCGCAGTGTTGTCCTTCGAGTCTACTCTCCTAACCTCGATCTCCCGGCGATCAACTATCTCCCGGATTATGTGATACCGTCTCAGAATATGCCTGGATCTCTGATGGGACCTGGGTTCCTTGGCCTAAGCCACTGCTCCATTGTTATCGCAATACAAAGATATTGGATGTTCGATGGATGGAACCACACCAAGTTCAGTTATGAACTTCTTTATCCAGACAGCCTCTTTGGCAGGATCGTTGGTAGCGATGTATTCAGCCTCCATCGTCGAGTCTGCAACGGTTTCCTGTTTGGAACTCTTCCAATACACCGCCCCTCCATAGAGGGAAAGACAAAACCCGAGACCGACTTAGAGTCGTCCTTATCACTCTGGAAGCTCGAATCGGTAAAAGAATCCACTTGGAGTTCTCCATTACCATACACCAAGAACATGTCTTTAGTCCTTCTCAAGTACTTAAGAATGTTCTTCACAGCTGTCCGGTGATTCTCTCTAGGATCTGATTGATACCTGTTCACTACACCTAGTGAGTATGCTACATTGGACCTGATACATAGCATCGCATACATGATTGACCCGACCGCCGAAGCATAAGATATCCCTTGCATTCGAGCCCTCTCCAAATCAGTCTTGGGAGACATCCCTTTGGAGAGGGAGATTCCAGAGATCGTGGGTAGATGCCCACGCTTGGAATCTTCAATACTAAACTTCTTTAGTATGGTGTCAATGTACCTGGATTGGGACAATCCCAAAATCCATTTAGATCTATCTCTATAGATCTTAATCCCCAAGATGTAGGAAGCATCACCTAGATCTTTCATTGAGAATCTATGTGATAAGAAGAGCTTGACCGAATGCAGCATAGGAATGTCATTTCCTATCAAGAGTATGTCATCCACGTATAATACGAGGAAGACCACCTTACTCTCTGCTACCTTCTTGTAGACACAAGGTTCATCTACGTTTTTGACGAAGTCAAAATCTTTGACTACGTCATCAAAACAGATGTTCCAACTCCACGATACTTGCTTTAATCCATAAATGGATTTAAGCAGCTTGCATTCCTTCCCGCTGCTCCCACTATC
Source organism: Agapanthus africanus (assembly GCA_030015575.1). Lineage (NCBI taxonomy): Eukaryota > Viridiplantae > Streptophyta > Magnoliopsida > Asparagales > Amaryllidaceae > Agapanthus > Agapanthus africanus. Next base: position 377,303,994 of record JASDDO010000031.1, on the reverse strand, counting down.
CACGAAGCTTATGGCTGAGTCATGTACATGCTCTCTTATAAATAACCATTTAGAAAGGCGGCCTTAACATTCATTTGCCAGATTTCGTAGTCGTGGTATGCAGCGATGGCAAGCATGATCCAGATGGATATAAGTATAGCCACTAGAGAAAAGGTTTCGTCATAATCCACACATGGTCGTTGACGAAAACCTTTTGCAACAAATCTAGCTTTGAAAGTCTCCACTTTCCCATCTACACCAAGTTTTCTCTTGAAGATCCACTTGCTCCCAATAGGCTTTACCCCTTCAGGAGCATCTTCCAAAGTCCATACTTTGTTGGTGTACATGGATTCTATCTCAGACCGCATTGTATCCAGCCATTTCACAGAGTCACCACTCGTGATGGCCTGCTCGAAGCTAGTTGGATCATCATCAACCATGATGCAATCATCGCGCCCACCATCAATGAGAAAACCGTAGTATCTCTCAGGTGGGTAAGGAACCCTACTAGATCGGCGGAGTGGCTGAGGTTCATAGGGTACTACTGAATCCTCTGGTTCCACCAAATCTTATATTACAGTTTGTGCAGCTGGAACCTCTTCCAGTTCTACCTCTTTGCCATTAATTTCTTTCATAAGAAAACCCTTTTCTAAAAGGTGGCATGTCAAGAAACAAACACCTTTTGTTCCTCAGAGTGGTAGAAGATATACCCTCGCGAATGTTTGGGATATCCAATAAACTTGCACAAAATTGACCTTGCCTCGAGCTTGTCCGAATTTTGTGTCTTCATATAGGCCGGACAACCCCATATCTGAATAAAATTAAGATATGGCTTCTTCACATTCCATATCTCATATGGAGTGGTGGGCACTGATTTGGTTGGTGTAAGTGCACGACGGCGCCCCGGCCGTCAATCCGACGCCGAAATGCGGAAACGAAAACTTTTCTATAAACTATAACCCGCACCACCGCGCATAAAAAATCCTGGATCGGGCCATTAAACTAACCCTAACAAACTAGAAGATGGGAAGAAAGCTATACCGAGCGATCCGTGTCCTTCGGTCTTCGCCTCCACTCTGATCTCCTTGCAGAATCTCCGGTCGTCACCTCCTCGTCGAAACGGGCACCACATCGCCGGGTTCTTTTACGGGCTCCCACCTCTGGACCGAGGAAACTCGGGCACGAAGCAGGCGAGTCGACGTGCTCAAGAATTGATGTAGGCAAGTGTAGAATCCATTGTCTCTAGGGGTTGTGAAGTTGCCTTTGTAGATGGAGGAGAGAAGGAATGAACTTTGGAGAGGTGTTAAGGATTTTGTGAGCAAGCCAAAAAATGAGATGAATCAATTTCCCTCACCAAATAAAAAATGAACCTCTCCTCTCTCATCAAGTGGCCGGCCTCTCTATCTCAAAAATGGTGGAGGGAAAAAGAATAATACATGAAGGGAGGTGAGTGTAGGAATCAAAAGAGGTGAGCACATCCAAAAGTTATGATAACAAAGTCATATCAATTTCTAATCCATTCTTATCTCATTAATGCAAGAAATGATCACAAGAAAAAGCAAAGATGCTTAAACCATCATAATCCCTCAAATGCAAGAAACCCCTCCACAAATGCTAATTTGCAAACTTGCAAATTAGCCCCTCCATCAAAAAAATCCGGCCGTGAAGGAACAAAGGAAAACTGGCCGGAACGGAATGCAAACTGGCAACTTCAGAAAACTAATCCCGTAATAAATTACAGGAAAACCCCGTGACTGTATATACATACCCGCATTTGTATTCCTACTGAATACAAATGCAAAGACACAAAATCTACACTGTACAATACTAGGATCGGGCTTAAACCAAAGCCCGCTAGTATTATCCGTCCGATCATGATCCGTGCAATACCGCACAGATAAGATCGAACCCTACCATATCTCCATACGGCCTCTACAGTGTTTCGCCCGAAACTTGAGAAAACGGTCTGTGGGGGACTCTAAAGACTCGTCAATACTTTGGTTGTGGATTTAACCACTAGCACGTCAGAGGTATTAGCCAATACATAACGGGCTACCAGGTATTGACCAAAAGGGACGTCGATGAGCGAACTCATCCTGACACCCTACTAAGCCTGTCAGTGACAATATCCGTACAGTCCGGTCCGTTCGTCTATGAGTATCGCATGGCGGGCCTAGGGGGTTGGTAAAAGTCAGACCCACAAAAGCGGTACAAGTCGTGTCGGAGATCAGCCCAGAACACCCTGAGATACTCCTGGAATACCTACCAGTAAATCTCCTGCCTTGGCCAAGGACTTTCATGTACTGGCTCTCCTAGACACAGCGCGACCTCACCCCTAATACCGGGAGAGATGAACCCCTGCAGATCCGCTCACTGCCTCCATGTGGCTCGGGACTGTACCCAACTAAAACCTGTTTGCACGTCTCCTTTGAGAATGGTAGGGTAGTAATCAAAGCACAGTGGGAACTCACACGAGACAAATGACGATCTCAGGTCGATGAACTAACCTGTACACATGTCACCAGGGAACTGCTATCAGACATCAGGTATAATACCAACTAGCATGTTCCCGGCGAGTCCTGTCCGGTGTACTCATAACCCAATGAGCACCTGTATACATCTTAGGTGAACCAACTGACACTAGTGGCTTGTGAGACCGGCCACCGCCCCTCGTCGGGGTCTCGACTGTATACACTAGACTACTCTGGAGTATCGATGCCCTGTCTCGAAACTCCCACGACTAGGGACCTTTTAAGGATGTGCTTATAGACCCCAGCTCCCTCGTATATGATCGCCCTCATACTGCTGGTAGTCAAGAAAGAATCCTATGGGCTCTATCAACGTGCAATAGTGACCTTTAAGGTCACCTAAAGCAGTACACGATGATAAAGATAAACCAGATAGCATACTATCATCTTGAGTAAGACTGTCCTACCAGGATAGGTCCTCCCTCAATCATTGCAATCACGTGCCTGTGATCCAATAATTGACTCTGAGGGCACTATCTCCAACAATCTCCCATTTGCACTCAAGGCTATTTATTGCGATGTCGCATACTCACAGCCCGTGTGATACCGAATACCCAACTCCTCTACTAGTCAGTCTCACAAAGCTCGTTTGCGAAACTATTGCGTTCGAGGAATAGCCTCAGCGAGTGGATCTGCTGTAATGCCTCTTTCTATGTCTCTTTATCTCAAGTTCGCGGAGAAAGCCATCTCCCGAAATGAGTAATACCTGTCTTAGAATATGTCTGGATGTCTGATGGGACCCAGCTCATAAATGAACTCCAAATCCAAACTTCTTAGACTGTATCGTCAACTGAACTTAATCAGTATCCTGTGCCATGCCTCCCTCAGTATCCGCCTGGACCACCTGTCTATAATACTTCCCCTCTTTAGAGGAAAAACTATAACTCTGACAGCCACTCTTTCATCGAGGTCACCTTGGAAGCCTGGAATGATAACCGTCTCCTAAAGGAGGCTGCCGTTATCATATCCCTAGAACATTCACTTATGCTCTAAAACTGCTTCCGAATGTTTCTCCAGGATTGGATGAATATCAAGTTATTGCACCTACTGCAAAAACAATATCTGGTGTGGTACTTGACATCTCATGACCAACTCAATTGCCTAAGCAAGTGATCTGCTGATCATGCACATCCCTCACCCCTTTAGTCTATGAGACACCTTTAGAGAGGGTGACTCCATCACCTGCAGGTACACTACCGTGCCTGGAGTCGTCCATTCTAAATACTCTTAGAATGCTGTCAAAGTACCCAGATTGGGAAACTACCGAAATCTAGATCTAAAACCATAGATCTAGTAACCAGAATGTCTGATATAATATCCAATTCCTATGTGAAGAAACCACTGTGTGACAACCAAAGTATAACCGATCATAGTATAGGAATATCACTTCCTACTCTGTGTATGTCATCCAAATACCAGGACATCACACCCTACTACCTTCTTAACAGATCCATCCCCTATTCTGATGAAGTCAAACCTAAGACTGTCACATCAGAAATAGATGATCTATTTCCGCTATATCTGCTTTAGTCTATAAATAGACATAAGCCACTTGTCGACCATGCTTCCGCTGCTCCCACTGACTACGACAACCCTCTGGCAGAGTCATATACACGTATACTTCTGAAGCCAGTTCAGAACGACGCTATACCCATCCTCCTGCCGGGTCTCATAGTCTGGAACAACAGCAATAGTAAGTCTGGGTAAACAAGAACCTCCCTGCCACCGTCCTTGAGCATACCGAAGTACCTCTCGAGTGCCTGAGGTTACCCACCTTATCTGCGGAGTGGCCAATGGAATGTCAATCCAGATTGAATCTTTAGGTTCTTATCAAATCTTCAATAATCGTTTGCGGTTCTGGAATCACTTCGAGTTCTACCATACTCCCACTACTGTTTTCTGAAAAAAAATCCATTTTTATTAAAACTGTGGCGAGTCAAGAACAATATCACTATTGATCTTCCTGATGGTAGAAAATCAACCCTCGTCATAGCCCGGGTCAACCCACAAACAGCCATTACAGAAACGTGCCTTGAGTTGTCCAGTGTCTGGTTTTATGCATAAGCCGGACAACTCCCCGTACCTTAACATCGTTAAGATATGAACTGTTCTATATCCAATATAGAAATAGAGACACTGATTTAATTGAACCATATTCAAATCATGCAGCTGTCTCCAGTGCATGTCAACTAAATGGAAGGAGGCCGATCAGCGTTACTCAACTTAGGAATGCTTCCAATTATGAGTAACCTGAAAGAGAAGCAAGTTCTTTTAATTATTACTATCAACTGAATACCATGCACAAGTATCTTCATCTTCGATCACCTTGAAGAATCCTGATACTTGCAATACCTGGTTCTCTACTTTACTCTTATACCTATAACTTCTCAAAAATCAGACCTTGTGTTTCTACGAAACACTTGTCTAAAACTAGAGAAGTCATAAGTAAACCGAATATAGTACGAGGACCAACCCCTCTGTCCTAATGGACACTGGACAACATACAATACTCTGTATAAGTCTTTTGAGTCTAATAACTCATTCCCTGTGTGTCGTAGGTTGAAAACTGTACTTATGGTTAAGAAGAATCACACTGCTGTTTAATGCCCCTTACCTAACCATCCACTGATATAGGTAAATGTCATAGACATAATTTCAAAAAGGTATATCTCACTCTATAAAAATAGACGTACAGATATATCAATTTGAAATTGGTGCATAACAACGGATATTCAAAACCAAATATTTGTCGTCCGGCAAACAACCCAGGTGACTTCCTCAAATATCACCAATTACAACGAATTCCGATATAATGAGGATGATCACCTAATTCCCAATAACTTACTCCCACTCATCATCTGTAAAACCATACAGATGTGAGAATCATATCTGGTAAATACATACCCTGGAGTAAGGGCTAATTAGGAAATCAGTTTTCTTTTAACAGTACACAGTGAAACTGAAACATTGAAATGTTTCGTAGGGGTATCCGGATATTCCTAGTAATGCCTCTTCCATTATCAGATTCACAACTGTAACCGTATATCTCTTTGCAATCTCTCCAATTCCCTTCATATGTCTTTAGTCATTACCTTCTGCACACCCCTTTAGACCAAATGGTTTTCTTCCTTCCCTACCGTTCTGCACCAGCCTATGGTTTGGAAGAAGACTATCCAATAAGCATAATGGGTGTACTGTCCTAATCCTAGGAGCACTCGCAATACGAGAGAAGCTAAAGATAAAAGACAACCGAATAAACCGTATTCCTATTTCTCCTGAACCAGAATCCATCCCCGAACTGGAACAAGTTCCTTTCGAGTTCGTATATAACCATACGATGGAGTATCCAATAAACTGTGGATCTTCGTAGTGATACGGGGTGTTCTGGAGAAATACAAAGGTGATTTAGGATTGGCGAAGAAATACTTGGTTTGGTCGTGAATAGCAGTCGCAATTTACTTTGCCCTCTTACTAATCCCTTTCTTTGTCTTAACTTAATACCTTCTGTACACCACCGTTATGCTAATTGGTTTTCTTCATTCCCTACCGTTCGGCACCAGCTTAAGGTTTGGAAGAAGAATATCCAATTTCCGTAATAGGTGTACTATCTCCTAAACCAAGGAGTACTCGCAACCCGAGAGAAGGTAAAAAGAAAAGACAACTGAATAGTCCTATTCGTTTTCTCCAAAACCGGAAACCATCCTCGAATAAATTCCTTCGAGTTCGTATATAACCATACGATGGTTTTGTCCAATGGAAGTGGACGTTCGTAGTAATACGGGGTGTCCTGGAGAAAAGGGTAAAAGTAGGAGTGGCAATGAGGTTTGCAACTCTGACAATCCAAAAGCCACTGTTTAAGAAGGTTCTGTTAATTTTGGTCACTGAGTCATAGTCTAGGGTCGGTCCATGGTCGCTGCCAAAGAGAGAGAGAAAAGAAACACTCAGCGTGCACTCTAACCTAGATCAGAATGGTCATCACTTTATCTAATCTGGAAACCTCCCACTGTACCGTCAAATTCTCCTCCAAACCTAAAAGAGGAATTAGTCAGGATCACCCGAGGAGTAAACCAACTCATCAGTGGGAATCGGGATCCAACTATCATCGCATGATAACGTGACGGAATCCGCTCACGTTATCACACTCCAGAAGGTATGCGCATATCTGGCAAGTTTCAGCTTCTTTAGAAACTCCCGATGTTATTTTTACCCCATGCTCTTATGACCTTGACTTTGGCCAACAAATCATAAGTCACATGTCAAGTTCTACTCGTCATTGTCCAGGTTAATTTGAACCCACCCGTACCTACCATTGACTTTGGCCAACAAGGCAGTACGACTGTCCCAAACCAACGCATCTATCTATGCTGCATATGAATACCCAACAGCTACCAATCACTGAGCCTTGACTTTGGCCAACAAACACAGCTTGAATACTATTGACTATTCATATGAAACGACGGAGGGCTACGAATGGTGTAACACCCGAGCCCAATAATACTATTTCTGTTACTGGTTGAGTGTTAGACATTGCTCATTTCAATTTCCTGCTTGTTTGGTGCTTATTGCTAAATTTTAACCGGCTAAGTCATTTTTGCCTATAACAAATTTTAACACCTAAAATGAAATTAAAAATATCCATAATGGCCTACTCGTCGCCACTAGTCGCGTGGTAGCGTCCGCGCGTCGAGATTTCGTCCCGTTCGGTGAAACGGGCGAGTTTGGACGGCTACGCGCGCGTGCAAGTGTCAGACTTGGGGGCATGCATTTTAATCATAAGACATCTCATTTTAAAATTTGGAACCCGCTTAAAATCCTATTATTTGAATTTGAAACATTTAGGCGTAACCCGGACGCGATTTGGAAATGTTTCATTTACCGCCGAAATGCCCATTTAATTAAATATATATTAAAACTACATAATATATTACTGTTACTTAAATTAACGTATAAATCCTTTAAATCTTTCAAAGTTTACCCACGAGTTTTCCTTCTGGCCAATCACGAGGGGGCTTTACCCTCGTGGGCCCCACCAACCCACTCTCTCTCTCTCTCTCTCCGCCTCTCAATCTCTCTCTATCTCTCTCTAATATAACTCTCCCTCTCTCTCCTAAAATCTCTCTCTCTCCGTCATCATATCTCTTTCTCTCTCTCTCTAACTGTCTCTCTCTCTCTCTCTCTCATATATAAATTCCTTCACTGTTCCTTCATCTCCCCACGAGAGAACCTCGCGAGAACCCTAACCCCCACAGAACCCTTCTCGTCGCCGTCGCTGCCGCAGTCCCCGCGCCGACAACACCACCGCCACCGTCCTCGCCTCCACAGCCTCGACCTCCTCATTTTCCTCCCTTTCCCTCCTTCAGCGCCTGCACCCGACGCCACCGCCACCTGCGCGCGGTGCTGCTGTCGCCGCCGCCTCCCATCGCCGACGACGCCAGAGTCTTCCTCCCTTCACCCCGTCCCGACCTCTTCACCGTCTTCCTCCTTCCCTCGCCGGCGCTGCCACAAAACCCGAGCCTAACCCTAGCACCTAACCCCAGTCACCGGGAAAGCCGCCGTCGACCCTCGCCGCCGTTGCCAGAGCCACCGCCGACCACCTCTTCTCCCCCCTGCAATCCAGACCAGGCCAGGACCTCCTCTACTCATCACACCATCCCATTCCAGCGACCTCCAGCAACTTTCAGCCGGGACTGCCGCTGCCGCTGCCTCGCCGGCACCCCGTCGCCGTCGAACCCGTCGCGGTTGCCCCCTGGTTATCCCTCAAAGTACTCCAGCCCGTGTGGTCCCGTTGTTCGCTGTTTGGACTCGATCCGTGGCCCGTGCATCCGTCGCGTGTTTTCCGCCGACGTTGCGTTCGTGTTTTCCGGTTTGCGAAACCGTCGAGGCAAGATTTCTTGCTACATGCTACGTTAAACTAATTAAGTGTTTAACTCATAAAACTTGCAATATTAACTAAGTATAGTTACTTGTCTTATTGGACGAAATATGATATACATTATAATACTGCCACCTAAATCGTATTTTGCCACCGTAACCATAATAACAACTACCTGTTAATCATTTTGTTATTTAAAGGTCGATAGCCGTACACATATATCTTCATTAATTTTTTGTTATTAATACTGCGCTACCCTGTGATTAGTGCACCCCACGGGTGCTCGAACCTGTTAATAAGATAATACAAAGCACCACTGTGATTAAATGAACTATTATTGTTATTTACTGTTTCCTGATGTTGTTCCTTATTCGCTTCTATACCTGTTATGAGCATACATTCGATTGCACTACAGATTTACCTGGCCTTGCTACACATGGCATATATTTACATACCGATGCACCGGACATGGTACCCTATACTTACCGACTCAACCTGTTGTACCATGACCTGACTTGTTACCTAATCTCATGCCTAATGCCAACAAACCTGACTTGGGGTCCTCATGGACCACTCCTGTTGTCTATCCAGACAAACCTGCTTTTACATGATCCTGTGTTGGCATTAGTTCTTGACTATTGAATACCTGACCTGACATACATAACTTGGGGGTATGGGGAAATCAAAGGTGAAACCGACTTGTAACTCAACAGTTCGATACCTGTTCTGATCAGTCTTACAGGCTTGGCCAGTCCGGGAGTGATGATGCTGACATCACTCGTCCATCCTGCTACCTATTACTGCCTAGCGGCACGTCTCGGATTCAGCCCCGAGGGTCTTGACCGTGGTCCCGGGCATGCACGGGATACTATTGAGTTACAACGACGAGTCATCAATTGATTTCAAAGACTTTAGAGTAGAAACTTGATTGGACAGTTTAGTTACCACTGCACATTACCCTGCACTGTATTTCATAGTACTGCTTTATTCATGTTCATCCCTGCATTGCTTATTACCATGTTCATATTATATTATTGGTTGACATGACGCGCTGACGTCTGGGTTTTGCATGGCCAGATTCCTTACCACTGTCGACGACCGAGCAAGAGTACTTCAGCTTGCAGGCTGATATGTGAGTTCCATAGCGTTTAGTTCATTTATTTCATTTCATTTCCAGATGTGAGCCCGCATTATGGGACGTACTATTTATTTATTGTATTGGATCATTTGCTTCCGCACTTATTGTTTATTGACTCTTGTTATTATGGATTTGGACATGTGTTAGATTAGTTTATTATCTTGTTCTTGATATCCCTTCAGCCGTAATGTGACTGTGGATGGATACTTCCTACCCACAGGTAGCATAGTTGGCTATGTCACGTGCCCAATCTTGCGTACTCTGGGAAGCGGGGCGTGACATGGTTCTTTTGGTATCAGAGCCATAGGTTAGTTGGGTTGATTCTTTTGTAGTTGGGTATTGTACCCGATACACGAATCAGAATACCCGTGCTTAGGGAACATGTCCTGCCACCTCGACCGTTTTACCATCCTTGAATCATTCTTCCGGATCATGTCGACATGCAAACTTACTTTGCATGGTCAACTCGAAAACCTAATTTCTTGTTATCTCTAGGACTTAGGCGACTTGGGTGGAGTTAAGTAATTGCGGCTATGATACCGCGGCATAGCTACAATGTAGTATTCTATTTAAGTATCTTGGAGTTCTAGCCTTGATTTATATATTGAATCTATTATCATGCTAATGTTGGGTGTTTTGATTTCAGGACTATGGCAGATAAGAATTTCAAGACGTATCAGAGGCGCGTGGATGAAGCCGCCATCTTAGGAGTGATACGTGGGATGTTGGAAAATCAGAAGAGGCAAACTGAGCTGATCCAGCAGCAAGCAGATTCATTTCAGGAGGGTTTGCAGGCCATTCGGCAGTCTGTAAACACCGCTGTAGCGAAGCCAGTTGACCGAGTAGGGACCGTGGCAGATTTCAGACGTTTGGGTCCTACTACTTTCACTGGTCTGGAGGAGCCGTTGCCAGCCGAGCAGTGGCTAGTGGACACGGAAAATTTGCTGATTGCGGCACAGATCCCAGAGGACAAGAGAGTTGATGTGGTGCGCATTCAGCTGGTGGATTACGCCCGAGAGTGGTGGCTTGTGGAGGAGAACCGCTTGCCCAAGCCAATCAATTGGGCGGATTTCTCTAAGAGTTTCCTGGAGAAGTTCTTCCCGCGGACTGCACGGGAGGAAATGGAAGAGAAATTTATTGGGCTGAGGCAAAATGGAGCACCTGTGGACGTACATGCAGCGGAATGGACGAGACTCAGCCACTTCGCTGGACCCTTAGTCGCCAAGGAGGCAGACAGGGCGCGAAGGTTCTTGCGCAGTTTGGATGTGGACATCCAGAGGCAGATCGTCTCCCTGGGTTTGACCACTTTCTCGCAGGTTCTTACGGCAGCTAGAGAGCAGCAGAGTTTATTGGGAATGAAAGGGAACCTTCAGCAGACAGCAGTTGCGGCCAGGAAGCCCGCATTTGTACCTAACCGAGATCATGGGCGCAGAAGTATTCCAGTGGACCGTTGAGGTGTAGCACCCATGAAGAAACCTGTGATAGTTGATTGAAGAAAGAGCCTGACTTGTGACTACTGCCATTTACCTGGGCACGTGCATAAGGAGTGTCGAAGGAGACTGGGACTTTGTCTGGTGTGTGGAGCGGCCGATCACGCAGTTGGTGCTTGTCCGTCGAAGCTTCGCACGAGAGATGATATACAGAAGCCTCCGCAGAGACCGTTCCAAGGGCAGAAACAACTGACTCAAGGACCTAATCAGGCTCGAGCTTTCACGTTGACAGCTGAGGAAGCTAAGGCATCAGGAGAAGTGGTTTCAGGTACTTTACTCGTTCATGGTTTTCCCGCATTGGCATTATTTGATTCCGGAGCATCCCACTGTTTTATGTCATCCAAATTTATAACTACACACTCGATTACCTGCACGACCCTGTCTAGTTTTTGGGACATACACACTGGGAATGGGAAAATCATAGCTAGTAAGGAATGTAGAGATTGTACAGTTGTTGTGTGCGGACGGGAGCTTTTTGCAGATTTCTTGGTGATAGATACGGGCAGCTATGAGGTTGTCTTGGGAATGGATTTCCTTGGCACTTTCCACGCCCACATTGACTGTAGGGCAAGGAAGGTAATTTTCCAGATTCCCGGACACCCTGAGTTTACCTTCACTGGGGGAAGCAGTTCTGTCGGGCCAGTCGAGTTCAGGGCTAGGCCGACACGCAGTGTTCTTGCAGCAATGGAAGTTGATAGTAAGGAAGAGCCGGCAGTTGTTCACGACTTTATGGATGTATTTGCAGATATATCGGGCTTACCGCCGAAGCAAGATGTGGAGTTCGCGATTGACCTTATTCCTGGTGCAGCGCCAGTATCAAAATCTTATTATCCGATGGCACCCGTGGAATTGGAAGAAGTTAAGAAACAAGTTGGTGAATTACTTGAGAAGGGTTGGATTCGAAGCAGCAACTCGCCTTGGGGAGCTCCAGTTCTTTTAGTAAAGAAGAAGGATGGCACGAGAAGGATGTGCATTGATTATCGAGAATTGAACCGGGTGACTACTAAGAACAAGTACCCGATCCCTCGCATTGGAGAACTTTTTGAGCAGCTTAGTGGCGCGAGAGTATTCTCGAAACTGGATTTACGATCCGGATATCATCAGGTCCGAGTGAAAGCAGAAGACATTTGCAAGACGGCGTTCCGAACTCGATATAGACATTTCGAGTATCTGGTGATGCCGTTCGGAGTGACGAATGCGCCGGCAATATTCATGGATTTGATGAACAGAATCTTTTCACCATTCTTGGACCAGTTTATTGTGGTATTCATTGACGATATCCTGGTATACTCGAAGAGTCCGGAGGAGCATGCTGAGCATTTAAAGATCGCACTGCAGACGCTGAGACAGGAGAAATTGTATGTGAAGATGAGTAAGTGCGAATTCTGGCTGGAAGAAGTGAAATTTCTGGGACATGTCGTGTCGGGCAATGGAATCGTCGTCGATCCCGAGAAGATTGCAGCAGTTCGAGATTGGCCTATTCCAAGAAATGTGGCTGAAATAAGAAGTTTCCTTGGTTTGGCTGGATACTACAGGAGATTTGTGGAGAACTTCGCTCGTTTGGCAGAGCCGTTAACCAAGCTTACGCGCAAGGAGGTACCTTTTGTTTGGACGGATGGATGTGCATTGGCCTTCGAGACGTTGAAGCAGAAGTTGATAACCGCCCCTATCCTGACCGTACCAGATAATTCCGGAGGACTGGTGATTCACAGCGACGCATCTGGAAAAGGATTGGGATGTGTTTTGATGCAGAATGGGAAGGTCGTAGCTTACGCATCAAGACAACTGAAGACTCATGAGAAGAATTACCCGACTCATGACTTGGAGCTTGCGGCCGTGATCTTTGCCTTGAAGATTTGGAGACACTACCTTTTGGGCGAAAAAGTCGAAGTTTTTACAGATCACAAGAGTTTGAAGTATGTGTTCACTCAAAAGGAGTTGAATATGAGGCAACGCAGATGGTTGGAGCTGATGGCCGACTACGACCTTGATCTTAAGTACCATCCGGGAAAGGTTAACGTCGTGCCGGATGCGCTTAGTCGGTTACCAGCAATTCAGGTATTGACTGCACAGAGGGAGATCATTGTGGATTTTCGGAGATTTGACTTAGAGGTTGTGCTACCACATGCTACGGGACAGTTGATGCAGTTGCAAGTACAGTCGTCCTTAGTTGAGAAGATTAAAGCGGCACAATCGCAGGATCCTAGACTGCAAAAGTTTCGAGAGCAGGTTGAAGCCGGACTACGAACCGATTTACTGATCCATGAAGATGGTTCGTTGAGGTATGGTAGCTGTGTGTGTGTGCCAAAAGGAGATGTGCACGAAGAGCTTATGAAGGAGGCACACAGTTCAGCTTACTCTGTATATCCAGGAGGGACAAAGATGTACCGAGATATTCGACAGCACTTTTGGTGGGAAGGTATGAAACGGGAGATTGCTCGCTTCGTGGCTAAGTGCTTGGTGTGTCAACAAGTCAAGGCTGAACACCAAAGGGTTGCTGGTTTGTTGCAACCACTTCCGATTCCTCAGTGGAAGTGGGAACATATAACCATGGATTTCGTGACGGCCTTACCGCGGAGTCCAAAGGGCAACAATGCAGTATGGGTGATTGTCGATCGGTTGACCAAGGCAGCTCACTTTATTCCTTTTCGGGTTGGTCAATCGACGGAGACTTTGGCAGAGCGGTACATACAGGAGATTGTAAGATTGCATGGAGTACCGGTGAGCATCGTGTCCGATCGGGACACTCGATTCTTGTCGCACTTCTGGAGGAGTTTACAAGAAAGTTTGGGGACTCGATTGAAGTTTAGCACAGCTTATCATCCTCAAACTGATGGACAATCGGAGAGAACGATCCAGACCCTTGAAGATATGTTGAGGGCTTGCATGTTGGACTTCAAAGGTTCTTGGGAGGATCATCTACACCTGGTGGAGTTTTCGTACAACAATAGCTTCCAAGCGACTATTCAGATGGCTCCGTTTGAAGCGTTGTATGGTCGTAAGTGCCGTTCACCTGTTTGTTGGGATGATGTTGGTGAACGAAGGTTACTAGGACCAGATTTGGTAGTACAGACAGTCGAGAAGGTGAATACAATCAGGAAGCATATGAAGGCAGCTCAAGACAGACAGAAAAGTTGGGCTGACACGTCAAGAAGACCTCTATAGTTCGCCGTGGGTGATTTGGTATTCTTGAAGATATCACCGACTAGAGGGGTGATTCGCTTTGGGAGTCGGGGAAAGCTTAATCCTCGATTCGTTGGACCCTTCGAGATATTGGAGCGTGTTGGAGAGGTAGCGTACCGTTTGGCGTTACCACAGTCTTTGGCAGGAGTGCACGATGTGTTTCATGTATCTCAACTACGGAGGTATGTTCGAGATGAAACCCACGTCTTGGATCATTCGGAGTTGACTGTACGGGAGGACCTAACTTTTGAGGAGCGACCGGTTGAAATCAAGGATCGAAGAGAAAAAGTTCTTAAGAACAAGGTTATCCCTCTTGTGCTAGTTTCTTAGGGTAATCGATCGCATGGGGAATCCACTTGGGAGCGAGAAGACGAGATCCGGCAGAAGTTTCCTCACATTTTCCTGTAGTTAGCTATCTTGTATTCTTGGAATTTCGAGGACGAAATTCTTTTTGTAGTTGAGTATGATGTAACACCCGATCCCAATAATACTATTTCTGTTACTGGTTGAGTATTAGACATTGCTCATTTCAATTATCCTGCTTGTTTGGTGCTTATTGCTAAATTTTAACCGGCTAAGTCATTTTTGCCTATAATAAATTTTAACACCTAAAATGAAATTAAAAATATCCATACTGGCCTACTCGTCGCCACTAGTCGCGTGGTAGCGTCCGCGCGTCGAGATTTCGTCCCGTTCGGTGAAACGGGCGAGTTTGGACGGCTACGCGCGCGTGCAAGTGTCCGACTTGGGGGTATGCAATTTTAATCATAAGACATCTCATTTTAAAATTTGGAACCCGCTTAAAATCCTATTATTTGAATTTGAAACATTTGGGCGCAACCCGGGCGCGATTTGGAAATGTTTCATTTAGCGCCGAAATGCCCATTTAATTAAATATATATTAAAACTACATAATATATTACTGTTACTTAAATTAACGTATAAATCCTTTAAATCTTTCAAAGTTTACCCACGAGTTTTCCTTCTGGCCAATCACGAGGGGGCTTTACCCTCGTGGGCCCCACCAACCCACTCTCTCTCTCTCTCTCCGCCTCTCAATCTCTCTCTATCTCTCTCTAATATCTCTCTCCCTCTCTCTCCTAAAATCTCTCTCTCTCTCCGTCATCATATCTCTTTCTCTCTCTCTCTCTCTCATATATAAATTCCTTCACTGTTCCTTCATCTCCCCACGAGAGAACCTCGCGAGAACCCTAACCCCCACAGAACCCTTCTCGTCGTCGTCGCCGCCGCAGTCCCCGCGCCGACAACACCACCACCACCGTCCTCGCCTCCACAGCCTCGACCTCCTCATTTTCCTCCCTTTCCCTCCTTCAGCGCCTGCACCCGACGCCACCGCCACCTGCGCGCGGTGCTGCTGTCGCCGCCGCCTCCCATCGCCGACGACGCCAGAGTCTTCCTCCCTTCACCCCGTCCCGACCTCTTCACCGTCTTCCTCCTTCCCTCGCCGGCGTTGCCACAAAACCCGAGCCTAACCCTAGCACCTAACCCCAGTCACCGGGAAAGCCGCCGTCGACCCTCGCCGCCGTTGCCAGAGCCACCGCCGACCACCTCTTCTCCCCCCTGCAATCCAGACCAGGCCAGGACCTCCTCTACTCATCACACCATCCCATTCCAGCGACCTCCAGCAACTTTCAGCCGGGACTGCCGCTGCCGCTGCCTCGCCGGCGCCCCGTCGCCGTCGAACCCGTCGCGGTTGCCCCCTGGTTATCCCTCGAAGTACTCCAGCCCGTGTGGTCCCGCTATTCGCTGTTTGGACTCGATCCGTGGCCCGTGCATCCGTCGCGTGTTTTCCGCCGACGTTGCGTTCGTGTTTTCCGGTTTGCGAAACCGTCGAGGCAAGATTTCTTGCTACATGCTACGTTAAACTAATTAAGTGTTTGACTCATAAAACTTGCAATATTAACTAAGTATATTTATTTGTCTTATTGGACGAAATATGATATACATTATAATACTGCCACCTAAATCGTATTTTGCCACCGTAACCTTAATAACAACTACCTGTTAATCATTTTGTTATTTAAAGGTTGATAGCCGTACACATATATCTTCATTAATTTTCTGTTATTAATACTGCGCTACCCTGTGATTAGTGCACCCCACGGGTGCTCGAACCTGTTAATAAGATAATACAAAGCACCACTGTGATTAAATGAACTATTATTGTTATTTACTGTTTCCTGCTGTTGTTCCTTATTCGCTTCTATACCTGTTATGAGCATACATTCGATTGCACTACAGATTTACCTGACCTTGCTACACATGACATATATTTACATACCGATGCACCGGACATGGTACCCTATACTTACCGACTCAACCTGTTGTACCATGACCTGACTTGTTACCTGATCTCATGCCTAATGCCAACAAACCTGACTTGGGGTCCTCATGGACCACTCCTGTTGTCTATCCAGACAAACCTGCTTTTACCTGATCCTGTGTTGGCATTAGTTCTTGACTATTGAATACCTGACCTGACATACATAACTTGGGGGTATGGGGAAATCAAAGGTGAAACCGACTTGTAACTCAACAGTTCGATACCTGTTTTGATCAGTCTTACGGGCTTGGCCAGTCCGGGAGTGATGATGCTGACATCACTCGTCCATCCTGCTACTTATTACTGCCTAGCGGCACGTCTCGGATTCAGCCCCGAGGGTCTTGACCGTGGTCCCGGGCATGCACGGGATACTATTGAGTTACAACGACGAGTCATCAATTGATTTCAAAGACTTTAGAGTAGAAACTTGATAGGACAGTTTAGTTACCACTGCACATTACCCTGCACTGTATTTCATAGTACTGCTTTATTCATGTTCATCCCTGCATTGCTTATTACCATGTTCATATTATATTATTGGTTGACATGACGCGCTGACGTCTGGGTTTTGCATGGCCCAGATTCCTTACCACTGTCGACGACCGAGCAGGAGTACTTCAGCCAGTAGGCTGATATGTGAGTTCTATAGCGTTTAGTTCATTTATTTCATTTCATTTCCAGATGTGAGCCCGCATTATGGGACGTACTATTTATTTATTGTATTGGATCATTTGCTTCCGCACTTATTGTTTATTGACTCTTGTTATTATGGATTTGGACATGTGTTAGATTAGTTTATTATCTTGTTCTTGATATCCCTTCAGCCGTAATGTGACTGTGGATGGATACTTCCTACCCACAGGTAGCATGGTTGGCTATGTCACGTGCCCAATCTTGCGTACTTTGGGAAGCGGGGCGTGACAAATGGTTTCTGGCGAAAACCTTTAACGTAATGAACTTGATATCGTTGAAGGAACCGGATAGCTTTTAAAAAATATAGTGGCGAAAACCATTGCTAAAGAGGTCACTCCCGGTGAAGGGATCTCGGCTCTTTCCCCGTAGAATGAGGTACAGGATATTCCAACTGAATACCACGATGCAAAGCAAAAGTAAACGGCTATAGTGAAGTCATTGCCCTGACGCAAACTTCTATCCAAGGGGTCACTCCCGGTGAAGGGATCTCTGTCCTTGCCTCGTCGACTGAGGTGCTGGATATTCCAACTGAATACCACTGTGCAAAACAAAAGAGAACGCCCTTGCAATAACAGCTTTTTGAAAAATGTTCCAACAACATCAGAATAGGTTTTTTTAGCTTGCATTGATCCGAATCAATGCAGTCCCATCAATTGATCACACCAATAAAGAACGAAAATACGATGTACGTATATGCCACCCGCATTCGCCACTGGGTCCCGTCATCACCCGTTAGGTTACTTAACTAACGACAGAGCGGGGACTGGACTAGCGCGGGTGCAAAACATATACAACATCTACTAGTATATATATCAATATATAATATTCGCTAAAGGCATGATAAAATGCAACATCACAGAAATGTAATAAGCATCACAGAACAATACAGATATCTGGGATCCCCGGGTTTCATAGAGCCGCTACTGAAACCCGACGTTCCCCTGGTCGTGTGGATAGCCTGTGCAATGAAATCCTAGACCCCTACGGGCGCGGCAAGTTACCCGCCAAAACCTGAAGCGAGGCAGCCCCTTTCAGCAACGTGAATGGACCACCCAGCACTTCACGGAATCCGGTAACTTGGGCACCCCTCCTGAGTCAACCTGTACCCCCTACGAGTGCGGTGAATAGCCCGCCAATTCTAGAGTGAAGCCCCCTCCGTCTCAATGCCATGAGATGCTGGCCCGTTGCCCTCTAGAACCCGGCTATCCGTGCACCCCTCCGCTGGGTAATCCTAGTACAGAAAGTAAAATATACAACGAGAACATCGACCTCACCCCGGTCGTGCCCCAAAAGAATAATATACAAACTGGCAGTGACGGCAGTCCACATGTCGGACGCTCATCCCGCAATATCAAATGTACATATAAAACAAAACTGTACTAACATTGCATCCAGGCTATCCCCACGACCAATCCGCAACATCACAGCACAACACAGAATATCAACGTGAATGTCACGTTCGCAAATCCGTCTAAAAGGGCTATAGCAGATAGACTGGATTTACCGATCGAGAGACATTCACGGTCGCAGATATAATGTAAATACTGTGAACCAACATGTTTAAACTTTTCGATCGATCAAATTTACCTAAGTGGGCCCCAAGCAGAACTGTAGCACTCAGAGAAAATCTGGGCCCAAAAAGAATATTCCAAAAACCCCAATTTCAACTCAGGAGCTCTCTGTGAAAATTTGGTACAATGAACAGTTAAAAGCGCGGCGGAACCGCGGCCCAATCAAGGGTTCGGTCGCGGTTCCGCGGTGTAATAGTGAGTTCAAGCGACCAAATTTTTACAGAATGCTTAGAATTCCCTGCATGTGTTTCTGCAACAACGTGAAAAATTTTCTGAGCTAAAAAAATTTCGACAGAAAACTGATGCAATGAAAACGCGGGTTTTGGAAATTCTGATCGATCGAACTTGTAAACATGTTAGAGCAAGCTAGACTAGGTTAATGGCGTGGCTCTGATACCAATGTAAGTGCACGGCGGCGCCCCGGACGTCAATCCGACGCCGGAATGCGGAAACGAAAACTTTTCTATAAACTAGAACCGGCACCACCGCGCACAAAAAATCCCGGATCGGGCCATTAACCTAACCCTAGCAAGCTAGAAGATGGGAAGAAAGCTATACCGAGCGATCCGTGTCCATCGGTCTTCGCCTCCACTCCGATCTCCTCGCGGAATCTCCGGTCGTCAACTCCTCGTCAAAACGGGCACCACATCGTTGGGTTCTTTTACGGGCTCCCACCTCTGGACCGAGGCAACTCGGGCACGAAGCTGGCGCGTCGACGTGCTCAAGAATTGCTGTAGGCAAGTGTAGAATCCATTGTCTCTAGGTGTTGTGAAGTTCCCTTTGTAGATTGAGGAGAGAAGGAATGAACTTTGGAGAGGTGTTAAGGATTTTGTGACAAGCCAAAAAATAAGATGAATCAATTTCCCTCACCAAATAAAAAATGAACCTCTCCTCTCTCATCAAGTGGCCGGCCTTTCTATCTCAAAAATGGTGGAGGGAAAAAGAATAATACATGAAGGGAGGTGAGTGTAGGAATCAAAAGAGGTGACCACATCCAAAAGTGATGATAACAAAGTCATATCAATTTCTAATCCATTCTTATCTCATTAATGCAAGAAATGATTACAAGAAAAAGCAAAGATGCTTAAACCATCATAATCCCTCAAATGCAAGAAACCCCTCCACAAATGCTAATTTGCAAACTTGCAAATTAGCCCCTCCATCAGAAAAATCCGGCCGTGAAGGAACAAAGGAAAACTGGCCGGAACGGAATGCAAACTGGCAACCTCAGAAAACTAATCCCGTAATAAATTACAGGAAAACCCCGCGACTGTATATACATACCCACAATTGTATTCCCACTGAAAACAAAGGCAAAGAGACAAAATCTACAATGTACAATACTAGGATCCGGCTTAAACCAAAGCCCGCTAGTATTATCCGTCCGATCATGATCCGTGCAATACCGCACGGACAAGATCGAACCCTGCCATATCTCCATACGGCCTCTACAGCGTTTCGCCCGAAACATGAGAAATGGGGGACTCTAAAGACTCGTCAATACTTTGGTTGTGGATTTAACCACTAGCACGTCAGAGGTATTAGCCAATACGTAACGGGCTACCAGGTATTGACCAAAAGGGACGTCGATGAGCGAACTCATCTTGACACCCTACTGAGCCTGTCAGTGACAATATTCGTACAGTCCGGTCCGTTCTTCTATGAGTATCGCATGGCGGGCCTAGGGGGTTGGTAAAAGTCAGACCCCCAAAAGCGGTACAAGTCGTGTCGGAGATCAGCCCAGAACACCCTGAGATACTACTGGAATACCTACCAATAAATCTCCTGCCTTGGCCAAGGACTTTCATGTACTGGCTCTCCTAGACACAGCGCGACCTCACCCCCAATACCGGGAGAGACGAACCCCTGCAGATCCGCTCACTTCCTCCATGTGGCTCGGGACTGTACCCAACTAAAACCTGTTTGCACGTCTTCTTTGAGCGTGGTAGGGTAGTAATCAAAGCACAGTGGGAACACACACGAGACAAATGACGATCTCAGGTCGATGAACTAACCTGTACACATGTCACCAGGGAACTGCTATCTGACATCAGGTATAATACCAACTAGCATGTTCCCGGCGAGTCCTGTCCGGTGTACTCATAACCCAATGAGCACCTGTATACATCTTAGGTGAACCAACTGACACCAGTGGCTTGTGAGACCGGCCACCGCCCCTCGTCGGGGTCTCGACTGTATACACTAGTCTACTCTGGAGTATCAATGCCCTGTCTCGAAACTCCCACGACTAGGGACCTTTTAAGGATGTGCTTATAGACCCCAGCTCCCACGTATATAATCGCCCTCATACTGCTGGTAGTCAAGCAAGAATCCTATGGGCTCTATCAACGTGCAATAGTGACCTTTAAGGTCACCTAAAGCAGTACACGATGATAAAGATAAACCAGATAGCATACTATCATCTTGAGTAAGACTGTCCTACCGCGGTAGGTCCTCCCTCAATCATTGCAATCACGTGCCTGTGATCCAATAATTGACTCTGAGGGCACTATCTCCAACAGTTGGAACTCTATTCAATTGGTATGTTGTTGTCTCAAGCACATAACCCTAAAAGAAAATATGTAACTCAGCTATGCTCATCATAGAGCGCACCATATCTAATTGGGTGCGGTTCCTCCGTTCTGATACCCCGTTGTGCTGTGGTGTATATGGAGGAGTTAGCAGAGAGAGAATCCCATTCTCTTTTAGGAAGTCCAAGAATTCATTGGTCAAGTATTCACCTCCCCGATTAGATCATAGGATTTTAATACTTTTGCCTGTCTGTTTCTCAGCTTCTTGTTTATATTCTCTGAATTTCTCAAAAGCTTCTGACTTGTATTTCATCAGGAACACATGTCCGAATCTTGAGAGATCATCAGTGAATGTAATGAAGTATGAGGAACCATTCCTGGCATGTGAAGACATGGGACCGCATACATCACTATGTATCAGTCCCAAGAGTTCAGTAACTCTTTCTCCGTGTCCACTAAACGGAGTTTTGGTCATTTTTCCTTTAAGACATGACTGGCAAGTGTCATAAGAAGAAAATTCAAACGAATTTAAATAACCATCCTTATATAACTTGGCTAGTCGTGTCGTATTGATATGACCTAGTCTACAATGCCATAAGAAGGATTCATTCATTTCTGAACTCTTCCTCTTGTGTGTGTTTGTTATGCTGAGAACTATTGTTTGATTTAGAACATAAATGCCATTGCACAACGTGCCTGATCCAATCAACTTTTGATTCAGGAAGATGTTCATATACTTAATAAAGAAACTGATATAATGTTGCATATCAGATTCGGCATATAATAGCATTCGTTCAGAACAATGTATTACCACTTGGTGATACAAGGTGATATTCCCCGATGGATTTAGCTGCAACAATTGCACCATTTCCAACCCTTATGTCTTTATCACCTTCTCCCAATTTTCTACCTTTCCTTAGCCCTTGTAAAAGATTACATATATGGGATCCTGATCCGGTATCCAATACCCAGGACGTAAAGCAAAGTGAGAAATAGTTCTCTGTAACGAACACACCCGAAGAAAATGCATCAACATGTACTTTCTTCAATCGAGTAGTATGGGAATCCTGGCATTCCCCTATATCCTATTCAGTATTATAATTCTTATAAGAAAGAACAGAACCAACGTTCCCCAGCCCAGTATAATAAGCAGGTTCGGTCGATACATCAATATTATTATCTGTATTAGGGCGTGATATGGTCGCTACCTGGAGAAAGAGAGAAGAAAACACTTTAGCGTATGCTCTTGCAAGATTAGATTGGTTATTATCTTATCTAATTAGGATGGCTCCTACTGCTTTTTATCAAGTCTTCCTTCAAACCTTAAAAGGTAAGACTAACCAGGATTAATTACAGTCTACAACTTCGCTAACCGTTCAGCCAGGCCAGTGTCGGTACTTGACGGAGGTTCCCTGTGCTTTCGCACGGACCTAATTAAAATAAACCTCGTCTTTCCAGAGGCATAGCCCCGTCAACACCTTTCTAGACACCTAATGGGTTAGCTAATTGTAAAGTTTAAAACTCTCCCAGGAGCAACTCTTGCTCGCAGCGAGATCGGGATCCAACTATCTCATAGAAGGTAAGCAATCTCATTGCAAGTTTCAACACTTAAAACTCCCGATATATTTTGCCCCTAGTGTCCTATGACCTTGACGGAGGCCAAACTACCCATAGGGTGCTAGTCAAGTTCAACCCGTTCATTTCTTAATTGAATTAGACCCACTCGTACGACCCTTGACGGAGGCCAAACAACGCCGTACGAATACCCTAATCCAATCGCATCTCATGCACAGATAAGTACTAATCAGCTACCGTACACTACGCCTTGACGAAGGCCAAACTACCGTAGGACGAATACTAATTATTACTTATCTAAAATGACGGAGGGCTACGACAGGTTTTTATGAAAACCTTTTGCGTAATGAACTTGATATCGTTGTGGAATCTAGTGATTTTGAAAAGGAGTGTTTTTTAGGCTTTTACTAGTTTTGCTAAAAAGGTCACTCCCAGTGAAGGGATCTCGGCTCTTTCCTTATCGAATAAGGTGCAGGATATATCACATATACCGCTATGCAAAGTAAAATGTCCAAAAGAAATCAAAAGACAAACCGAGTGTTGTAGCATCTGCCAGTTATGGCTAAAGAGGTCACTCCCGGTGAAGGGATCTCGGCTCTTTCCTTATCGAATAAGGTGCAGGATATATCACATATATCACTATGCAAAGCAAGAAATATAGCTACCCTTTTTGAAAATTTGATTCCACAACATCTTTAGGTTTCTTTCTTTTCATTAATGAAGTCCCATAATTTAAAGCTTTCTAAGCATCATAGAAAATGAAACGAAAATATAACGTACGCTTATGTCATCCGCATTCGCCACAATGTCCCGTTATGCACCATTAGGTTACTTAACTAACGGCATACCGGGACGGGACTAGTGCGGGTGCAAAACATAAACAATGTCTACTATATATCTCATATATAATATATATCCATTCGTCTCATAATCCACAGTGATCACATCACAGAGCAGCAGAAGAAAATATATGAAACATTGGATATACTAGGATTTCTGTGTTTTATATCAAGCCAATAGAAAATACGGATTTCACGGTCGCGATGAATAGCCAAACCCACATCCCTAGACCCCTACGAGAACGGCAAGTAACCCTCCCAATTCTAGTGTTAGGAGACCCGGTCTCGACTCCTCGAGATGGCCTCCTACTGGACCCTGGAACCCGGTTACTTGTGTTCTCCTCCTTGGGTCTAACCTAATGCGGAAAAGTAAATAATATACAATGGCGACATCATCCTCAACCCGGAAGTGCCCCAATAAAAGAATATTACATACATTGAATTTTACATGAATGAAAAAGAAAAACTCTCATCTTACATAAAACCCCCGTCTATTCAAACACGACGATCCAATATAACATATCCAGCAACACATAACATCGCATGTCATCAACGTAAGTAAATATGTGTATCCCAATTGTCGTTGACATATATCAACGAAACCGGCGATACCCCACATATTACACTTACGGTCGCAGAAAAGAAAGTGAAAAACTACAACAGTTGGAATCCGCAACCACTTTAGACATCATAAATCCAATGTATCACATACTTTGAATTTCATGCCTCACAAAATGAATTCCTTAGACATCGCATGCCTAACAATTATAAACCCCGCATTTTAGTCTCGATATTGAAAACACTTTTCAATAACCAATCGGGTAATTCAACAAGATTCCCGATAACCTGATCGAATGCTAGTCGGAAACATTAGTAGACGGCCGCACCCTCGATGCTGTCGACGAAGTGCACTTAGGCGGAACACCGCGTCCGAAAGCACCCGAACGGATGCTTTTGGCGACAGGTTTCTCTTACAGTCACATGGTCGGGGCTATGGGGCGTGGCTATCTAGTAAGGTTACCCGGCGAGTATCCGCGTACGCTACGTGATTGCGACGGACTTTTGATCCACATAAAAATTCCGTGGCAACCGATCAACTGAGACTAAACTGCTAGATTTATAAAATTCAAACTAGTTATCACATAACTAATTATTGTGGATTCCAAATATTGTATCACAATCATCAAGGTGATGTTAAACATTTCAATCGAATCAATAAACACCCTCATCTCCCTAAGAACTCAACACTTGAGAAAAATTGAAATACCCAAAAACGTGTCACAGTACCTATGGACCAGCCGTAGAAGGGTCAACCAATGCCTCACCTATGGCACCACGGAACTAAGACAAACCCTAGGGTTCGATCGCGATTCCGTGGGCATAGAATCGAGTTAAGGTTCTTGTTCTTCTAGAGGGTCCATAGACTTACTTGCACGACAATTGAATATACTCAACTTAGAAAAATTCCAACTCTTGGAAAATTTCAGATGGGTTCATGAGGCGATGTTTGAAGCTCGTTCGAAGTGTTAAACATCATCTAGGTTACCATTACAATGTTAAAACATACGACTACGAAACACTCCATATTAGTCCTATATCAAAATTTACATCACATGAAATTTTGGACTAAACAAACAATACCTGAAACCCCAAAACAAGTAGACCAGTGCACAGAACAAAAACGGGACGATTTGGAGCTCAAGGAGCTGACCTCCTCGGGAAATTGGGTAATGTGCTCGGGTCAAAACCGAGCAAAGGGTCTCAAATTTGTTCTGTGCACTACATATATCATATACATGCTTCTGCAATTGTTGGAATAATTTTTACAGACCTTTGAAAATTCAACAGAGAGCAAAAACTGCAGGGTTTCAGAAATCGTATTTCGGAGTTATTTCGGTTTCGTATTATTTCTAACATCGTCTAAGTTTCTAGTTTGGCTCTGATACCACTGTAGGTTTTCCTTAGTACCAAGCCTAGGGTTTGCAACCATCAATCATGCCACAACAAAAAATTTAGGGGGTGCTAAGCAAACATCCTAGGAATCGAACTAGAAAACTAGGGTAACAAAACTTTGCAATCAAACATTACATAAGAAGTGAACAAGAATACAACCTTTGTAGACCCGGTCCTTCACTTCTAAAGCTCCGTGTAGTCGTCCCTTCGCTGCAAGTAGTGATCTCCCGAACTCTAGTATGGGTTCCCTTGGAGAAATGAACAATCTTGCTCGAACTCTTCGAGGCCGAAGATGATCTACGTCGAGGAGACTCAAAACCCAAGCTACCTCTTCACTAGGTGATGAACTTTGTGAAAAGAACACCCTAAACTAAATGAATATTAGTAGAAGATGATGAAGTAGAAATTTTGCTCACTTAAGATTTGTTTTTCTCACTCATTTTCACCATTTTTCATGAAGCTAGAGAGCTAGAGGAAGGAGATGAAGAAAACAAATCAAGAAAAAACAAGTGGTCAATGGCAACCATGGGTGAGTTAGTATCATATACTAACTCATGTAGAGACATAATCATAGCTAATTGATAACGGTTAGGTTAACAAATATCTTAGGTAAAAACAAAATTAGTGGACTAAGTTAATGCATCTACAAGCTTCCACAAGCTTCATACATGTGACTAATTTCCATCTAATTTTGGATTTGCATAAAATAAATAATCCTCACAATTATCATAAGCATGGTGTAAGTCTCATACACCCATGTAGTGTGTATCATCAACCATGACACAATAATGTACATTAATATATATCACATATATATTATATGCACACAAGTGAAAAAAAGAAATGTTTAAGTGAGCTAATATTAGTTAATGTAATCTAGTATATCATATATACAATTATATATTAAATTTTCAAACCAACACTTGATTTAATAATCCGGCTATATCACATACAACCGACTAATATAATTTGTATCAACTTATCGAATCAACACTTGATTCGATAACCCGGCTATATCACATATAACCGACCGATACGAATAAATCGCGAGAATAGAATAAGGTATCACATACACGTATCTATCTCGGTCCCGCACATATCACATATGTGCTCCTACTCCGTTTCGCCTAAGCCAGGAAACCTCTGTGTAGGACTCTAAACACTCGTCAATACGCCGGCAGTAGGTGGTGATCATATCAGTCATCCACAAGCCGTCAGCGGTCAGCTAAACGTAACGGCCACCCGGGTATTGAGCGATCAGAAGATCAACAAGCAAGCTTGCTCGCACTCCTGTGAATCCAATCAATAACACTACCGTACAGTCCGGTCTGTCCGTCTGATATGTTGCATATCTAGCCTAGGAGTGGTAAACGTCAGACCCGAGTAGCTTGATAAATCGTGCCGATGTGAAGCTCATAACAGTCCGAGAAACTACTGATAACACTTACCAGTAAATCTCAACAACCCTGGCCAGGGATTTGGTGTTATGGCCTATCGAGCACAGTGCAACATCAACCCCCTATACCGGGAGAGACGAAATCCCCTCCTATTGCTCACTGCCTCCATGTGACTCGGGACTGTACCCAAAAACCACCATTTTGCACGTTCTCTTGAACATGGTAAGGTGGAAATCAAAGCACGGTGGGAATCACACAAGACTCTATCACGATCTCGGGTCAACAGACTAACCTGCACCAGTGTCACCAGAGAACTGCTATCTGACGTGAGGTATATCACCATCTAGGAGTTCTCAGCAAGTCCTGTCCAGTGTATCCAGTCTCCACTGAGCACCCATATACTATCCTTGATGTCAAACAACAATGGATGTGGGATCATCCATCGCTCATCATATGGGTCAAGATACGTATACGCTAGTCTACTCTGGAATATCGATGCCCTCTCTCGATACTCCCACGACTAGAAACAATTAAAGGATGCACTTGCCGACTACCCTGGCCCCACTAGTATGATCTCCATCATAATCCTGCTAGTCTAGTACATATCCTAAGGGCTTTACCAACATGTGAGAGCAAGACAATATAATAATATAAGTCAACATGTTAAGATAAAGAGCAACCAGATAGCATACTATCATGTCGAGCAAGAAAGTCCTCTCTATATATGTCCAAGCATCCACTATAATATACATCACATGTACAACAATGGCCTCTAGGGCATACATATAACTAACACCAACAACTGGTCTTAGAGCAGACGTTGGGTACTCGATACGCCAATATATATGGTCTTAGTGCAAGTAGGAGATTGTTGGATATATATGCCCTAGAGGCCATTATTGTATATGTATATATGTGGATGCTTGGACATATATATGTACAGGACAGTCTTGCTCGATATGATAGTATGCTATCTGGTTTATTTTTATCTTAACATGTGTGTATGTTTTACTTGCTATTACATATCATTCATACATGTTGATAAAGCCTGTAGGATCATTGCTAGACTACCTGCGTTGTGATGGCGATCATACTTATGGAAGCTGGGTAGTCGGTACGCACATCCTTAAAAGGTCGCTAGTCGTGGGAGTATCAGGACTAGGCATCAATATTCTGGAGTAGACTACTGTATTTGTTTCTAGACCTCGATGAGAGGCGATGGTACGGTCCCGCAACCATTGATCTTTTACACCTAAGATCGTATACAGGTGCTCACTGGATGTGAGTACGCCGGACGGACTTTCTAAGAACTTCCAGATGGTACTATACCTATCGTCAGGTGGAAGTTCTCAGGTGACCTGAGTACAGGTTAGTATTTAGACCTTAGATCGTCATTTGTCTTGTGTGAGTTCCCACTGTACTTTGATCACTACCCTAACACGGCTCTACTGAGTCATACAAACAGGTTTTGGTTGGGTACAGTCCCGAGCCACATGGAGGCAGTGAGCGATTGTCGGGGATTCGTCTTTCCCGGTATAGGGAGTCGATATTGCACTGTGTTCAATTGGTCAGGACCATAAGACCTTGGACAAGCTAGTTAGGATTTACTGATAGGCTAATCAGTAGTTTCCCAGATTGGTCCTGAGCCACATCATCACGAATTATCGGGTTATTAGGATCTGACGTTTACCATCCACTAAACCCGGTATGCGATACTCTCAGACGAAGAGACCGGGCTGTACGGAGATTTTCACAGATAGGCTCGGTAGGGATCCGGATGAGTTTGCTTGTCGGCCTTCCTTTTCGACAGGTATACAGGTAGCCGTTACGTACAGCTAGTGCCGCTGACTTGCTTGTAGTTATGGATTTATCCAGTAACTCACTATCGATGTACTATCGAGTCTTTAGAATCCCACACAGAGGGTTTCCCTGGTTCAGGCGAAATGATGTAGTAGCCGTATTGGATACGTGCAGGGTTCCGATCGATTGATGTATTGTGTACCCGTACTTTTGATTGGACAGTTGGTAATACTAGCCGACTCGGGTTTTGAGTCGGATTATTAAATCAGGTATTGATTTAATAATTTACATATATGTATTTCGATATGTATATTCTAGTATTACGTTCTTCATGTTATTCTATCTCTTTGTGCGTTCGTGTTTTTATGCGAATGCAGGTATGTATATACGGTAGACTTTAATCCGTTTTTTTATTACGGATAATATTCTAGAAGGTGGACACCTCATTAGTCTTTTTCCATTTATTTGATAAATATGTAAATTAAAGGAGAGGGGGTATGGTGAGAGCCATGGTTTCAATAGTTGACAAATGAATTATTAATTCATTTGTGGCAACTATTGAAGCATGGTTGATATATTATATTAATGGATATTGTTTTACAAAACCATTACCATCTATTTTCTTTCACATGCTTGCTCGTTTTTCATTTGTGCTTACCATTTTACTTCACCTCCTTCTCCTTCTCTTGAGCTTTACCACCTTCATCATCTTCCTCCTCTCTACACTCTCATGTGTTGAGAAACAAGAGAGAAGGTAAGATAGAGATAGAAAGTCACTTAGAACCTCATACTGCATCTTAGACTTCTTGGATTAGCAACATAAGTTCTCTAGTTACTCCACTTGACATTTAGTGTGGAGCTAGAGCCATGGATCACATCACTCGGGTGAATCATCTATGACAAAGGAGGACCGAAGAGCAAGGTTGATCGCGAAGAACCGAAGGAGCCAACAAAGAAGATCAAACGCGATCACGGTGGCCACTTGGAGAGAACGATGAGGAAAGAAGACCGAAGGACTTGGATCGTTTGGTGAAACTTCTTTTCATAGTAGTTAGCTCTCTTAGTTTGGCTAGTTAGGTTTATGGAAAGGTCCGGTTTAATAGGTTATTCTAGCGCCGTTTTTAAACTCGTAGAAAATTTTTGTTCCGCAAACGGCCATGGATAATGGCTAGGGCGTTAGGGTTACCCAACACCTGTGTACAATCTTTGATGTCAAACACCAATGGCTATGGGATCAACCATCGCCCCATACAGGGTCAAGAAACGTACACACTAGTCTACTCTAGAATATCGATGCCCTGTCTCAATATTCCCTCGACTAGGAACAATTAAAGGATGTGCTTGTAGACTAACCAGGTCCCAGTAGTATGATCCGCATCATAGTCCTGAAAGTCAAGCTAACATCCTAAGGGCTTTATCAACATGTATAAGAGAGATAGTATAATAATAAAAATATACATGTTAAGATAAAGAGCGACCAGATAGCATACTATCATGTCGAGCAAGAAAGCCCTCTATATATATGTTCAAGCATTCACTATAATATACAATAATGGCCTCTAGGGCATATATATTCCTAACATTTAGAGTCCCACACATAAGGTTTTCCTGGTTCAGGAGAAATGATGTAGTTGCCGTATTTTGATACATGCAGGGTTCCGATCAAATGATTGTACTAGCTACTCGGACTTTTAATCGGACGGTTGATAATACTAACCGGCTTAGGATTGAGCCGGATTATTAAATCAGGTATTGATTTAATAATTTACATATGCATATTTTGATATGCATACTCTAGTATTATGTTCTTTGTATTATTCTATATTTTTAAGTATTCGTATTTTGATACGAATACGGGTATGTATATACGGTAGAGTATATTCTGTATTTATACGGAAAACATTCTAGAAGTAGGACACCTCATTTCCTTGGTTTTTCTTTTCTAGAAATTAGAAATGAGGTGGAGGGGTGAGGCGGCGTCAAAATGGTGTGAGGCATGGATGAATAGGGTAAATTCATTTGTCTACACTATTCAAGTATGGTTGGTTTTTTATATTGCAGAAATCATTTGATCAAAACCAGACTGGCATTATTATTGTGATGGGTTTTTGATTCATTTCACCATTCTCTTTCTCTCTCCTTTCTTAAGCTCCTTCTTCCTCTTCATCCCTACACTCTCATGAGTTGAGAATCAAGGGTGAAGAGAGATAGAAAAAATACTAGAACAATTCACTACATTCCTAGACATCTTAGTTTAGCAAGTTAGGACCTTTAGTTGCTCCACTTGATTTTTAATGTGGAGGTAGAGCCATGAACCACATCTCTCGGGTGGATTATCTTCGACGAAGGAAGACCGGCGGTCAAGCTCGATCACAGAGACCCCATAAAGCTAAGGAAGAGGGTAGAAGACCAAAGAACATGAATATTTGGGTATAACACTTCTATCATAGTAGTTAAAACTCTTTCTTTGTGTCTAGTTTAAGTATTTGGATTCGATTCTAAGTTTTGTAGATTTTTTTTAGTTGTATGTATGCCCTAGAGGCCAGTATTGTACAGATGATGTATATTGTTGGATGCTTGGACATATATAGAGAGGACTTTCTTGCTCGATATGATAGTATGCGATCTGGTTGCTCTTTATCTTAACATGTATACTAGTCTCTTGATACTGTCTTATAGTTACATGTTGGTAAAGCCCTTATGATGTGTACTTGACTACCAGGACTATGATGCAGATCATACTAGTGGGGCCATGGTAGTCCATAAGTTCATCCTTTAATGTTCCTAGTCGTGGGTGTATCGAGACAGGGCATCGATATACCAGAGTAGACTAGCGTATACGCTTCTCGACCCATGAGATGGGCGATGGATGATCCCATATCCATTGGTGTTTGACATCAGAGATGGTATACGGGTGCTTAGTGGAGACTGGGTACACTGGACGGACTCGTCGAGAACTCCCAGATGGTATTATACCTCACGTCAGATGGCAGTTCTCTGGTGACACTTGTACAGGTCAGTCTGTAGACCCGAGATCATCATAGAGTCTTGTGTGATTCCCACTGTGCTTTGATTTCCACCTTACCACGTACAAGAGGGCGTGCAAAACGGTGGTTTTTGGGTACAGTCCCGAGTCACATGGAGGCAATGAGCGATAGGAGGGGTTTCATCTCTCCCGGTATTGGGGGTTGATGTTGCGCTGTGCTCGATTGGACATAACAGGGAAGTCCTTGGCCAGGGCTGATTTAAAGATTTACTGGTAAGTGTTACCAGTAGTTTCTCGACCCGTTATGAGCCTCACATAGGCACGACTTATCGGTTATTGGGGTCTGACGTTTACCACCCCTAGAATTGATATGCGACATATCAGACGAGGAGACTGGACTGTACGGAAAGTGTTACCGTTAGGCTTTTACAGGAGTTGGAGCGGGCTTTCTTGCTGATCTTCTGATCGATCAATACACGGGTAGTCGTTACGTCGAGCTAGTACCGCTGACAGCTTGTGGGTGCTTGATGTGATCATCACCTACTGTCGGCGTATTGACGAGTCTTTAGAGTCCTACATAGAGGTTTTACTGGCTCAGGCAAAACGAAATAGGAGCACATATGTGATATGTGCGGGACCGAGAAAAATGCGTGTATGTGATACCGTATTATATTTTCACGACTTTTTGTATCGGTCGGTAATATGTGATATAGCCGGGTTATCGAATCAAGTGTTGATTCGATAAGTCGATACATTGGATGTTAGTCGGTTATATGAGATATAACCGGATTATTAAGTCAAGTGTTGATTTAATAATTTAGTATATGATTGTATATTTGATATACTAATTTACATTAACTAACATTTGTTCACTTAAGGATTTTTCTCACATGTGCACAACTTTAATATATATGTGATATATATTAAAATGTATTTTCATTTTGTATCATGGTTGTTGATACATCATTCATGGGTGTGCAAGACATACACCATTCTATTTTAAATGGTGGTTTATAATTATTTAAGGTAATTACAAATTAGTGGAGCTTTTGTCACAAGCATGAAGCTTGTAGAAGCTTGTGGATGCTTTGACAAAGTCCACTAACTTTGTTTTACTTTGGATTTTTATTAACCTAACCATTTTGGATTAGCCATGGTTATGTCTCTACATGAGTTAGTATATGATACTCACTCATCCATGGTTAGTTCTCTTGACTTGATCATTATCCTCATTTTTTTCTTTTGTTCATCTTCTTCTTCTTTGAGCAAAAAATGAAAAGCTTGCTAGGGTTTTCAAAAGAGAGTGAAACATTGTGAGAAAATAAATTCTAAAGAGAACCCACTTCTTATTTCTCCATCCTCTACTAGACTAGCACTTTAGTTTAGGGTGTTTGCTTCACTAATTCTCTAGTTAGTGAAGTAGAAGCTTGAGTTGGCATCCCCTCGACGTAGATCATCTTCGGCCTCGAAGACTTCAAGCAAGGACGCTCCTTTAGCCTCATGAAACCATGCAAGAGTCCGGGAGAACCACGATCGTAGCGAAGGGACTTCAACAAGGAGCTAATAAAGTGAAGGACCGATCTACAAAGGTTGTATTTTCTTCTTCACTTAGATAGTAAAGGTGTTTACTTGCATATGAAACCCTAATAATCTAGCAAAGATCTTGTTTAGGGTTGTTCGGCACGGCTAAAATTTTAATCGGGTATGGTTGATACCTTGTAGAACCTTGTTAGAGTGCCTAGTAACCCTACAGTGGTATCAGAGCCTAGCTAGAGCATTAGGCGACGTGTTTACGAAGTTAAAACTCCGATCGAACCCCGAAACATCGATAATGACCCCCTCTCTGGACAATTTTTAAAAATGTAATTTTTTTCTGCATTAAAAATACTCAAAATAATCAGCAGGGAATTATAAGAGTTACTGTGGAAAACGAGGCAATAATCCGTACAAGCCGCCGCGGAACCGCGGCAATACCTTGCTTGTCCCGCGGATCCGCTGCCGTACAGAAGTATTATGCACTCTTTTTGGTACAGTAATATCCGTAGGTGATTCAGTAAATTTTTGGGTATTTTTAATCTGACTCAAGTGTTGAGTGTTCTGGAGATTATTTTGTATTCGTTGATTCGATCGGAAAATTTAATTTCGTTCTTTTTCCGGATAATTTAGAAAGTATTAAAATGTTCGAACGGATATCATTAACTCACTTTTTCCAGACACGAAAAACTTTCTAGTGTTGAATTTTCCTTGAGTTTAAATCTTTCGGAAAAATGTGCAAGTAAAACGATGGACCCTTTAGAAGAACACAAACCTTAACTCGATTATGTGACCGTCTGAACCGCCTCTAAACCTTAGGGTTTAGGGCAGTACGGCGTGCCACATGTGAGGCATTGGCTTGACCCTTCTACGGCTGGACCATTGGTACTGTGACGTATTCTGGAATTTTTGAACTCCGCTCAAGTGTTGAGCTATTTAGGAAATCTTGGGTATTTGATTATTCGATCGGAAAGTTTAATACTGTCTATTTATCTGGAATGTGATACAATATGTGGAATTCATATAGTTAGGCATGAAATGTGAAGTGTGTGATATTTCGGATTTACGATACCTAAAGAGATTGTGGATTCCAAATGTTGTAGTTTTACACTTTCTTTTCTGCGACCGTAAGTGTAATATGTGATATCGCCGGTTTCGTTGCTATATGTCAACGACAATTGGGATGCGCATATTTACTTACGTTGATGACATGTGATGTTATGTGTTGCTGGATATGTTATATTGGATCGTCGTGTTCTGAATAGCCGGGGTTTTTATGTGATATGAGGTTTTTTTATTTTCATTCATGTAAAATTCATTGTATGTAATATTCTTTTATTGGGGCACTTCCGGGATGAGGATGCTATCACCATTGTATATTATTTACTTTTCCGCATTAGGTAGACCCAAGGAGGGGAGCACAAGTAACCGGGTTCTAGGGTCCAGTAGGAGACCAACTCGAGGAGTCGAGTCCGGGTCTCCTAACTCTAGAATTGGTAGGGTTGCTTGCCGCTCTCGTAGGGGTCTAGGGATGTGGGTTTGGCTATTCATCGCGACCGTGGAATCCGTGTTTTATAGAGGCTCAAAATAAAATACGGACCTCCTAGTATATCCATTATTTCATATGTTTCTTCTGTTGTGATATATGTGATGTGATCATTTGATATGTCGTGATAGATACTGTATATAGTATATATGATATATTATATAGACGTTACTTATGTTTTACACCCGCGCTAGCCCTGCCCCGCTCTGCCGTTAGTTACCTAACCTAACGATACACGAGGGGACATCGAGGCGAATGCGGATGGCATAAGTGTACGTCGTATTTATCTGTGATGCTTAGGTGACTTAAATGATGGGACTTCATTAATATGATTAATGAAAGAAAAGAAACCTAAAAGATGTTGTACAATCAAATTTTCAAAAAGGGTAGCTACAGTTTTTTGCTTTGCATAGCGATATATATGATATATCTTGCACCTTATTCGATGAGGAAAGAGCCGAGATCCCTTCACCGGGAGTGACCTCTTTAGCAAAACTGGCAGATGCTACAACACTCGGTTTATCTTTTGATTGCTTTTGGAGTTTTTTCTTTGCATAGAGATATATATGATATATCCTGCACCTTATTCCATAAGGAAAGAGCCGAGATCCCTTCACCGGGAGTGACCCCTTTAGCAAAACTAATGAAAGCCTCAAAATCACTCCATTTCAAAATTCACTCGATTCTACAACGATATCAAGTTCATTACGCAATAGGTTTTCAGAAAAACCTGACGTAGCCCTCTGTGATTTCAGATAAGTCCTACTTAGTATTCGTGCTACGTTTGTTGACCTCCGTCAAGGCGTAGTGTGCGGTAGCTAACTAGTATTTATCTGCTTATGCATATGATGCAGATTGGATTAGGGTAGTCGTACGACCTTGTTGACCTCCGTCAAGGGCCGTGCGGGTGGGTTTGATTCAATCAAGAAATGATGGGTTGAACTTGACTTGCACCCTGTGGTTTTTTGACCTCCGTCAAGATCATGGGATGCTTGGGGCAAAATATTATCGGGGATTTCAAGCGTTGAAATTTGCAATGAGATTGCATACCTTCTATGAGATAGTTGGATCCCGATACCCACTGCGAGTAATTGTTACTCCTGGGAGAGTTTTACACAGGACAATTAGCCGATCAAGTAGGTGTCTAGAAAGGTGTCAACGGGGTTACGCCTCTGGGAAAATGAGGTTTACTTTAATTAGGTCCGTGCAAAAGTGCGGGGAACCTCCCTCAAAGTACCGACACTGGCCTGGCTGAAAGATTGGCGAAATTGTAGGATGTAATTAATCCCGGCTAGTCTTTCCTTTTAGGGTTTGAAGGAAGATTTGATAAAAATAGTGGGAGCCATCCTGATTAGATAAAATAATAACCAATCTAATCTTGCAAGAGCATACGCTAAAGTGTTTTCTTTTCTCTCTCTCCAAGTAGCGACCATATCATGCCTTAATAAAGATAATAATCTGGATGTATTGACCGAACCCACATGTTATACTGTGCTGGGGAACTTTTGTTCCGTTCTTTCTTATAAAAGTTATAAGACTGAACAGGATTTAGGGGAATACCAGGATTCCCAAGCCACCCGAATGAAGAAAGTACATTTTGATGCAATTTCTTCGGGTGTGTTCGTTATAGAGAACTGTTTCTCCATTTGCTCTACGTCCTGGGTATTAGATACCGGGTCAGGATCCCATATATGTAATCAGTTACATGGGCTGAGAAAAGGAAGAGAACTTGGAGAAGGTGATAAAGACACAAGGGTTGGAAATGGTGCAGTTGTTGCAGCTAAAACTGTCGGGGAATATCACCTTGTATTGCCAACTGATAATACATTGATTCTGAACGAATGCTATTACATGCCGAACCTGATATGCAACATTATATCGGTTTCTTTGTTGAGTAAAGAGGGATATAATTTTGTATTACAGGATAATGTTATGAACATTTTCCTGAACCAAAAGTTGGTTGGATCAGGCACGTTGTGCAATGGCATTTATGTTCTAAATCAATCAACAGTTCTGAGCATAACAAACACACATAAGAGGAAGAGTTCAGAAATGAACGAATCCTTCTTATGGCATTATAGACTTGGTCATATCAATGCGACACGGCTAGCTAAGTTGCATAAGGATGGATATTTGAATCCTTTTGAATATTCATCTTATGATACTTGCCAGTCATGTCTCAAAGGAAAGATGACCAAAACTCCGTTTACGGGACACGGAGAAAGAGTTACGGAACTCTTGAGGCTGGTACATAGTGATGTATGCGGTCCCATGTCTACACATGCCAGGTCTGGTTCTTCGTACTTCATTACATTCACTGACGATCTCTCTAGATTCGGGTATGTGTTCCTGATGAAACACAAATCAGAAACTTTTGAGAAATTTAGAGAATATAAAGAAGAAGTCGAGAACCAAACCGGGAAAAGTATTAAAATCCTTTGATCTGATCGAGGAGGTGAATACTTGAGCAATGAATTCCTGGACTTCCTAAAAGAGAATGGGATTCTCTCTCAGCTAACTCCTCCGTATACACCACAGCACAACGGTGTATCAGAACGGAGGATCCGCACCCTATTAGATATGGTGCGCTCTATGATGAGCATAGCTAAGTTACCTATTTCCTTCTAGGGATATGTGTTAGTTATATGTATGCCCTAGAGGCCATTACTGTACATAGGATGTATATTGTAGTGGATGCTTGGACATATATAGGGAGGACTTTCTTGCTCGACATGATAGTAAGCTATCTGGTTACTCTTTACCTTAACGTGTATACTGATTGTCTCTCTGTTACATGTTGGTAAAGCCCTTAGGATGTGTACTTGACTACCTGGATTATGATGCGGATCATACTAGTGGGGACATGGTAGTCCATAAGTACATCCTTCAAAGTCCCTAGTCGTGGGTGTATCGAGACAGGGCATCGATATACCAGAGTAGACTAGCGTATACCTTCTCGACCCATACAGATGGGCGATGGATGATCACATATCCATTGGTGTTTTACCTCGGAGATCATATACGGGTGCTCAGTGTAGACTAGGTACACTAGACGGACTCGCCGAGAACTCCCAGATGGTATTATACCTCACGTCAGATGGCAGTTCTCTGGTGACACTGGTACAGAGTAGTCTGTTGACTCGAGATCGTCATAGAGTCTTGTGTGGTTCCCACTGTGCTTTGATTTCCACCTTACCACATCCAAGAGGGCGTGCAAAATGGTGGTTTTTGGGTACAGTCCCGAATCATATGGAGGCAATGGGCGATAGGAGGGGATTCGTCTCTCCCGGTATAGGGAGTTGATGTTGCGCTGTGTTCGATTGGCTATAACCGGAAATCCCTGGCCAGGGTTGCTGAGATTTACTGGTAAGTGTTACCAGTAGTTTCTCGAATTGTTATAGACCTCAGATCGACACGACTTATCGAGCTATTGGGGTCTGACGTTTACCACCCCTAGGCAAGATATGCGACATATCAGACGAACAGACCGGACTGTACGGTAAGTGTTACTGGTTGGATTCACAGGAGTGTGAGCGGGCTTGCTCGTCGATCTTCTGATCGCTCAATACCCGGGTGGCCGTTACGTTTAGCAGACCGCTTGCGGCTTGTGGGTGTTTGATATGATCATCATCTGTTGCCGGCGTATTGACGAGTCTTTAGAGTCCTACACAGAGGTTTCCTGGCTCAAGCGAAACGAAATAGGAGCGCATATGAGATATGTGCGGGACCGAGAATAATGCGTGTATGTGATACCGTATTGAATTCTCACGATGAATGTATCGATTGGTTGTATGCGATATAACCTAGTTATCGAATCAAGGGTTGATTCGATAAGCAGATACATTGGATATTAGTCGGTTGTATGCGATATGACCGGATCGTTAAATCAAGTGTTGATTTAATGATTTAATGCATAATTATATATTTGATATATTACTTTGCATTAACTAGTATTGGTTCACTTTAAATGGATTTTCTCACTTGTTTGTGCACATTGTATATGTGATATATTTTTGTGCACAAGTTTGTATCATGTTTGATGATGCATGCTTACTTGAGTTTGTGTAAAGATTAAACCATGGTTATTTAAATGGTTAGGGTTTTGTTTTTCATATCTATTTATTCATTT
The DNA here is from genome assembly GCA_030015575.1 of Agapanthus africanus. NCBI lineage: Eukaryota > Viridiplantae > Streptophyta > Magnoliopsida > Asparagales > Amaryllidaceae > Agapanthus > Agapanthus africanus. The sequence continues at coordinate 377,264,907 of JASDDO010000031.1, read as the reverse complement.
ACTTATTTATTTCTTTTTGGCAAGCTTTATTTGGATGCATGTTGAAGCTTCATGAAGCTTTGACTAAGTCACCATTTTTGTCTTCATGCTTAACCCTAACCATTGACCTAACCCTAGTTTACTCTCTACACTTGACCATGGTTTGATTATGATAAGTATTCATTTTAATTTCTTTTTGAAATATACTTATCATAACATATTTCATCTTCTTCTTCTTCTTCTTCAAGAAGAAGCGTGCCTCCACCAATGGCAACTCTTGAAAATGAGTGAGAAATCCAATTCTAAAGTGAACCCACTTCCTATTTCTTCATCCTCTATCTCTTGCCAAGTAGTAGAGTGTGTTTTCTTCACAAGTTTTATGACTTGGTGAAGTGGGAGCTTGATCTAGTGATGCCTCGACGTAGATCATCTTCGGCACGAAGCCGACGACCTTGCCCACCCATTTCTCCGATGAAGCCGACGCTAGAGCCCGGGATTCCATTTGGACAGCGAGGAGACTTCATTGCGGAGCTATGGAGGTGGAGGACCGGATCTACAAAGGTTGTATCCTCTTTCTTCTAGTTAAGTTGTTAATTAGTTATCGGTTTCGCCTAAATTTCTAGTTAATGATCCGTATTAGAGTTTCTCGGCACTTGTAAAATTAGAAATTGGCATGGTTGATGCCTTGTGAGACCTCTTGAGAGTGCCTAGGAACCCTACAATATGCACTGGAGACAGCGGCATACCAACTGAATAGGGTTCCTACCAAATCTGTGCCTACCACCCCATATGAGATATGGGAGGGGAAGAGACCATATCTTAATTTTATTAAGATATGGGGTTGTCCAGCTTATGTTAAAAAACAAAAACTGGACAAACTCGAGGCAAGGTCTGTTTTGTGTAAGTTTGTTGGATATCCTAAGCATTCGCGAGGGTATATATTCTACCACAGTGAGGAACAAAGGGTGTTTGTTGCTCAACACGCCACCTTTTTAGAAAAGGAATTTCTTGCAAAAGAGATTAGTGGCTCTGAGGTAGAACTGAAAGAGGTTCCAGCTGTACAAACCACAACAGAAGATTTGGTGGAACCAGAGGATTCGGTAGTTCCCAATGAACCCCAGCCACTCCGCCGATCTATTAGGGTTCCTCACCCACCAGAGAGATACTACGGTTTTCTCATGGATGGTGGAAGTGAGGATTACATCATGGAGGATGATGACCCAGCTAGCTTCGAACAGGCCATCACGAGTGGAGACTCGGTGAAATGGCTGGATGCAATGCGGTCCGAGATGGAATCCATGTACACCAACAAAGTATGGACTTTGGAAGATGCTCCTGAAGGGGTAAAAACCATTGGGAGCAAGTGGATCTTAAAGAAAAAACTTGGTGTAAATGGGAAAGTGGAGACTTTCAAAGCTAGACTTGTTGCAAAGGGCTTTCGTCAAAGACCAGGTGTGGACTATGACGAAACCTTTTCTCCAGTGGCTATGCTTAAATCCATCCGGATCATGCTTGCCATCGCTGCATATCATGACTACGAAATCTGGCAAATGGATGTTAAGACCGCCTTTCTAAACGGTGATTTAGAAGAGAGCGTGTACATGACTCAGCCAGAGGGCTTCATAGCTACTGGGAGCAGCGGGAAGGTGTGCAAGCTGCTTAAATCCATTTATGGATTAAAGCAAGCATCGCGGAGTTGGAACATCTGCTTTGACATCGTTATCAAAGAGTTTGATTTCGTCAAAAACGTAGATGAACCTTGTATCTACAAGAAGGTGGCAGAGAGTAAGGTTGTCTTCCTCGTATTGTACGTGGACGACATACTCTTGATAGGAAATGACATTCCTATGCTGCAATCGGTCAAGCTCTTCTTATCACAAAGATTCTCAATGAAAGATCTAGGGGATGCCTCCTACATCTTGGGGATTAAGATCTATAGAGATAGATCCAAACGGATACTGGGATTGTCCCAATCCAGGTACATTGACACCATACTAAAGCGGTTTAGTATGGAAGAGTCCAAGCATGGGTTTTTACCCACGATCTCATGGCTCACTCTCTCCAAAGAGATGTCTCCCAAGACTGATTTGGAGAGAGCTCGCATGCAAGGGATACCCTATGCTTCGGCAGTAGGCTCTATCATGTATGCGATGCTATGTACCAGACCCGATGTAGCACGCTCACTAAGTGTAGTGAGTAGGTATCAAGCTGATCCTGGAGAGAGTCACTGGACAGCTGTGAAGAGCATTCTCAAGTACTTACGAAGGACTAAAGAGATGCTCTTGGTGTATGGTAACGGAGAACTCCAAGTGGAGTCCTTTACCGATTCGAGCTTCCAGAGTGATAAGGACGACTCTAAGTCGCACTCGGGATTTGTCTTTACGCTTTACTGAGGGGCGATTAGCTGGAAGAGTTCCAAGCAGGAAACCGTGGCAGACTCGACGATGGAGGCTGAATACATCGCTGCCAACGATGCTGCCAAAGAGGCTGTCTGGATCAAGAAGTTCATTACTGAACTTGGAGTGGTTCCATCCATTGAGCATCCAATACCTTTGTATTGTGATAACAATGGAGCGGTGGCTTTGGCCAAGGAACCCAGGTCCCATCAGCGATCCAGGCATATTCTGAGGCGGTATCACTTGATCCGGGAGATAGTTGATCGCCGGGAGATCGAGGTCAGGAGGGTTGACACGAAGAACAACACAGCGGATCCACTCACGAAGGCCATTCCCCAGATACAGTTTAAGAGACTCTTCGGGATGCTTGGTATGCAATACTACAGCAGCTGGCCCTAGTGCAATTGGGAGATTGTTAGTTGTATGTATGCCCTAGAGGCCAGTATTGTACAGATGATGTATATTGTTGGATGCTTGGACATATATAGAAAAGACTTTCTTGCTCGATATGATAGTATGCTATCTAGTTGCTCTTTATCTTAACATGTATACTAGTCTCTTGATACTGTCTTATAGTTACATGTTGGTAAAGCCCTTAGGATGTGTACTTGACTACCAGGACAATGATGCAGATCATACTAGTGGGGCCATGGTAGTTGATTGGAATGATTTAGCGTGCTTGCTCTTTCTAAAAGATAGATCAAAAATATTTGTAACCGCAATCAAGAACGGCGTCGCATGAAGCTAGCCAGTGAGTACGGGTCGGTCCACAGGGATGTTGTGAATCTCCGATTCGTTCTTACGAGTTAATTCCGATGGGTGTTCGGAGTTGTTATTAAATCTAAAAACCTAAATTATCCTAGGGCAATTATCTAGATCTAAATCTTGCTAGCGTTAGGTTTAGGAATGGTTTGGAAATGTAAATAAATCTCAACGCTTTCTATACCCAGATTAGGATCTAAGAGGAGTTATGGTAATTATCAATAAAGGGGATTGGATCCATTCGGGAAGGTGTTCCTTCCTCTAGGTTCTTTTCCTTCTTTTAGAGATCCTTACCCTAACCTCCATGGAAAACATCACACCCGGGTCTTTATACTACGGTATCACCGCTACCTCGAGGGATAGGGTGCCGTAGGGAGCGGTATGTGCATGTATGCATGGAGTCCTATAGATTCTATGTGATGAGTAAGAAAGGGATGAGAGATCTCATCTCTCAAAAGCCTTTCCCAAAGCTAACATCTAAGGCAAGGAATTAAAATCTAAACTAGGGCAATTAAATAAAACTACTTACTGATGCATCTCTCCAATCATCCATGCAGGGTTGTCAGATCTGAATTTCTGAATGGAGAAGAAACACCGATGCTCTCCAAAAGATTTCTAAATTTTATTCATTAAAGGGAGGCATGAGAAATTACAATGATTAGAGTTCCTATTTATAGAGAATAGGAAACCCTAGGTTACATTTGATTCGCACATCTGCATTTACAAAAATGCCCTCTAAGAAAAGACCAAGTCAAAGATCCACGCCGCCTCTATATTACGGTAAATTTTCTCGAACTCCGTGCTCTAGACGGCCGCGGAACCGCGGCCCGCGGCCTGGTTTGGCCGCGGTTCCGCGGCCAAAAAGGAGGATTGGGCTCTGCAAATTCTGCTGCAGGCTCTGGGCTTCATGGGCTTTCTTATTCTTCAATATTTTTATCAATTGGGCTTCTACATTGGTTCCAGATCCTCAGTGAATATTTGTAGTGGATTTTTAACCGTTGCTTTGTGTTGACGTCTTGAACCTTGCTTTGTGAACTGTTTCTTATATAGGCTTGATCAAGATCTTATGTTCATTGGTTAAAATTCACTTTTTCATCGTCTTTACCTCGTTTTCACTGTTTTCTGTCCAAGAACCTGTAACCTGTAACATGTAGCAGACATGCGTCAAAAGCACCTGTTTTCATTGTAAAATGCATAAGAATGGGGAATATAAAATACAATATTATGGTGTGAACAAATACCCCCAAACTTATCTTTTGCTCGTCCTCGAGCAAACTTATTGTTTTATTCTCTACAAAAAACCTAACCGCACTTTCGCAGGGAAACGCGATTGCACTGAGCTCGTGCAACAAGCCGTTAAACCTCTAGGTGTCCCTAGTAGGAGGAGTGTTGTCTCCTGAGGGTTTTCAGCGGATACTACCCACAAAATCCTATCAATTTGGCTTTTCAACTTTTGTTCTCTAATTAGGTTTTCTAACAAGGAATTCTATTATCGTCGACCCGCAGATTATCCACCCATATTCTTCACACTTCCTCATTATTTAACTTAAGATTATATATATCCTGTAGAATTACCTAGCTTTCGGCATTTCTTAAGTTTTCCTTCTAGAGTTCCATCTCCACTTAGGAATTTCTATCAACTCTATTAAAGACACAAGTTCTATTCTTCATTCATTTCTCTTATCTAAACTCCAATCACATATCCCTACGTGTGTGTAAATATCACCCCTACACTTGGAAATTCAAATCAAGCAATCGTACTCCCGACCATTGTCCAAAGCACTTGTGAAATTTCGCTTTCACATCCTTCATGCGACTGTTAATACTTCTTGAGGTACCAACAACCGATTACAAGATGCGTTAGCACTTTAAGGCGTACTTCCTAGTTTTGCAACACCCAAGGCTTTTAGCAGTAGCTCCCAAACCAGTTGGTCTAAGGCACTAGGTGATGAAGCACCCTCGCTAAATATTTTTCTATTTTTACAGCCTTAAGTAATCACAAAAACCAGTGTCCATTTTTTTCTTTATCCACTTTTTTTTCTTTTTCATTGTGCTAAGGACTTTAGACAAGAGTATTTCAAGGTCTCTTCTACTAATCCAAGTTTCAAGGTGCGTGTTTGTGCAATTTTGTAGGGTATACATTTTCAGAATCTAGATTTAAGCTAGGAACTATTTTTCAAGCTTATACTCTAATAAGAACATCAATACTCTTCCCTCATTTTGACTTAGCCCAAGAAGTGAACCCAAAATTTACCTATTTCTAAATAAACTACAAGGCATATACTTTCTACCGTTAAACTTTAAGGAAGGTTATCTTTAGGGTTTTTAACTTACTAAGTCTAAGATCTAGTTGTTCCTAGCCAGTTGACCTATTTGTCAAACCAAAATCAATTAGCCAAAATTGAATACAATAATTTTTATAATTTTTGAAATTTTTCAATTTTTATGGGTTTTTCAAATAAATATGCAAATGCAAAAATATGTACAAATGAATGCGAAGGAAGAAGACGTACCGAGCATACCCCCAAACTTAAACTTGACAGTGTCCTCACAGTCATGCTGAACCAAGAGGGTCAGAATGTCGGCACTCCCCTGTTTATTTATTTACATTTTTTTTTGTATTTTTAATGTTTTGAAATTTTTTTTATTTTTTTTATTTAGAAAAAGAAAACAAAAATATATGTACATATATACAAAGATTCCCCCCAAACTTAAGCTTGGCCTTGCACAAGCCAAAAGTTAGCACCAACCATTCAAAAATCTTATCGTGGAAATGGTATAGTTGGTGCAAGAAAATGAGAAGCACGCGAGACCGTGTGGAAAGAAGAATGGTAGAATATGGTCTCGGTGGGGGAGAAGAATGGCGAAAAGAAGAAGAAAGTGGAGTATGATCTTGAGGGTGTAAATTGAGTGAATAAATTAGCGCAATATGTGGTGACCGATATATTATAAGCGATTGCACTAACCTATCAACCCGTCGGGAAATGGGGTCAAATCCCTCAAGATTCGTAAGAAAACATGGGTACGCCGAACTTGGTATAGGAGATGAAAGCGTAACGGTCACTTACACGGTTGGAACAATAGGAGAGACGAAAGGGAGTGAATTAGGGATAGTATCTTTCTGACCGTAGTAAACTGTTTCAAACTTGAAAGATTCCATTAATGGTTCGAAACTACTATAATCAACCGAGTCTGATGGCTCATCTGAAAACGTAAAGGACTCAAACTCGGGCGGTGAGTCATCAACATCGTCCGAAAAAGCGAAACACTCGTAAGTGTTATCATCTGTGAGATCTGTGTCAGATTCAAAGGAAAAGGTTTCAAGCTCACAGTCTTCAAGCGGGGTCGGAACGATGGGAAAGAGGGAGGGTGATATAACTGTCAAAGGTTCAGGAGGATGAATTGGAAAATCAGACACATCAAACAAAAATGATTCAACCTCAATATTATCCTCAAGACTCTCCTCAATATTATCCTCAATATTCAACTCATTATTTAGCCTATCCATGCCATTATCATCAAAATCTAGACGCATATGAGATTCGGGAGAAACATTTAATAACTCAGGATGATGATTTGAACATAAAATTTCAAGCAAATCGACAGGTTCATCATCCGAAATATTCCCGGCGTCTATATCCTCAATCAAGTGAAAATCATTTTCTTTAGACACCTCATCAAAAGCATGGATATCTATCGATTTAGGTTCTAGAGTGGAGGTGTAAAGATCGAAAGGATTAGGTGTGGTTTCACTCGAAAGGGGTTCCTCACAATCTGGCAAATCAAACACTACAAAATCATACAACTCATTTTTATTTTCAACAGGTGAACTATTTAGGGCAATCGATGGAAAACAGGAGTTGTGGGTTTCAATTGGGTAAGGGTAGGTTTGATTTGAAAATCCTCTCTCATTCTCATTCTGTCCAACTGCAGTCTCATACATTGAAAAATTTGGAGCTAGCGGAAAACTAGCTACCGGTTCAGCAGGTTGCATAAGGGCGGCCACGGACGCTTCCACATTCCTAACCATTTTATTTGTTGCTGCGATATACGCCTCCAACGCCTCTTCCAAGCTAGACTTGGGTGGTAAGGGGGTTTCGGTAAAATATTCAAAATGGTGTGGATATGCAAAACTCCCAATAGGCTGTGTAGAAATAGGGTCTAGTGACGGTGGGAAAGTCGGGTAGGACTGGTAAGAAGTGGGTGATTGGACAGGGGTAGGGTCAACATGTGGATAAAAAGGTGAAAAGTATTGTCGATCCCTAGAACTAGATGTGTGGAGAGGGGTGAAATATCGGCTACGAGATTTAGCAATATGCTCAGCAATGGACATCGGCCTAGGAGTGACAGAAGGACTTAAAGAAGTGGTGTCAACATACGAAGGTGGTGAAGGTTGACTTGGTTGACACAAAGTGGGTTGAAAAGTCAAACTGTTTCTCCTAGACTCCTCTATGTGATCTTTCAAAGATTTTTTAGGCATGGAAGGATCGTCTTTAAATTGACCGAACACATTGACATATGACGCAAAATTAGGTTCGGGATACCAAAGTTCGGCTAATGATTTTTTATGTGGGGTACCCTGTTAGAAGAAGAAAGGTGACAAAAAGGAAGGTTGGATGGTGCAAGGATTTATTTGGGGCCAAAAAATTTTGCAAGTTCTATAAAATATTTGTCCTTTTTATTTTCATTTTTCATTGATCTTTTTCTTTCTCTTTATTTGGAAAGATTTTGCTGCAAAAAGCTTTTTAGAGAAAAGATATGCAACAGCAAAATATTTTATAGAAAAGATATGCAACAGCAAAATATTACTTGCAATTGGTTATTATTTGAAGCATATCACAAGAATCTTTATTTGGAAAAAATTGTTGCGAAAAGATATTCGAGAAAAGATATGCAACAACAAAATATTTCTTGCAATCAATTTAGTTCAAGCGGGGCCCAAAAATCCTGCACAAGACTTGTTATATGGAAGGCAATATATTTTATATAGCTCACAGAATCTTGCAGGAATTTCCAGAAAATATATTTCAAAAATTACAGAGGAGAGAGACAGGAAACTTACAGTGCAAATTTCACACGAAGAGGCACCAGGCCCACCGCGTTTCCGCCGCACTATGGCCCTTCAGACCGCGTTTCCGCGGTTATTACAGAGGATCGGTTCCCCAAAAATTTTCCAGTGCGATGATTCGTCAAGACGGCCGCGTTTCCGTGGCCTAATGTGGGTTTTGGCCGCGGAATCGCGGCGGTATGGGGGGTTCACTGCTCCAAAATTTTTGCACTGTTCTGTTGTTTAATATCCCTTCTGTTCCGATATCCCGTTTTCTGTTTTGCTTTCTGGAAATCTCCAGATCCGAATTTGTATATCCTGCAAAAATTCAACCACAAAGTATCCCTTCCAAAAATAACAAATTATATATATTTTTATATTTTTTTGATTTTTTCAGATTTTTTTGATTTTTTAAATTTTATGATTAACCCGAAATTGCAAAAAGGAAATTTATACGCCATCCCCGGCAACGGCGCCATTTGATTGGAATGATTTAGCGTGCTTGCGCTTTCTAAAAGATAGATCAAAAATATTTGTAACCGCAATCAAGAACGGCGTCGCATGAAGCTAGCCGGTGAGTACGGGTCGGTCCACAGGGATGTTGTGAATCTCCGATTCGTTCTTACGAGTTAATTCCGAAGGGTGTTCGGAGTTGTTATTAAATCTAAAAACCTAAATTATCCTAGGGCAATTATCTAGATCTAAATCTTGCTAGCGTTAGGTTTAGGAATGGTTTGGAAATGTAAATAAATCTCAACGCTTTCTATACCCAGATTAGGATCTAAGAGGAGTTATGGTAATTATCAATAAATGGGATTGGATCCATTCGGGAAGGTGTTCCTTCCTCTAGGTTCTTGTCCTTCTTTTAGAGATCCTTACCCTAACCTCCATGGAAAACATCACACCCGGGCCTTTATACTACGGTATCACCGCTACTTCGAGGGATAGGGTGCCGTAGGGAGCGGTATGTGCATGTATGCATGGAGTCCTATAGATTCTATGTGATGAGTAAGAAAGGGATGAGAGATCTCATCTCTCAAAAGCCTTTCCCAAAGCTAACATCTAAGGCAAGGAATTAAAATCTAAACTAGGGCAATTAAATAAAACTACTTACTGATGCATCTCTCCAATCATCCATGCAGGGTTGTCAGATCTGAATTTCTGAATGGAGAAGAAACACCGATGCTCTCCAAAAGATTTCTAAATTTTATTCATTAAAGGGAGGCATGAGAAATTACAATGATTAGAGTTCCTATTTATAGAGAATAGGAAACCCTAGGTTACATTTGATTCGCACATCTGCATTTACAAAAATGCCCTCTAAGAAAAGACCAAGTCAAAGATCCGCGCCGCCTCTGCATTATGGTAAATTTTCTCGAACTCCGTGCTCTAGACGGCCGCGGAACCGCGGCCCGAGGCCTGGTTTGGCCGCGGTTCCGCGGCCAAAAAGGAGGATTGGGCTCTGCAAATTCTGCTGCAGGCTCTGGGCTTCATGGGCTTTCTTATTCTTCAATATTTTTATCAATTGGGCTTCTACATTGGTTCCAGATCCTCAGTGAATATTTGTAGTGGATTTGTAACCGTTGCTTTGTGTTGACGTCTTGAACCTTGCTTTGTGAACTGTTTCTTATGTAGGCTTGATCAAGATCTTCTGTTCATTGGTTAAAATTCACTTTTTCATCGTCTTTACCTCGTTTTCACTGTTTTCTGTCCAAGAACCTGTAACCTGTAACATGTAGCAGACATGCGTCAAAAGCACCTGTTTACATTGTAAAATGCATAAGAATGGGGAATATAAAATACAATATTATGGTGTGAACATTAGTCCATAAGTTAATCCTTTACTGTTCCTAGTCGTGGGTGTATCGAGACAGGGCATCGATATACCAGAGTAGACTAGCGTATACGCTTCTCGACCCATGAGATGGGCGATGGATGATCCCATATCCATTGGTGTTTGACATCAGAGATGGTATACGGGTGCTCAGTGGAGACTGGGTACACTGGACGGACTCGCCGAGAACTCCCAGATGGTATTATACCTCACGTCAGATGGCAGTTCTCTGGTGACACTTGTACAGGTCAGTCTGTAGACCCGAGAACGTCATAGAGTCTTGTGTGATTCCCACTGTGCTTTGATTTCCACCTTACCACGTCCAAGAGAGCATGCAAAACGGTGGTTTTTGGGTACAGTCCCGAGTCACATGGAGGCAATGAGCGATAGGAGGGGTTTCGTCTCTCCCGGTATTAGGGGTTGATGTTGCGCTGTGCTCGATTGGCCATAACAGGGAAGTCCCTGGCCAGGGCTGATTTAAAGATTTACTGGTAAGTGTTACTAGTAGTTTCTCGACCCGTTATGAGCCTCACATCGGCACGACTTATCGGTTATTGGGGTCTGACGTTTACCAACCCTAGACTTGATATGCGACATATCAGACGAGGAGACTGGACTGTACGGCAAGTGTTACCGTTAGGCTTTTACAGGAGTTGGAGCGGGTTTGCTTGCTGATCTTCTGATCGCTCAATACCCGGGTAGCCGTTACGTCCAGCTAGTACCGCAGAAGGCTTGTGGGTGATTGATGTGATCATCACCTACTGCCGGCGTATTGACGAGTCTTTAGAGTCCTACATAGAGGTTTTACTGGCTCAGGAAAAACAAAATAGGAGCGCATATGTGATATGTGCGGGACCGAGAATAATGCGTGTATGTGATACCGTATTATATTCTCGCGACTTTTTGTATCGGTCGGTAATATGTGATATAGCCGGGTTATCGAATCAAGTGTTGATTCGATAAGTCGATACATTGGATGTTAGTCGGTTATATGAGATATAACCGGATTATTAAGTCAAGTGTTGATTTAATAACTTAGTGTATGATTGTATATTTGATATACTAATTTACATTAACTAACATTTGTTCACTTAAGGATTTTTCTCACATGTGCACAAGTTTAATATATATGTGATATATATTAAAATGTGTTTTCATTTTGTATCATGGTTGTTGATACATCATTCATGGGTGTGCAAGACATACACCATTCTATTTTAAATGGTGGTTTATAATTATTTAAGGTAATTACAAATTAGTGGAGCTTTTTTCACAAGCATGAAGCTTGTAGAAGCTTGTGGATGCTTTGACAAAGTCCACTAACTTTGTTTTACTTTGGATTTTTATTAACCTAACCATTTTGGATTAGCCATGGTTATGTCTTGTTCAGTTGATAAAACTGCACATTTGTATTACATTTTTCCTACCATTTTCATATTAAAAAAGGACTTTATTATAATCTATTATACATATGAGGGTTTATGTGTAAAAACATTATTTTCCATGTGTTAATATATTTTAATTATCATTTGGTAGGAAAATGTATGCAAATATTATTGACCTAATCCTAGTAGAACAAAGTCTACTAAAATCTTATTTGAGATTATGGTGCAGAATTTTCCAAGTTGTTATGCAGGATTTAACAAACAAATCAATTTGTTGAAGAAAACTTGCCAAATTAAGAAGCAAAACTTGGAGACCAAGTCTGGAAGCAACCGAGAGAAGATTTCTGAATTCTAAAGATGCCTAGGATTGCCAAATGTCAAAATCAGATAGCCAAAGAAAATTGATCAAAAGATCCCGACCCTTGAGCGCGGATCCGCGGCCAAACCCACACTGGGGCCGCGGATCCGCCGCAATAATGATGAGTTGGAAGGCAATATTTTGGGAGATTGAGAACTGCTGAATTTTACCAACTTCTCAACAATAAGATTCTGGGTTTGCACTATAAAAAGGCACCGAGAGCCTCTTGGAAAAGCTATCAAGCCGACAAGATCACGAAGCCCCAGACGCTCACGCATCCAGGCTGATCATCAACTGTTCGTCTACCTCCTTGGAAGAGATCGAGAAGCAAACTAGTCTTTGTAATCATTTTCTAAGGAATCAAAGTGTAGATTGTTCAAGTTGATTAATAAAGGTAGTTGTTTTATTTAATTCTTTTGCATTTTACATTATGTTTTCCCTCTCTATCTTTTCATCTTCTTTTCCCAACATGCGCGAGTAATTCTCCGCTTGTTAGGGTTCGTAGGATTAGGGTAGGCTAATGGACGATGAACATCTCTAAACCCTTTTAAGTCCTATAAAGTTTAGGAACTTTATCAAAAGAATCATTAACATCCTAATCGGGCGCGCTAGCAATTCTTTGTTAGTTCCGACCGCGATTAGAGATTAGATTAATGATTATTTTGGTAAAGGCTAGATATGAACGGAGTTCCGTGTCGAGATAAGGGTTAAGAGTGGGATTCCTTTTTCCTCCAGAAACCCTAATATACACGTATCACCGTCGTTCTAGTTTTAAATCTATTAAAGGATAAAAATGGTAACTTTTAATTAATCATCCATAACTACTAAATCCTAACGAACCCTACAAGCCCTTATATTATATTATCTACATCTCTAAAATAATCTAGATCTATATTTTTGCATTCTTGCTTAAAGTAGATCTAGAAACTTTTCACAAACTTCTTTATTCCTCCTCTCTTTTTCAACGCATCTAAAGTAAAAGTAAAAGGTTCCACGTTTCCCAGTGGACGACCCGTACTCATCTAGGTCTAGCTACGTGCGACACCGTTATTGATTGCGGTTAAACTACAAACACAACTTTTTCGAGACCAATCATGTCTCTACATGAGTTAGTATATGATACTCACTCACCCATGGTTAGCTCTCTTGACTTGATCATTATCCTCATTTTTTTTCTTTTGTTCATCTTCTTCTTCTTTGAGCAAAAAAAGAAAAGTTTGCTAGGGTTTTCAAAAGAGAGTGAAACATTGTGAGAAAATAAATTCTAAAGTGAACCCACTTCTTATTTCTCCATCCTCTACTAGACTAGCACTTTAGTTTAGGGTGTTTGCTTCACTAATTCTCTAGTTAGTGAAGTAGAAGCTTGAGTTGGCATCCCCTCGACGTAGATCATCTTCGGCCTCGAAGACTTCAAGTAAGGACGCTCCTTTAGCCTCGTGAAGCCATGCAAGAGTCCGGGAGAACCACGATCGCAGTGAAGGGACTTCAACAAGGAGCTAATAAAGTGAAGGACCGATCTACAAAGGTTGTATTTTCTTCTTCACTTAGATAGTAAAGGTGTTTACTTGCATATGAAACCCTAATAATCTAGAAAAGATCTTGTTTAGGGTTGTTCGGCACGGCTAAAATTTTAATCGGGCATGGTTGATGCCTTGTAGAACCTTGTTAGAGTGCCTAGTAACCCTACATTTTTAACATCTCTAGATATTATGTTTCTCGTTTCGCATGGGCTGCGGTTGCGGCAGCTAAGGCGCTAGGAGCCCTAACACTCCACCCTCCTCCTTTTGATCTATCCTTCGGCGCTCCTCTCTTCTTTCCTCCCTCCACTCCTCTTCTCCCTCCACTTCAAGGGAGATCATCGGCCAATCTTAAGGTCTCGAACTCCATGACATGGAGGAAGGAGTTGAAGAAGGGCTCGTGTGTCGGAGGCAAGAGAGATGTTCGGTGGCGGCGGAGGAGGAGGATGTGGTTTGGCGGGAGAGGAGAGAGTGCCGGAGGTAGAGGATGTAGAATTCAAGTGGTGGGGTCGGAGCTTGGTTTAGGGTTTCATGCAATATGTAACATGTTTCTTGTAATATCTGTATAAATTCGTGTAATATGTAACAAGTTTCATGCAATATTTGTATAGTTTCGTGCAATATGTAACAAATTTCATGCAGTGTGTAACAAGTTTTATGTAAAATCTAAGCAATTGTCTATAATATCTGACTAGTTTCATGGAATATCTAAACAGTTGCCCATAATATTTGACTATTTTCATGCAATACTTATTCAGCTGCCTGTAATATTTGTCCACTTATATATAACATTTAAGCAGTTGTTAAAAGGTTATTCTAATGCCCTAGCATCATCCATGACCATTTACGGAACAAAAAATTTCATACGATACGAAATTGACGCTAGAATAACTCTATACCGGATCTACCATATAACCTATCTAGCATGCTAAAGAAGCTATCTACTGTGATCAAAAATTATACCTAAAGAAACAATTCCTTCAGGTCTTCAATCCTCTCTTTTAGCTCCTCGAAGGATGTACGGATCGCGCTTGAACTTTGGCCTCCTTGCGTCAAAGATGATCCACCCGAGAGTGCCTACTTTGAGCTCATATCTTCAAACAAGGTAACTAGGTTACTTAGCTTGCTAATCTAAGTAGCCTAGATGAAGTAGAGTGAGATGATGGATTGATTTGTCTCAAGAACCCTAGGTTTCTCAACACATGAGACTATTAGAGTTTGAGGTAGAAGAAGAGAGCTTGGAGGAGATGAGAGTGTTGTGTGAATTAGTATAATATCAAGTGAAGAATGGAAACGGCTCTTGTGAACTAATAATGCAAACACAAAATATCTAGATGACACCTTGCATTAATAAATCACAACAAAAGAAAATATCAAGCATACTCCAATAGTAAACAAAGAGTCATGCCGTGAGTCACCAAGTAGCCATGCTTCACTTAATGCAAATGAACACCTCGTTTCTCCACCTCATTAACCATTAATAATAATGGTTAAAATAAATAATGAGGTGTCTTCTTCTAGAAGCATCTTGCACAATTACAAGAATGCCCCTCACCGTATATACATACCCGTATCCGTATTTTGAAAAATACGAATACGAAGAGACAAAATAAATCAAAGAATATAATACTAGGATCCGGCTTAAACTAACACCCGCTAGTATTATCCGCCCGAACATCACACGTGCATAAGTACACGTATGTAATCGAACCCTGCCGTAAAACCATACGGCCTCTACATTGCTTCGCCCAAAGTAGGGAAACCCTCTCTGTGGGACTCTAAAAACTCAACAATACACCGGCATGAGTTTAACCACAAGCACGTCAGCGGCACTAGCTATACGTAACAGCTACCCAATTACCTATCGAAAAAGAAGGCCGATGAGCAAACTCGTCCGAACTCCTACTGTGCCTATCCGTGACAATCTCCATACAGTCTGGTCTCTTCGTATAAGAGTATCGCATACCGGGTCTAGGGGGTGGTAAACGTCAGACCCTAATAACCCGATAATTTGTGCTGGTGTGGCTCAGGACCAACCCGGGAAACTTCTGATCAACTTATCAGTAAATCTCAACTGCCTTAGCCAAGGTCTTATGGTCCTAACCAATCGAACACAATATGATATCGACTCCAAATACCGGTAGAGACGAATTCCCAACAATTGCTCACTGCCTCCATGTGGCTCGGGACTGTATCCAACCAAAACCTGTTTGCACGACTCAGTAGAGCCGTGGTAGGGTAGTGATCAAAGAATAATGGGAACTCACACGAGACAAATGACGATCTCAGGTCCGAAGACTAACATGTACACATGTCATCTGAGAACTTCCATCTGAAGATAGGTATAATACCATCTGGAAGTTCTCTGCGAGTCCGTCCAGTGTACCCACACCCAGTGAGCACCTGTATACGATCTTAGGTACATCAGACCAATGGCTGCGGGACCAACCATTCCCCTCGTCGGGGTCTAGAAATGTATACACTAGTCTACTGTGGAGTATCAATGCCCAGTCTCGATACTCATGCGACTAGGGACCATTTAAGGATGTGCTTATGGACTACCATGCTCCCATAAGTATGATCGACATCACAACGCAGGTAGTTAAGCAAAGATCCTACGGGCTCTATCAATATGTAACCGCAATATATGATACCAAGTATAACATATGCCATATTAAGATAAAGACAAACCATAATAGTATACTACTGTATCTTATCTTTATCAATATGTGTAAGCTGGATAAAACAACAATAGAAACAAACATACATATCCTGATAAAGACAACTGAAATAATATACTATATAACTGAGAAAGAATGTCATGTACATACATATCCCTAGCTTTCATATGTATATATATACAATAATGGCCTCTAGTGCATACATATCCAACAATCTCCTACTTGCACTAAAGGTCGGTAATTGGTGTACCAAATACCCAATGTCTGCACTAAGGCCAGCTGCTGGTGTACCGCATACCCAACATCTCAATAAGTCGCTCGAACTGTGCTTGAGGGAGGACCTTTGTAAATAGATCCGCCATGTTTTCTTTAGTGTCCACTCTCCGTACCTCGATCTCCTAGCAATCAATGATCTCTCTGATCAGGTAATACCGTCTTAAGATGTGTCTGGATTTCTGATGGGACCGTGGTTCCTTTGCTAAAGCTTTAACCCTATTGTTATCACAATACAGAGGTATTGGATCAACAATGGATGGAACTACCTAAACTTCAGCAATGAACTTCTTCATCCAAACCGCTTCTTTTGCGGTACGCTCGCAGCAATGTATTCAGCCTTCATCGTCGAGTCTGCGACGGCATCCTGTTTGGAGCTCCTCCAACACACCGTCCCTCCATTGAGGGTAAACACAAAACCCGAGACAGACTTGTTGTCATCCTTGTCACTCTAAAAGCTGGAATCGGTAAAGGACTCGAACCTGAGGTCTCCATTACCGTATACTAAGAACATCTCCTTAGTCCTTCTTAGGAACTTGAGAATGTTTCTTACAACCGTCCAATGATCCTCACCTGGGTTCGACTGATACCGGCTCACCACGCTAAGTGCGTATGCTACATCTGGTCTGGTACATAGCATCGCATACATTATAGATCCTACCGCCGAAGCATAGGATATAATGCTCATGCAAACCCTCTCCTCATCAGTCTTGGGAGACATCTCTTTGGAGAGGGTGATTCCGTGCAGTGCGGGTATATTACCGCGCTTGGAATCTTCCATACTAAATCATTTTAGTACGGTCTCTATGTACCTGGACTGCGAAAGTCCCAATAATCTCTTAGATTTATCTCTGTAGATCTTAATTCTTAGAATGTAGGAAGCATCACCCAGGTCCTTCATGGAGAACCTTTGTGTAACGTTTTGAAAATCGTTTAGGTGAAATTTCAGAGAATCGGTAAAATATTGGGTGTTTTCCGTAAAAACCAAGATATAAATAACTTTTAATATAAAATTTAATATACATATTCTAGCTATGTAATTGCTAGTATTTGGTGTTTATTGAGCCACTTGTAAAAATTCTAGTTTACTGAAAAAAAATTCGAAATTAATTATTTTAATATTATTTTAAGCCGTCACTAATATATTTAATTAGGGATAATTACAAATTGGAATGGGTTGATACAAGTTTTATGCATCATGATACATTAAACTAACATATAAAATATTGTTTTTGAAGCGAAATGAAATTGTCAAACGGTTTTAGAAAATATCAAAGAAAAAGGCTTAAATGGTGAAAATAAATTAAATGGAAATTAGGGTATAACATTTATCATTTTTCCCTCACCCACACTCACCCACACCCTCTCCCCCACCCCCTAGGCTGATTGGCCGAGACACATGCTGCCCTCTCCCCATTTTTTCCCCACTTGAATTTGCTAAAAGAAAATAAAGGAAAAGAATGAATAAAGAAAGAAAGTCAAATGAAGCATGGGCTTTATTTTTCTTCTCACTTTCAACACCTCACTCACTCTCCTCATTCTCCCCCCCCCCCCAAATACTTGGCCGAGCCCTCCCCATGCTCCTGCAGCAGCAGCAGCAGCCCCCCCTAAAAAAAATCCCACACAATTTTTGCATCAAAAATCCATAAACATGCTTCAAAATCCATGCAAATTCAAAGCTAATTCAAAAATCCAAGCTTTACCCATTTTTCTTTAGCTAACCTAGCATGGATCTTGGTGCAAAGTTTGCAATTTGGAGGTCAAGTTTCATGTTGGATCTCTTGAATGTGTGAGGTATAAATCTTGACCCTTTTGTTAAATTGTTTGTTATCACTTCAATTTAACTAATTTCGGTGCTTAACTGTGGTTCTAAGTTCTAATTTGAAAATTCAAGAGAAGGGTTTGAACTAAGTTAGGGTTTATGTCAATTGATCATGGTTAATGGTGTAGTTATCATGCTAAGCCATAGAAAACCTAATCTAGTTGCTAATATGTAAATTGTTGCATTTAAATTGTCCAAATTAAGATTTTTTAAGCAAACTAGGTTTTTATAAAATGTATATATAGGTGAGATAAAATTCAAGTGTAGGTTTCTAGCATTAGATTATGATTCTAATAAGTATATTAACATGATAATGGAATGCAAAACCTAATCTAGTTACTAGTTTGCTAAATTTTACTTTAAAATTTTGATAATTATGCTATTTTGCAAACTAGGTTTTTGGAAATTGATTAAATAATTTAGATAAAAATCTAATTAGGGTATTCATGACATTATTAACATTATAAGTTATAGTTTAATACTTTAGATCATGCAAAACCAAGCTAAATTATTGTTTGTACATTTTTACTATGAAATTGTTAAAATTGAATAAATTTGCAAACTAGAATTTTTGGGTTTAATGAAAATTGATGAGATTAAATTATGGAAATGATTTGGGTGGCTTAATCAAGATATTTAGTGAACATTGTAGCCGCTAGAATTGTTAAAACAACTAGATTTGAAGTAAATTAGCAATTGTTGCTTACTAGAGTTTCGGAAAAATAGCTTTTAAAGCGAATTTGAAGTTTTGATGATTTAAACCATATTTCATATATATATTTAGTGTGTGGTGAGACCATGAATGGTACGTTTGGGTTTTTTCTCGATCAATCGGCGTTTGTGTAACAACCGAGTTCAGTTATACCAATTTCTATTTCCGTATTTGTTTGTCTGTGGTATTTTTATTGATTTATCATGTTTGGATGAGAATGGTAGTTTACTTTTACATTGCATTCGACCCGACCCGCTTGCTTGAACTGGTTGATTCATATTTATAGACTACCCCGGCTCGTTAAATAGACACGTGCATCTAGTATAAATTGCATATTAAACTTTTATTTGGCATCACACATTTTATCATGTAATATTTTAGATCACGTAAAATAAATTAAAATTGCATTTCATAGCCTGCATGATACCCCTAACCCCGTGGTAGCATCCGCACATCGTGTTCTCGTCCCGTTCAGTGAAACGGACATGTTTGGATGGCTACGCGCACGTACGTGCGTCCGTTCTTAGGGGTATGCATTTTCGTTACCTAATCTTTCATTTTAAAATTTGGAAGCTGCATATAATTTTCGTATTTTAAATCTAAATTTTTAGACCCGACCCGGGCGCATTTTGAAATACGTTTGTATCTCGCCAAAATTCATTTATTTAAAATTTCTTTTATATTAATCGAATATATTTTTTCTGCTCTGAAGGTTTATCAATCAACTGAAAATGTATTCAAATTTCTTTAAAATCTTTTCTTTAATTTTTCCTCAGCTCTCTCTCTCTCTCTTTCTCTCCCTTTCCCCACGAGCCAATCAATTTTTCCCTTTTCTTGCGTCGGGCCCCACACCTCTCTCTCTCTCTCTCACCTTCGCTGCTGTCTCTCTCTCTCTCTTCCACTACGCGACGATTTTATCTCTCCTCCCCTCTCTCTCTCCTCTCGATCTCTCTCTCCTCCCTCTCTCTCTCAGAATCCCCTCTCTCTCTCTCCTCTCGCATGATTTTCTCTCTCCCTTTCTATATATATTTTTTCCTTCTCCATTTTTTTAACAACGAACCCATAATCTAAAACCCTAGCCGCCGCCTCCTTCTCGCCGTCGCCCACAGCTCGACGAAGCCTCCGCGACCTCGTCGCCTCCTTACCATCATCACCTCCGCCTCCACTCTCTCTTTCCCCGAGCCCCTGCATGCGCACCCGAGAGCACAGCCGAGCCCTGCACACCGCTTCACCGCGACGATCACCGGAGTGATCTCGTCGTCGTCCATCGTCCCAGATCGACGTAACGGTGAGCCGAGCACACCCCCTTCCTCCTTCTTCTTTCTTTTCTTCTTCCTTTCTTTTATTTTCTTTCTTCTGTTTATTTTTTAGTGGCCGCTGTCCTCTGCAGTTTGTTCGCCGGAGCTCCGTCGACGCCGTCGATACCCTCACGACCCTCTTCGCCGACCACAGTAAGCCTCCTCTTCTCAATCTTCTTCTTCCTCCTTCCATTCCTCTCTTTTCCTTTCTTCCATACCTTTCTTTCTTTATGTATGTTCACTGTTCTTTTAGTTCGTCGGAATCCGGTCGTGCCGTCGACGATCTCAACGACCCAGCGAGCGTACCTGACCCGTGTGATCCTCTTGTACATTGTTTGGATTCGTTCCGTATACCGTGTGCGCGTCGCGACTTTTCCCGCCGACGTATGACGTTCCGTATACCCGTTTCTTGATCTGTCGAGGCAAGTAAAACTTGCTACATGCTATTTGTATTATATTATACTTATTTAACTGCATATTGAATCTGTAGATTGAATCTAATGACACATGTTACATTTTAACACTTCGATGTTACATTATATCATTTTAGATCTAAAACTTGAAACATATCATGTTGCATTTTAGTTTACAATAAGTGGTACCCATATCCATATTTGAACTACATAATGCTTATTTGTATAGTCCATAATACCATTTTAATTGTTTATAACCTTTCGAACACCGTTTGCCTCCATTTAGCCTATTGTATATACAATTGCATCCCTAGATCATTTAATACATAATAACGAGATTTTAACATTCCATATTTGATTAAAGTATATTTTACTTAGAGTTGGAACCATAACCCTAACTCAAATAGATAACCATGCATCCATATGTTTTAATTTATACCTATTTGCATACCACATCATAATGTTTCACTTTTTATTGTTCCACTAGCACCCCATACTTGTTTTGTATACCCATGCTTATTTTAGTTTGATTACGAGCACCCACGTGACATGTTGTGCACCCCTGACATGACTTGATACACCTATTACTTGACACGACGTGATACCGTGCACTTCTTGACATGACATGATACATATATATTACCTGACTTGACCTGATGTACCATGGCTTTACCAGTTACCTGATCTTGTTACTAATGCCAACAAACCTAACTTGTTGTCCCTACGGACATTTCCCATTGTCTATCCAGACAAACCTGTACCTGCCTGATCCTGTGTTGGCATTAGCTTCAGATTTTTTAATACCTGACTTGAACATATATAACTTGGGGGTATGGGGAAATCAATGATGAAACCTGACTTGTAACTCGACAGTTCGACACCTTTTCTGATCAGTCTTACGGGCTAAGCCAGCCCCGGGGTGATGCTGCTGACATCACTCGTCATTACCTACTACCCTTTACTGCCTTGCGGCACGTCTCGGATTCAGCCCGAGAGTCATAGACCGTGATCCTGGGCACGCACGGCATACTATTGAGTTACATCGATGATTCATCAAATTGATTTCAAATACTTGAGAGTAGATAACACAGTAGACCAGTTTTAGATTACTCACTGCACACTACCCTTCACTGTCCTGATTTATATTGCTGTTACACCTGTTTTACCATTTATGATCATACCTGCATGTCTTGTTACCCCTGTTTATATTATTGCTTGATGTTATGACGCACTGACGTCTGGGTTTTGCATGGCCCGGATTCTTTACCTTCGCTACAGGCCGAGCAGGAGTATTTCAGTCAGCAGGCTGAGCAGTAAGGACTTTTAGTAGTTAATTTATTTTATTTTCGGTAATTTCATTCCTGATGTGAGCCCGCATTATGGGACGTACATTCCAGTTTATTCTTGTATTGGATCTTTTGCTTCCGCATTATTCTATTCATGACTCGTTTTATTCTGGCTTATGGACATGTATTAGATAGTTTATTATTGTTCTTGATATCTCTACAGCCGTAATGTGACTGTGGAAGGATATTTCCTATCCACAGGTAGCATGGTTGGCTATGTCACGTGTCTATCTTAGCGTACTCTGGGAAGTGGGGCGTGACATGGTTCTTTTGGTATCAGAG
Organism: Agapanthus africanus; assembly: GCA_030015575.1. Lineage (NCBI taxonomy): Eukaryota > Viridiplantae > Streptophyta > Magnoliopsida > Asparagales > Amaryllidaceae > Agapanthus > Agapanthus africanus. Next base: position 377,242,802 of record JASDDO010000031.1, on the reverse strand, counting down.
ACATAGGTTATAGGTTAATCGGGTTTGATTCTTTTTGTAGTTGGGTATTGGACCCAATACACGAATCAGAATACTCGTGATTAGGAAACATGTCCTGCCACCTTACCGTCTTACCATTTTTGAATCTTAACCTCCTCCTGATTATACTTTTACGATATTAAACCTCCTTTGCATATCGACTCAAAACCTGGTTTCCTTTTGTCATCTCTAGAACTTAGGCGGCTTGGGTGGAGTTACGTGATTGTAGCTATGATACCGCGGCATGGTTACAATACGGTACTCTATTTAAATAACTTGGAGTTCTAGCCTTGATTCATATCCTTGATCTATATTTTGAATCTGTTATCATGCTAATCCTTTTGGTGCTTTGATTTCAGAAACATGGCAGACAAGAATCTGAAAACGTACCAAAGGCATGTTGACGAAGCCGCTATGCTTGGAGTAATACGTGGGATGTTGGAGAACCAAAAGCGACAGACCGAGCTGATCCAGCAGCAAGCTGAATCTTTTCAGGAAGGTTTGCGGACCGTTCAGCAGTCCGTGAACAATGTTGAGGCCAGACCAGTGGATCGTGTGGGTACCGTGGTAGATTTCAGGAGACTGGGTCCATCTGTCTTTACTGGCCTGGAGGAGCTGTTGCCAGCGGAGCAGTGGCTGGTTGATACGGAGAATTTACTCACTGCGGCACAGATCCCAGAGAATAAGAGGGTGGATGTGTTACGCATCCAGTTGGTAGACTACGCCCGTAAATGGTGGCTTGTGGAAGAGACCCGCTTGCCCAAGCCGATCAGTTGGGCGGATTTTTCGAAGAGTTTCTTGGAGAAGCTCTTCCCGCGGACTGCACGGGAGGAAATGGAAGAAAAGTTCGTCAGTTTGAAGCAGAACGGTGCACCTGTAGATGTACATGCAGCTGAGTGGACGCAGCTCAGTAGATTCGCTGGACCTTTGGTTGCCAACGATGCTGATAGGGCAAGGAGGTTCATGCGCAGTTTGGATGTGGACATCTAGAGGCAGATCGTCTCCCTGGGTTCGACCACTTTCTCACAAGTACTTACAGTGGCCCGAGAGCAGCAGAGCCTATCTATGAAGACTGGGAGTACACACCAGCCAGCAGTTACAGTACGGAAGCCGGCATTTGCACCGAACCGAGCACATGGACGCAGAGGTATTCCAGTGAACCGGCGTGGCATAACACCGATGAAGAAGCCTGTTGTTGTCGATCAGAGGAGGACCGTGATTTGTGACTACTGCCATTTACCTGGGCACGTGCAAAGGGAATGTCGAAGGAAGCAAGGACTCTGTTTGGTCTGTGGATCGGCGGATCATACTATCAGCACTTGTCCGTCGAAGCTTCGCACGAAAGATGATGTTCAGAAGCCACCGCAGAAACCGTTTCAGGGACAGAAGCAGCTGACTCAGGGACCCAATCAAGCTCGAGCATTTACCATGACGGCTAAGGAAGCTAAGGCTTCAGGAGAAGTTGTTTCAGGTATTCTACTTGTTCATGGTTTTCCCGCATTAGCGTTATTCGATTCTGGTGCATCCCATTGTTTTATGTCGTCCAAGTTTATTGCTACACACTCGATTATTTGCACGACCCTGTCTAGTTGTTGGGACATACACACTGGAAATGGGAAGATCATATCTAGTAGAGAATGTAAGGATTGTGCAGTTGTTGTTTGCGGACGGGAGTTGTTTGCAGATTTCTTGGTGATTGATACAGGCAGCTATGAAGTCGTCTTGGGAATGGATTTTCTCGGCACTTTCCACGCTCACATTGATTGTAGGGCAAAGAAAGTAATTTTCCAGATTCCCGGACATCCAGAGTTTATCTTCACTGGAGGAAGCAGTTCGGTCGGGCCAGTCGAGTTTAAGGCTAGGCCGACAACTAATGTTCTTTCGTCGATGGAGGTTGCTAAAGATGAAGCACCAGGTGTTGTTCGAGATTTCTTGGACGTGTTCGAAGACATATCAGGTTTACCGCCGAAGCGAGACGTGGAGTTCGCGATTGATCTTGTTCCTGGTGCAGCGCCAGTTTCTAAAGCGTACCATCTAATGGCACCAGTGGAGTTGGAAGAAGTTAAGAAGCAGGTTACTGAATTACTTGAGAAGGGTTGGATTCGAAGCAGTAACTCGCCTTGGGGGGCTCCAGTTCTTCTAGTCAAGAAGAAAGATGGCACAAGGAGAATGTGCATAGATTATCGAGAATTAAACCGGGTGACTATTAAGAACAAGTACCCGATCCTTCGCATTGGCGAATTATTTGAGCAGCTTAGTGGCGCGAGGGTATTCTCGAAACTGGATTTGCGATCCGGATATCATCAGGTCCGAGTTAAAACAGAAGATATTTGCAAGATGGCGTTCCGAACTCGGTATGGACATTACGAGTACTTAGTGATGCCCTTCAGAGTAACGAGTGCACCGGCGATATTTATGGACTTGATGAAACAAATCTTTTCACCATTCTTAGACCAGTTTATTGTGGTGTTCATTGATGATATTCTGGTCTACTCGAAGAGTATTGAAGAGCATGCAGAACATTTGAAAATCGCATTGCAGACATTGAGGCAAGAAAAATTGTATGCAAAGATGAGCAAGTGCGAGTTTTGGCTTCAAGAAGTGAAGTTTTTGGGACATGTCGTGTCTGGAGATGGAATCTCCGTTGATCCCGAAAAGATTGCAGCAGTTTGAGATTTGCCGATTCCGAAGAACGTTGCAGAGATCAGAAGCTTTCTTGGAATTGTCGGGTATTACAGAAGGTTCGTGGAGAACTTCGCTCGTCTGGCGGAGCCATTGACTAAGCTTACGCGCAAGGAGGTACCTTTTGTGTGGACAGAGAAGTGTGCGTCAGCCTTTGAGGCGTTGAAGCAGAGATTGATAACCGCTCCAATTCTTGTTAGTGTATATGCCCTAGAGGCCATTACTGTATCATACTAGTTTGTATATTACTTAATAGAAGCTTGGGATATTCACCTGTATAGACAATCTTGCTCAATATAGTAGTATGCTACTTGGTTTGTTTCTACTTCAATGTGTACATATGTTTATTTTAGTATATCACCTATACACATTAGTGGAGCCCTTAGGATCTTTGCTTGATTACCAGCGTTATGATGGCAGTCACACTAGTGGGGGCTGGGTAATCTATAAGTACATCCTTATGCAGGTCCCTAGTCGCAGGACTATCGAGACAGGGCATCGATACTCCGGAGTAGACTAGCGTATACGCTTCTCATCCCAGTGTGGGAGATGGTCTGTCCCACAGCCATCAGTACGTCGTACTAGAGATAGTATGCGGGTGCTCGTTGGGTTACGTGTACACTGGACAGGACTCGTCGGGAACTGTTGGTTGGTACTATACCTATCGTCAGTTATCAGTTCCCAGGTGACATGAGTACAGCTTAGTCCGCTGACTTGACACTGTCACTTCGCCTCGAGTGTGTTCCCACTGCATTTAGATTACTACCCTACCACGGCTCAAAGGAGTCGTGCAAACAGGTAGTTTTTGGGTGCAGTCCCGAAGCACTTGGAGGCAGTGACAGTTAGACGGGATTCGTCTCTCCCGGTATTGGGGGTTGATATCGCGCTGTGTCTAGGAGAGCCATTACACGAGTAGTCCCTGGCCAGGGCAAGCGAGATATACTGGTAGGTTTTCAGTGTTATCTCAGGGTGTTCTGTGCTTCACTCCGAAACGACTTGTACCGCTATTAGGGGACTGATGTTTACCGCCCCCTAGGCCCGCCATGCGATGTATCAGACGAACAGACCGGACTGTATAAAGATTGTCACATTTATACTCAGTAGGAGTTCAGATGGGTTTCACCTCGTCGGTCTTCTTGTCGACATCTACCTGGGGACCGTTACGCACAGCTAGTGCCGCTTGCGGTCTGTGGTTAAACCCACTGCCAGCGTAGTGTCGAGTCTTTAGAGTCCCACACAGAAAGCTATTTCGCCTTTAGGCAAAAGAGTAGGGGTCGCATGGTTTTGCGACAGGGTTCGGTCACATCCGTGCACTTGTGCACGTACAGTGTCTGGACAGTTAACACTAGCGGGCTTTGGTTTAAGCCAGATCCTAGTATACGTTTTGGGATTGGTTTTATCTCGTTTGTATTCGTGTTCCTCGGAACGCGGATGCGGGTGTGTATGCACAGTTGACAGAGAGAGACAGAGGCAGAGGATTCTCATTAGGGTTGTTGACTGTTGACTGTTGACAGTTGACTTTTGGCTAAACCCTAAAGAGAATAAGATATATGATTAACATTAATATTAATTAAGTATTATAGTGACATGGTTGTTGAGGGGTTGACTTTGTTGACTTGTTGACTTTGTTGACCGGTTGACCAGGTTGGACTAGTTGACCATCATCATGACAATGGCTATCATTCCATGGCAAAGACTTTTGCTTGCTTGTTTATTTATGAAAAATAAGTGCATGAAATGATATAACCATTTTGACTTAAACCATCACACAATACTTGATTATTATTTTTGTTATGATGGCTTTTGGATTATGAGAGGTGAGAATGAGAAAAGAATGGCTCATTCTTTCATTTGCTTTCTCTCTCTTGAGCTTTCTCATTCTCAAGCTCTCCCTCTTCCTCTTGCTCTCTCTAGCTCAAGGCAAACAATTCTCATGTGTTGAGACTCATTGCCTTAGAGATAAAAAGACACCAAAACATTCCTCTACTCATTCTAGTTCACAAGGCCTAGCAAGCCAAGTGATCTAGTTTTTTCAAAGTTCGAAGAAGAAGCCAAAGGTAGAAGCTTTCGGGTGGATCCCTCTTCGGCGCAAGGAGACGACGAGGTGAGGCCGATCCGTACACCGGGAGGAGTTGAAGACGAAGGAGTTCAAGAAAGGTATAGCCCCCTAACCGAGTAGGTAAACTCTTGTTAGGTTGTTAGTTAGTCGTTTAACAAAGATCCGTATTTTGAGTCCATGTTACCACCCTCTTGAAAATCGTTTTTCACCACTTCCGCAACCCCGTAAGAACCGGGGAAGGGTAGCATGGACTTACAATTCTGACCGCGCCAGACAGTTCCGGAGGATTGGTGATTCACAGCGACGCATCTGGGAAAGGATTGTGATGTGTTTTGATGCAGCATGGGAAGGTTATAGCGTACACATCGAGACAGCTGAAAACCTATAAGAAGAATTACCCAACTCATGACTTGGAGCTAGCAGCTGTGATCTTTGCTTTGAAGATTTGGAGACACTACCTATTGGGCGAAAGGGTCGAGGTACTCACCGATCACAAAAGCCTAAAGTATGTGTTCACGCAGAAGGAGCTTAATATGCGGCAGCGTAGATGGATGGAGCTGATGGCTGACTACGATCTTGATCTTAAGTACCATCTGGGGAAAGTTAATGTTGTGCCGGATGCGCTTAGTCGGTTACCAGCAATTCAGATGTTGACTGCACAGAAGGAACTTATAGAAGACTTTTGAAGATTTGATTTGTAGGTTGTGCTACCGCATTCTTCGGGACAGTTGATGCAGCTGCAAGTACAGTCGTCGTTGATCGAGAATATTAAAGCAGCGCAGTCGCAGGACCCTAGATTGCAAAAGTTTCGAGAGCAGGTTGAAGCTGGACTTCGAACAGACTTACTGATTCATGAAGATAGTTCGTTGCGTTATGGTAGCCGTTTGTGTGTGCCAAAGGGAGATATTCGCGAAGAACTTATGAAGGAGGCGCACAGTTCAGCATATTCCGTACATCCAGGAGGCACGAAGATGTACTGAGATATACGACAGCATTTCTGGTGGGAAGGCATGAAACGGGAGATTTCCCGTTTTGTGGAAAATGCTTGGTGTGTCAGCAAGTTAAGGCTGAACATCAAAGGGTTGCTGGTTTATTGCAACCACTTCCGATTCCTCAATGGAAGTGGGAACATATAACCATGGATTTCGTGACGGCTCTACCACGGAGTCCAAAAGGTAACAATGCAGTTTGGGTGATTGTTGATCGATTGACCAAGGCAGCTCATTTCATCCCTTTTCGAGTTGGTCAATCAACAGAAACCTTGGCGGAACGGTACATGCAGGAGATTGTAAGATTGCATGGAGTACCGGTGAGCATCGTGTCCGGCCGTGACACTCGTTTCCTATCACACTTTTGGAGGAGCTTACAGGAAAGTTTGGGGACTCGTTTGAAGTTTAGCACAGCTTATCATCCTCAAACAGATGTCCAGTCGGAGAGAAAGATCCAAACTCTTGAAGATATGTTGAGAGCTTGCATGTTAGACTTCAAGGGTTCATGGGAGGATCATCTACATTTGGTGGAGTTTTCTTACAATAACAGTTTCCAGGCGACTATTCAAATGGCTCCATTCGAAGCTTTATACGGTCGCAAGTGTCGTTCACCTGTTTGTTGGGACGATGTTGGTGAACGAAGATTGTTGGGACCAGATTTGGTCGTGCAGACAGTTGAGAAGGTTAATACTATCTGGAATCATATGAAAGCAGCACAAGACCGACAGAAGAGTTGGGCAGATACGTCGAGAAGACCTCTAGAGTTCGCCGTGGGTGATTTGGTATTCTTGAAGATATCACCGACTAGAGGGGTGATTCGTTTCGGAAGTCGAGGAAAGATCAGTCCTCGATTCGTCGGACCTTTTGAGATTTTGGAGCGTGTTGGTGAGGTAGCGTATCGATTGGCGTTACCGCAATCCTTGGCGAATGTTCATGACGTGTTTCATGTATCTCAACTCCGTAAATATGTTTGTGATGAAACACACGTGCTGGATCATTCGGAGCTGACCGTCCGAGAAGATTTGACTTTTGAGGAGCGACCGATGTCGATTGTGGATCGAAGAGAAAAGGTTCTTAAGAACAAAGTTATCCCTCTTGTACTTGTTTCTTGGGGTAATCGCTCGCATGGAGAATCAACTTGGGAACGAGAAGATGAAATCCGGCAGAAGTTTCCACATCTATTCTTGTAGTTTGTTTATCCTTTTGTTCTTGGAATTTCGAGGACGAAATTCTTTTGTAGTTGGGTATAATGTAACAACCGAGTTCAGTTATACCAATTTCTGTTTCCGTATTTGTTTGTCTGTGGTATTTTTATTGATTTATCATGTTTGGTTGCGAATGGTAGCTTACTTTTACATTGCATTCGACCGGACCCGCTTGCTTGAACTGGTTGATTCATATTTATAGACTACCCCGGCTCGTTAAATAGACACGTGCATCTAGTATAAACTGAATATTAAACTTTTATTTGGCATCGCACATTTTATGATGTAACATTGATAACGTAAAATAAATTAAAACTGCATTTCATAGCCTGCATGATACCCCTAACCCCGTGGTAGCATCCGCACATCGTGTTCTCGTCCCGTTCAGTGAAACGGACATGTTTGGATGGCTACGCGCACGTACGTGCGTCCGTTCTTGGGGGTATGCATTTTTGTTACCTAATCTTTCATTTTAAAATTTGGAAGCTGCATATAATTTTCGTATTTTAAATCTAAATTTTTACACCCGACCCGGGCACATTTTGAAATACGTTTGTATCTCACCAAAATTCATTTATTTAAAATTTCTTTTATATTAATCGAATATATTTTTTCTGCTCTGAAGGTTTATCAATCAACTAAAAATGTTTTTAAATTTCTTTAAAAGCTTTTCTTTAATTTTTCCTCAGCTCTCTCTCTCTCTCTCTTTTTCTCTCCCTTTCCCCGCGAGCCAATCAAATTTTCCCTTTTCTTGCGCCGGGCCCCACACCTCTCTCTCTATCTCTCTCCCCTTCGCTGCTGTCTCTCTCTCTCTCTCTTCCACTACGCGACGATTTTATCTCTCCTCACCTCTCTCTCTCCTCTCGATCTCTCTCTTCTCTCTCTCTCATCTCGATATCTCTCTCTCTCCTCCCTCTCTCTCTCAGAATCCCCTCTCTCTCTCTCCTCTCGCATGATTTTCTCTCTCCCTCTATATATATATTTTTTCCTTCTCCATTTTTTTTAATAACGAACCCATAATCTAAAACCCTAGCAGCCGCCTCCTTCTCGTCGTCACCCACAGCTCGACGAAGCCTTCCAGACCTCGTCGCCTCCTTACCATCATCACCTCCGCCTCCACTCTCTCTTTCTCCGAACCCCTGCACGCGCACCCGAGAGCACAACCGAGCCCTGCACACCGCTTCACCGCGACGATCACCGGAGTGATCTCGTCGTCGTCCATCGTCCCAGATCGACGCAACGGTGAGCTGAGCACACCCCCTTCCTCCTTCTTCTTTCTTTTCTTCTTCCTTTCTTTTATTTTCTTTCTTCTGATATTTTTTAGCGGCCGCTGTCCTCTGCAGTTTGTACGCCGGAGCTCCGTCGACGCCGTCGACACCCTCACGACCCTCTTCGCCGACCACAGTAAGCCTCCTCTTCTCAATCTTCTTCTTCCTCCTTCCATTCCTTTCTTTTCCTTTCTTCCATACCTTTCTTTCTTTATGTGTGTTCACTGTTCTTTTAGTTCGTCGGAATTCGGTCGTGCCGTCGACGATCTCGACGACCCAGCGAGCGTACCTGACCCGTGTGATCCCCTTGTACGTTGTTTGGATTCGTTCCATGTACCGTGCGCTCGTCACAACATTTCCCGCCGACGTATGACGTTTCGTATACCCGTTTCTTGATCTGTCGAGACAAGTAAAACTTGCTACATGCTATTTGTATTATATTATACTTATTTAACTGCATATTGAATCTTTATATTGAATCTAATGACACATGTTACATTTTAACACTTCGATGTTACATTATATCATTTTAGATCTAAAACTTGAAACATATCATATTGCATTTTAGTTTACAATAAGTGGTACCCATATCCATATTTGAACTACATATGCTTATTTGTACAGTCCATAATACCGTTTTGATTGTTTATAACCTTTCGAACACCGTTTGCCTCCATTTAGCCTATTGTATATACAATTGCATCCCTAGATCATTTAATACATAATAACGAGATTTTAACATTCCATATTTGATTAAAGTATATTTTACTTAGAGTTGGAACCATAACCCTAACTCAAATAAATAACCGTGCATCCATATGTTTTAATTTATACCTATTTGCATACCACATCATAATGTTTCACTTTTTATTGTTCCACTAGCACCCCATACTTGTTTTGTATACCCATGCTTATTTTAGTTTGATTACGAGCACCCACGTGACATGTTGTGTACCCCTGACATGACTTGATACACCTATTACTTGACACGACGTGATACCATGCACTTCTTGACATGACATGATACATATATATTACCTGACTTGACCTGATGTACCATGGATTTACCTGTTACCTGATCTTGTTACTAATGCCAACAAACCTGACTTGTTGTCCCTACGGACATTTCCCGTTGTCTATCCAGACAAACCTGTACCTGCCTGATCCAGTGTTGGCATTAGCTTCAGATTTTTTAATACCTGACTTGAACATATATAACTTGGGAGTATGGGGAAATCAATGATGAAATCTGACTTGTAACTCGACAGTTCGACACCTTTTCTGATCAGTCTTACGGGCTAAGCCAGCCCCGGGGTGATGCTGCTGACATCACTCGTCATTACCTACTACCCTTTACTGCCTTGCGGCACGTCTCGGATTCAGCCCGAGAGTCATAGACCGTGATCCTGGGCACGCACGGCATACTATTGAGTTACATCGATGATTCATCAAATTGATTTCAAATACTTGAGAGTAGATAACACAGTAGACCAGTTTTAGATTACTCACTGCACACTACCCTTCACTGTCCTGATTTATATTGCTGTTACACCTGTTTTACCATTTATGATCATACCTGCATGTCTTGTTACCCCTGTTTATATTATTGCTTGATGTTATGACGCACTGACGTCTGGGTTTTGCATGGCCCGGATTCTTTACCTTCGCTACAGGCCGAGCAGGAGTATTTCAGTCAGCAGGCTGAGCAGTAAGGACTTTTAGTAGTTAATTTATTTTATTTTCGGTAATTTCATTCCTGATGTGAGCCCGCATTATGGGACGTACATTCCAGTTTATTCTTGTATTGGATCTTTTGCTTCCGCATTATTTTATTCATGACTCGTTTTATTCTGGCTTATGGACATGTATTAGATAGTCTATTATTGTTCTTGATATCTCTACAGCCGTAATGTGACTGTGGAAGGATATTTCCTATCCATAGGTAGCATGGTTGGCTATGTCACGTGCCTATCTTAGCGTACTCTGGGAAGTGGTGCGTGATAGTTTGTACGCCGGTGTCGAGGGTTATTTGGTCCTTTTGCATGAGTAGACCATAGGTTTTGACCTATGGGTGATTCGTGCGACATTTTTGTTTTTCGTGCGTGATTTCTTTTACGATGCTATATATGATATGTAGGTACCCCATGTGGACTTCGAGACGACGAGGATGAGCGTGGCGTCATCGACTCCAGCAAGCAAGATCGAGGTGAGTAGATTTTATCTAGGGGGGAAGTCGGGCGGATGGCGTATAGCACCCCCGCAATTTCGTCATACATATGTGATATTATATGTATATTGGTGAAATGTGAATACTTAGAACGAAAGGTATTAAGTGATCATGGGTTGAATATAGTGAAATTTGGAGGAAAGAGATTTTATTTCAGTTATTAGTCGCAAGATCTTAGAGTAAAGGATTGACACACACATACGTTCACACACGTGGTCTGTTATCGTTATATTTGGTTATATGGAATACCTAGATGTGTGGATGAGATGGTATATAGGTATGTACATATATATATGTACTGATAATGAGGATAGTGGATGACAGTTGGACATGAGTCGATGAGATTGGGGTTGAGGCCATGAGATCGATGATATGATATGGTTCGTATTTGAGGTACGACATGATGTTTCAGCAGGTTCTTTAGGCGTGGTGTTTTCATACACACGCATGTATATACATAGATGGTATAAGTATTATACTAGACTTAGATCAGTACCCCCAGATCATGATATATGATGGAAAGGATACCAGACGAATAATGAGTTAAATGTGATATTTGACTCGTACCCAGATTTGGGAGGTCGTAGGACGGATTTACCGTACGAGCTATATATTGATGATAGATCCGCACACTTGACTCGGGGATGTCATATTATATAGGGTATCGTATGGGATACTATTGAGGCGGGATCACCGACTATATATATATATATATATATATATATATATATATCGACTCAGATTTAGGTGGTTTTCCTTACCTTTGGATTAGACTCTTAGTTAGAACTGTAGTTTACTGTATGACTCTTATTATTTATTGCATGTTCTTCATTGTTATGTTTATTATCTAGCTCCTGCATATTATCGCTGCTCTCCTCGCATTGCATGCTTATATTGTGTTTTCATATGTTAGTATCGAAATCATGCTGTCAGGACACCAGCACCATTACCGATGATGCTTATGTTCCACATACACTTACTTGCCGGCTCACACACATCATCATCGGTAATTGCCATGTCACGTACACTATAGAAAATACCATTTCATTGACATAGCTTGATAGCTGATAGTCGCAACATGTTATAGCTTCCATATGCTAGTTAACTATTGCATTCATTGCATGATATCAGTTGCATTCATATACTCATTGGTCATGCAGCATTATGGATATTTATGCCAATATCCACTGTTTACTTACTCTCGATTCTTGGATTTCGGATTTCCATGAGATTTATGGATTTGGGGGAAAACCGCAAGAATATATATAAACTTCTCTCTCTCCCCCTCTTTTTAAAAATGCAAGTTGCGGTTTTCTCATGATATATGAGTCGTCCACCATGAGTTTTCATGATAGCTGTTAGATTTCGAGATCCGATTCGAGGAGGAGTAGGAACCGTTTCGGGTACATGGTGGGCCCGGTATGGTACCCGGGGAGAGAGTGATTTCATAGAGGATGATGAGCGTGGCAGGGGCAGACTGCCTACCGGTGATTTTACCTGGCGCGGCGAATATCCGGAGGATACCGTTCGTGGTCGTGTGATTGATGATATGGGCCGATCCGGACTGACGGAGCCCGAGGTATTGAGATTGAGATATTGAGATTTGAGATACAGAGATATTGAGATATTGATATTGAGATACTGAGATTTATGTTTTGTGTCGATGCTTGACACTGATTTCTCTGTTGATTTCATTGATGACACCCGATTTATATACATACAGAAATCTCATTAAATAAAGAAACAGTTGTCTCATTCATGATGTATTATGTTTTTATTCGTTATGCATTCATACATCATATATCTGATATGTAGCTATCTAAGGCACTGACACGAGCACGTAGTATTGCACTTACATATTGATGGATCTGGATATTATTTGAGGATATTACCTGATATGACCTAGGATAGCGTCATGCATGCGATTTCTACTCGTAGATGTTTTTTACTCACGAGTTGGCAACTCACCCACGTTGTGCCAAATTTTTCTTACAGGTTAGATGTACTGGTTTCCTTGGCAGCTTGTTGGCACATCTTTTCATTCAGGGCGATTTGCTTGGTAGGTTGGTTCATTGTATCAGGACCACCATTGTTATTTGTTATTTCAGTTGTATCTAGTAAAACTCCATCAACCAAACTTGTATATTTGATAGAGATAGAAGACCAGTGTTTATTCTTTCGATCTTAGAGTCGCGCGTTGTATTATTATGGTTTTCATTGATGTTTTGAGTTTCATTTTGAGTTTTGATCCTCGCCCTTCTGTTTTGTATATTATATTGCATTGCGCGGTTTTGTCCGTCGATTGACGAAGAGCTAGCTCCCGCTTGGGGATGCCTTTTATCATTTCGTATACTATTCATGTTGTACCCCGTTTGGGGCCAGTATTTATAAAGGAAACTCTGCCGAAATTTTCAGAAAAGACTTGATGTTTTAAAAGGTGCATAATTTGGCCTATGCTATTAAAACTTCTTGATTTAAAAATTGGTTTTTCCTTCACTCTACTGCTTTACTTGGTTTGGATTTCTGGGTTTTGGCTTGCTTAGATTACGTACACCTCGAGACGTTTCGTAGTTTAAGTGTCGGTCATGTTCCGTACTTTTCGGGCCGTGACAAAGTTGGTATCAGAGCGTTAGGTTTTACCTTCGAAATGTAGGATAACCCTTGGTTGATAGAGTAGGTGACTCAAATAGAGTGGCGTACCGTGTGTATGTTCTGCGGCATACTTACGATACGATACTCCGCTTAAGAAGCCTTAGGATGTACATTTCCTTGCACAGTATTATATTCATTCCTATGATCTAGCCTCATCAGTACCAGTTTATGGTTTTGTTACCACGGTTGTACGGGCGTGGAGAGCTACCGCTAGAGTTGCGGTCAGCACGAGCTAGTCATGGACGAGGACTGACCAGGGCGTAATTCCGGCGACGCACGATTGCAGATATGTGTCTTTTTATTGTGTTTTCACTCCATGAGCGTTTGATGGATCGCCTTTACGAGATTTTTCGGACGTGCAGATCAGCAACAGAGGATTGGGCCACTGCAAGAGGCCAGCCAGATTGTGATGACCGTCAAAGCACAGATTATTTTGATGATTGAGGCACTGTTCAGCGTGCGGACGAATGCGCCAGTTGCTACTGCGAATGAGGAGATATCGCCCCAGATGTTTGGAGCTAATGCCACACGAGTTATACTTCGAGATATGATAGAAGATCGCTTGTCACCAGAGATGAAAGACTAGGACATGTGATTCATCGCCTACCCCGATGCGAGGTCATCAGATTGATTGATTCCAGCTAGAGACGACTTCATGCTGATACGTTGAGAGTCGATATAGACGATCGAATGTCGGGAATCCATTTTCCAAGTTTAAATTATTTGGGAAACATTGCAAGCAATTCTACGGACCCTCTAGAAGAATGAAACCCTAACTCGACATAATAACCATGGAACGCCGGTGAACCTTAGGGTTTGCGGCAGTTCAGCGGTGCCATTAGTGAGGCTTGGGGCTGCCCTTCTACGGTTGGTCCATAGGTGTTGTGGCATATATTCGATACTATTAAACTGTACCCAAGATGTTGAGCTCTTGGGGGATTATGGAACCTTGACGAATCGATCGAAAAGTTCGACATTCATTCGAATATCAGGCGATGGGATACATTGCTTGGGAGACTCCAGATACAAGTATAGCCGTTGGAGCGTAGTCCATGCATCCACAAGGAGACGAGTCCGAAGCAGACGACAATAGGGAAAAGTGGAGTAAGAGGTTCGTACGAGATCGTGACGAGACGACGTTCCACTCCGCTGACATCAGAGATGTGATACGCAAGCAGAAGCGTTGACTATGGATATATCTTCCAGGAGGAGTCGTGATGAGTATACAGCTGTTTCGGAAAAAGAAATAGATTTGGTAAGGATGATGACTTCCGGGCAGTTCGACAGAAATGAGATTAGGAGAGACTTCGACGGAATCTTTGTAGGATACTGTACGAGAAGATTTGGACCCAGGATCGGTCATATTGCACCCACCGAGCAGGCCAGAGTTCAGCATCGTCGACGAGACATGTTATGAGTGACCATAAGAGTTGGCCAGAGATCTTTAGAGGATGTTCTAGAGCGGACTACTTCCATCATCGTTTCCATATTGGACCGCTGAGCCGAGGAGCTATGTACTTAGCAATTCGCAGTGAGAGATGAGAGCCTAAGGGCACCAGGTGACAGTCCATGATCAGGAGGCAAGTAGATATCTTGCTCTGCTAGCATTGGATGCACCGACACCTTCTCGACCTTGAAGGAAGGACATATCAGCGACAGTATTTACGATTTGTGATTTCGTGAGTTGACTATCACGTATCTGTCACTTTGGATTTCGGTATTTTGGGTGAATTATTGCATGATTGAGTTTTGATGACCGGGTTTCATGATATTTGCTTTCGTGCACCATGGTTGCACCTACTGGGTATTTATATTTTGTGCATAGTTATTACACTTGAGATATGCTTTATACACCGTTGTGTTGATTTATGAGTTGTGCATAGTTATTGCGCTTGATTTCGTTTTTGTGCCTTGGATGCACATGATTTAGATTTTATTCGTGCATGATGGATGCACCTGATTTGGATTTTCGCGCATGTTGGGCGCATGATATGAAATGCGATTTTGGTGCATACCAGATGCACTAAATCGGGATTTTTGTGCATATCAGATGCACCTGGTATTGACGTCAGGCACACTGTTGCCTCTGACAGGTGTTTCGTGCACACCCGTTGCACTTAGATGTTGTTTCTGTGCACATGTATGGCACATTCGTGGATTTTGATTTCCGTGCGCACTAGACGCACGTAGCATTCATATGCACATTTTAGGATTGATTTCTTTTGGACTAGTATATTTTTGATACTTACTATTTGGTATAGTAGCTAAGCAGGACTAGTCCGAGAACAGTACCTGACTATATTTTTACATGCATTGATAGTTATTGAAGGGATTTCTAAAGAGGAGCTATAGTCTCAGTATTTACCTACGTGTCCGTGATGACACGAAACTTTTTACAAGGGAAACCCTTCTAAATTAATTTCAAAACGGCGGGACGTGTATGTTAGACAAATGGTATATATATATATATAGTTATTTTCTTACAAGAAACGTCCGCCACTGTGCCACGATATGTGCATCGCACAGTAACTTGAAAAGGGTTTGGCATGCATTTCTTTCAGATGTTTTAAAGATGTTTACATGTTTAGTTGAGGTATCTCATGTTGGTTTTCGACAATGTGTCTTCACCATAACTCCGATGATTGCGGGATGCTTGACGGAGTTTTGATTTTGGTTTATATATCCGTTTTTCATGCGCATGCATTGCGCTACGATATGTTTTATGTATTTATGATTTCGGAGCCCCGACAACTTGATAGTTTTGCTGAAATGTTTTAGTATTTGGGAGAGTTTTAATTTAAATTCGGAGACCGAATTTCTTCAACGGGGGAAGATTGTAACGTTTTAAAAATCGTTTAGGTGAAATTTCAGAGAATCGGTAAAATAATGGGTGTTTTCCGTAAAAACCAAGATATAAATAACTTTTAATATAAAATTTAATATACATATTGTAGCTATGTAATTGCTAGTATTTGGTGTTTATTGAGCCACTTGTAAAAATTCTAGTTTAGAGAAAAAATTTCCGAAATTAATTATTTTAATATTATTTTAAGCCGTCACTAATACATTTAATTAGGGATAATTACAAATTGGAATGGGTTAATACAAGTTTTGTGCATCATGACACATTAAACTAACATGTAAAATATTGTTTTTGCAGTTAAATGAAATTGTCAAACGGTTTTAGAAAATATCAAAGAAAAAGGCTTAAATGGTGAAAATAAATTAAATGGAAATTGGGGTATAACATTTATCACTTTTCCCTCACCCACACTCACCCACACCCTTTCTCTCCCCCTAGGATGATTGGCCGAGCCACATGCTGCCCTCTCCCTATTTTTTCCCCACTTGAATTTGCTAATAGAAAACAAAGGAAAAGAATGAATAAACAAAGAAAGTCAAATGAGGCATGGGCTTTATTTTTCTTCTCACTTTCAACACCTCACTCTCTCTCCTCATTCCCCCCCCCCCCCCTAAATACTTGGCCGAGCCCTCCCCATGCTCCTGCAGCAGCAGCCCCCCCCCCCAAAATCCCACACAATTTTTGCATCAAAAATCCATAAACATACTTCAAAATCCATACAAATTCAAAGCTAATTCAAAAATCCAAGCTTTACCTATTATTCTTTAGCTAATCTAGCATGGATCTTGGTACAAAGTTTGCAATTTGGAGGTCAAGTTTCATGTTGGATCTCTTGAATGTGTAAGGTATAAATCTTGACCCTTTTGTTAAATTGATTGTTATCACTTCAATTTAACTAATTTCGGTGCTTAATTGTGGTTCTAAGTTCTAATTTGAAAATTCAAGAGAAGGGTTTGAACTAAGTTAGGGTTTATATCAATTGATCATGGTTAATGGTGTAGTTATCATGCTAAGCCATAGAAAACCTAATCTAGTTGCTAATATGTAAATTGTTGCATTTAAATTGTCCAAATTAAGATTTTTTAAGTAAACTAGGTTTTTATAAAATGTATATATAGGTGAGATAAAATTCAAGTGAAGGTTTCTAGCATTAGATTATGGTTCTAATAAGTAGATTAACATGTTAATGGAGTGCAAAACCTAATCTAGTTACTAGTTTGCTAAATTTTACTTTAAAATTTTGATAATTATGCTATTTTGCAAACTAGGTTTTTGGAAATTGATTAAATAATTTAGATAAAAATCTAATTAGGGTATTCATGACATTATTAACATTATAAGTTATAGTTTAATACTTTAGATCATGCAAAACCAAGCTAAATTGTTGTTTGTGCATTTTTACTATGAAATTGTTAAAATTGGATAAATTTGCAAACTAGAATTTTGGGTTTAATGAAAATTGATGAGATTAAATTATGGAAATGGTTTGGGTGGCTTAATCAAGATATTTAGTGAACATTGTAGCCGCTAGAATTGTTAAAACAACTAGATTTGAACTAAATTGGCAATTATTGCTTACTAGAGTTTCGGAAAAATAGCTTTTAAAGCGAATTTGAAGTTTTGATGATTTAAACCATATTTCTTATATATATTTAGTGTGTGGTGAGACCATGTATAGTACGTTTGGGTTTTTTCTCGATCAATCGGCGTTTGTACGCCGATGTCGAGGGTTATTTGGTCCTTTTGCATGAGTAAACCATAGGTTTTGACCTATGAGTGATTCGTGCGACATTTTGGTTTTTCGTGCGTGATTTCGTTTACGATGCTATATATGATATGTAGGTACCCCATTTGGACTTCGAGATGACGAGGATGAGGATGGCGTCATCGACTCCAGCAAGCAAGATCGAGGTGAATAGATTTTATCTACGGGGGAAGTCGGGTGGATGGCGTATAGCACCCCCGCAATTTCGTCATACATATGTGATATTATATGTATATTGGTGAAATATGAATACTTGAAACGAAAGGTATTAAGTGATCATGGGTTGGATATAGTGAAATTTGGAGGAAAGAGATTTTAGTTCAGTTATTAGTTGCAAGACCTTAGAGTAAAGGATTGACACACACATACGTGCACACACGTGGTCTGTTATCGTTATATTTGGTTATATGGAATACCTAGATGTGTGGATGAGATGGTATATAGGTATGTACATATATGTATGTACTGATAATGAGGATAGTGGATGATAGTTAGAGATGAGTCGATGAGATGGGGCTTGAGGCCATGAGATCGATGATGTGATATGGTTCGTATTTGAAGTACGACATGATGTTTTAGCGGGTTCTTTAGGCGTGGTGTTTTCATACACACGCATGTATATACATAGATGGTATCAGTATTATACTAGACTTAGATCAGTACCCCCAGATCATGATATATGATGGAAAGGATACCAGACAAATAATGAGATAAATGTGATATTTGACCCGTACCCAGATTTGGGAGGCCGTACGACGGATTTACATACGAGCTATATATTGATGATAGATCCGCACTCTTGACTCGGGGATGTCATATTATATAGGGTATCGTATGGGATACTATTGAGGCGGGATCACCGACTATTATACATATATATATATATATATATATATATATATATATATATATATATCGACTCAGATTTAGGTGGTTTTCCTTACCTTTGGATTAGACTGTTAGTTAGACCTGTAGTTTACTGTATGACTCTTATTATTTATTGCATGTTCTTCATTGTTATGTTTATTATCTAGCTCCCGCATATTATCGCTGCTCTCCTCGCATTGCATGCTTATATTGTGTTTTCATATGTTAGTATCGAAATCATGCTGTCAGGACACCAGCACCATTACCGATGATGCTTATGTTCCACATACACTTACTTGCCGGCTCACACACATCATCATCGGTAATTGCCATGTCACGTACACTTTAGAAAATACCATTTTATTGACATAGCTTGATAGCTGATAGTCGCAACATGTTATAGCTTCCATATGCTAGTTAACTATTGCATTCATTGCATGATATCAGTTGCATTCATATACTCATTGGTCATGCAGCATTATGGATATTTATGCTGATATCCACTGTTTACTTACTCTCGATTCTTGGATTTCGGATTTCCATGAGATTTATGGATTTGGGGAAAAACCGCAAGAATATATATAACCTTCTCTCTCTCCCCCTCTTTTTAAAAATGCAAGTTGCAGTTTTCTCATGATGTATGAGTCGTCCACCATGAGTTTTCATGATAGCTGTTAGATTTCGAGACTCGATTCAAGGAGGAGTAGGAACCGTTTCGGGTACATGGTGGGCCCGGTATGGTACCCGGGGAGAGAGTGATTTCGTGGAGGATGATGAGCTTGGCAGGGGCAGACTGCCTACTGGTGATTTTACCTGGCGCGGCGGATATCCGAAGGATACCGTTCGTGGTCGTGTGATTGATGATATGGACCGATCCGGACTGACGGAGCCCGAGGTATTGAGATATTGAGATTTGAGATACAGGATATTGAGATATTGATATTGAGATACTGAGATTTATGTTTTGTGTCGATGCTTGACACTGATTTCTCTGTTGATTTCATTGATGACACCCGATTTATATACATACAGAAATCTCATTAAATAAAGAAATAGTTGTCTCATTCATGATGTATTCTGTTTTTATTCGCCATGCATTCATACATCATATATCTGATATGTAGCTATCTGAGGCACTAACACGAGCACGTAGTATTGCACTTACAGGTTGATGGATCTGGATATTATTTGAGGATATTACCTGATATGACCTAGGATAGCGTCATGCATGCGATTTCTACTCGTAGATGTTTTCTACTCACGAGTTGGCAACGCACCCCCGTTGTGCCAAATTTTTCTTACAGGTTAGATGTACAGGTTTCCTTGGCAGCTTGTTGGCACATCTTTTCATTCAGGACGATTTGCTTGGTAGGTTGTTTCATTGTATCAGGACCACCATTGTTATTTGTTATTTCAGTTGTATCTAGTAAAACTCCATCAACCAAACTTGTATATTGATAGAGATAGAAGACCAGTGTTTATTATTTCGACCTTAGAGTCGCGCGTTGTATTATTATGGGTTTCATTGATGTTTTGAGTTTCATTTTGAGTTTTGATCCTCGCCCTTCGGCGTTGTATATTATATTTCATTGCGCGGTTTTGTCCGTCGATTGACGAAGAGCTAGCCCCCACTTGGAGATGCCTTTTATCATTTCGTATACTATTCATGTTGTATCCCGTTTGGGGCCAGTATTTACAAAGGAAACTCTGCCGAAATTTTCAGAAAAGACTTGATTTTTTAAAAACGCATAATTCAGCTTATGCTATTAAAACTTCTTGCTTTAAAAATTGGTTTTTCCTTCACTCTACTGCTTTACTTGGTTTGGATTTCTGGGTTTTGGTTTACTTAGATTACGTACACCTCGAGACGTTTCGTAGTTTAAGTGCCGATCATGTTCCGTACTTTTCGGGTCGTGACACTTTGTGACAAGAACAGCTTGACCGATTGTAGTATAGGAATACCGTTTCCTATCAAAAGAATGTCGTCCACGTACAAGATTAGGAATACGACAGTTCATCCTACAATCTACTTATTGTAGGGTTCCTAGGCACACTAATGAAGTCTCACAAGTGATCAAACATACACAAATCAAAAAATTCCTTGTGCCTACAAACCCTAATACGGATCGTTAACTAGATATATAGGCGAAGCAAGCATGTAATCGAATTAAATGCTAAGGGAAAGTGACTACAACCTTTGTAGATCCGGTCCACCACTTCCTAAGCTCCGCGATGATCTCCCTCCGCTATCCAAATCGAACCCTTGACTCTAGCATTGGCATCATCGAAGAATGGGCGGGCTTGATCGTCAGTTCGATGCCGAAGATGATCTACGTCGAGGCATCACAAGAACAAGCTCCAACTTCACCAAGCCTTGAAAACTTGTGAAGGAAACACCCTATACAACTTGGAAAGAGGTAGAGGATGAAGAAATAGGAAGTGGGTAGACTTTAGATTTGGATTTCTCACTCATTTTGGCTAGTTGCCATTGATGGTGCAAGCTTTCTTCAAGTTTAAGATGAAGAAGAAGATGATAAAGAATATAATAAGTGTTATGTAAATGATAAATAAATCAATACTTATCATTTACTAACCCTTGGTTAGTTGTAGAGAATGGACCATGGTTAACTTGAATGGTTAGGGTTAAGGATGAGACAAGAATGGTGACTTAGTCAAAGTTTCAAGAAACTTCAACTACAAACAAATCAAGCCACCATTCCATTTTCATTATCATTTCCTTTTTCCAAAATAAACAAAAAGAATAAATAAATGAATAAGTAATTAAAAAGAAAACCCTGATCATAAACCTAACCATGGTCTAATTCTTTACACTAACCCTAGCTTGCATGTATCATCAAACATGATACAATCATGTGCACAAAATATATCACATATACAATGTGCACAAACCAAGTGAGTAAATCCATTTAAAGTGAACCAATACTAGTTAATGCAAAGTAATATATCAAATATATAATTATACATTAAATCATTAAATCAACACTTGATTCAATGATCCGGTCATATCGCATATAACCGGCTAGTATCCAATGTATCGGCTTATCGAATCAATCCTTGATTCGATAACTAGGTTATATCGCATACAACCATTCGACACATTCATCGCGAGAATGAAATACGGTATCATATACACGCATTATTCTCGGTCCCGCACATATCTCGTATGCGCTCCTATTTCGTTTCGCTTGAGCCAGGAAACCTCTGTGTAGGACTCTAAAGACTCGTCAATATGCCGGCAGCGGATGATGATCATATCAAACACCCACAAGCCGCAAGCAGTATGCTAAACGTAATGGCCACCCGGGTATTGAGCGATCAGAAGATCGATGAGCAAGCCCGCTCACACTCCTGTGAATCCAACCAGTAACACTTACCGTATAGTCCGGTCTGTTCGTCTGATATGTCGCATATCTTGCCTAGGGGTGGTAAACGTCAGACCCCAGTAGCTTGATAAGTCATGCCGACGTGAGGTCTATAACATTCGTGAAACTACTGATAACACTTACCAGTAGGTCACTGCAACCCTGGCCAGGGATTTCCTGTTATGGCCAGTCGAGCATAGCACAACATCAACCCCCAATACCGGGAGAGACGAATCCCCTCCTATCGCTCATTGCCTCCATGTGAATCGGGACTGTACCCAAAAACCACCTGTTTGCACAACTCAGTAGAGCCGTGGTAGGGTGGAAATCAAAGCACAGTGGGAGACACACAAGACTCTATGACGATCTCGGGTCAACAGACTAAGCTGTACCAGTGTCACCAGAGAACTGCCATCTGACGTGAGGTATAATACCATCTGGGAGTTCTCGGCGAGTCCGTTCAGTGTACCCAGTCTCCACTGAGCACCCGCATACCATCTTCGATGTCAAACACCAATGGATATGGGATCATCCATCGCCCATCGTATGGGTCGAGAAGATATACACTAGTCTACTCTGGAATATCGATGCCCCGTCTCTATATTCCCTCGACTATGAACATTTCAAGGATGTACTCATGGGCTATCCAGGCCCCGCTAGTATGATCTGCATCATAGTCCTGGAAGTCGAGTACACATCCTAAGGGCTTTATCAACATGTAATAGAGAGACGGAAAGTATACACGTTAAGACAAAGAGCAACCAGATAGCGTACTATCATGTCGAGCAAGAAAGTCCTACCTATATATGTCCTAGCATCCACCACAATATACATCCAATGTACAGCAATGGCCTCTAGGGCATACATATAACTAACACTTATATATATATATATATATATATATATATATATATATATATATATATGGCTCATCCTCGTTCTTGATGAAGTCAAAGTCTTTGACTGTTTCATCAAAACAGATGTTCCAACTCCGCGATGTCTGCTTTAATCCATAAATGGATTTAAGCAACTTGCACACCTTCCCACTGCTCACACTGTCTAAAAAAATTTCTTGCTGATACATATAAACGCACTCATCCAAACTTCCGTTTAGAAAAGCTATTTTCATGTCCATCTGCCAGATTTCATAATCATGGAAGGCAGCAATGGCAAGTAGGATCCGAATGGATTTGAGCATAGCCACTAAAGAAAAGGTTTCGTCATAGTCCACTTCTGCTCTTTGACGAAAACCTGTTGCAACAAGTCTAACCTTATAGGTTTCCACCTGCCCTTCTACACCAAATTTCCTTTTGTAGATCCATTTGCATCCAATGGGTTTTACACCAGGTGGAGCAATATCCAAGGTCCACACTTTATTAGTGTACATGAACTCCATTTCGGATCGCATAATATTCAGCCATTTATCAGAGTCACTACTGATAATGGCCTGCGTGTAACTAGAAGGATCATCTTCTTCCAAGATGCAATCCTCTCGATCCCCATCTATGAGAAAACCGTAGTATCTCTCGGGCGGATAAGAAATCCTATTAGATCCGCGGAGTGGCTAAGGTTCGTCTGGGGTTATTGAATTCTCTGGTTTTACCGAATCTTCAGTTATAGTTTGTCCCTCTGGAATTTCTTCCAGTTCTACCGTGCTCCCACAAATTTCTTTTGCAAGAAATTCCTTCTCTAAAAAAGACGGAGTGGCGAGCAACAAACACCTTCTGTTTCTCGGTGTGGTAGAATAGATATCCTATCGAATGTTTAGGATATCCTACAAACTTACACAAAACTGATCGTGCCTCTAGTTTTTCCGGGTTCTGCTTCTTTACATAAGCTGGACATCCCCATACTTTAACGAAATTAAGGTATGGACTTTTCCCTTCCCATATTTCATATGGGGTGGTAGGCACGGATTTGGTCGAAACTCTATTCAATAGGCACGCTGCTGTTTTAAGTGCAAGTCCCCAGAATGAAAGAGGCAATTTAGTATTACTCATCATGGAACGAACCATGTCCAATAGGGTATGGTTCCTCCGCTCCGATACATCGTTATGCTGTGGTGTATAAGGAGGAGTAAGCTGAGAGAGAATGCCATTCTCTTTCAGAAAGTCTCGGAATTCCGTACTTAAGTACTCCCCTCCTCTATCAGATCGGAGGATCTTGGTACTTTTTCCAGTATGGTTCTTTACTTCGTTTCTGTATTCTTTGAATTTCTAAAAAACTTCAGATTTGTGTTTCATAAGATACACATACCTAAATCTAGAGAGATCGTCAGTGAATGTTATGAAGTATGAGAACCCACCCCTTGCATGTGTAGACATCGGACCACATACATCACTATGTATGAGTCCCAAGATCTTTGTTGCTCTTTCTCCGTGTTCGGTAAACGGAGATTTGGTCATCTTTCCCTTAAAACAAGACTGATAAGTTTCATAAGATGAAAATTCAAACGTATTCAAATATCCATCCTTATGCAACTTACTTAGTCTTTTCTCTCCGATAAAACCAAGTCTACAATGCCACAAGTAGGATTCGTTCGTTTCTGAACTCTTTCTCTTGCGTGTGTTTTGTACATTGAGAACTGTGTTTTGATTTAGAATATAGATACCATTACACAGTATACCTTCTGCAACCAATACCTGATTAAGGTAAATGTTCATAATATTTCTATCAAGAATAAACTTATATCCATCTTTATCAAGTAAAGAAACTGATATGATGTTGCAAACCATGAAAGGTACATAATAGCAATTGTTCAAAATTATAGTATTGTTATTTGGCAACACTAAGTGATATTCTCCGACGGCTGCAGCATCAACGTATTCTCTGTTCCCTACTCCGAGGGACATATCACCAGGTCCTACCATCCTACTTTTTCTCAATCACCATAATAAATTACAGATATGAGATCCTGATCCGGTATCTAGTACCCAAGAGGTAGGACTGACCAAAAAACAGTTCTCAATAACAAGAACACCTGAAGAAGACGCAATAGTGTGTTTCTTCGTTAGGGTCATCAAGGAATTCTTGCAATCCTCTTTTCCTTGCTCATACTCATGACCGTTGTCATAGTATAGAGTCAAACCAACGTTCCCCAGCCCCGAATAAGAATTCGGATCGGTCAAACGATACATTTTATTATCTTGATTAGGGCATGAAATGGTTGCTACCTGGAGAGAGAGAAAAGAAACACTTAGCGTGCGCTCTTGCAAGATTAGATTGGTTATTAGTTTATCTAATCAGGATAGCTACCACTGTTTCCTCAAATTCTCCATCAAACCTTTAAAAAGAGAATTAGTCAGGATTAATCACACTTTACAATACTTGCTTAACCTTTCATCCAGACTAGTGTTGGTACTTCGAGGGAGGTTTTCCAATGCTTTCGCGAAGTTTCTTAATTTCACTGGAGGCATAACCCCGCTAACACCGTTCTAGACACCTACTTGGTTTATAGCATTGATTGTTAAGTGAAATAATCTCCCAAGAGTATTTCTACTCATCAGTGGGATCAGGATCCAACTATCATCGTGTGATAACCTAGATGGATGCCACTCTAGTCACCACACTCCATATGGTATGCAACACTAGAAAGTTTCCTGTATATTTGAAACTCCCGATGTGGTTTTTGCCCCAGGCGTCTTATGACCTTGACAGATGCCAACAAATCATAAAGCGCAAGTCAAGTTCTACCTATCATTGTCCTAATTAATTTAGACCCACTAGTACTCGCCCTTAAAGGATACCAACAAGGCTGTACGACTGTCCTAAATCAATACATCTTTATGCTACAAATAAGTTTTATTCAGCTACCGTACACTATTCCTTGACGAATGCCAACAAACACAGCACGAATACTAAATACTATTTATTTGAAATGACGGGGGGCTACAGCTGGGTTTTTGGCGAAAACCCCTTTAACGTAATGAACTTAATATCGTTGAAGGAACCTGAGTAGTTTTGAAAAAGAGTGGTTTAGGCTCCGTTTTTGAAAACTTCTGGTTTTGAAAAACTGAGTAATCTACAGTATAAACTTTTGCTCAAGAGGTCACTCCCTTTGAAGGGATCTCGGCTCTTGCCTTCTGGAATGAGGTGCAGGATATTCATGATCGAATACCAATATGCAAAGCGAAAGAATGTAACTGTAGTTTTTCGAAATCTATTCCAATAACATCTTTTAGGTTTCTTTTCTTGCATTAATCAAAATTAATGCGGTCCCATCAATTAATCCTATCACACCAGAAAATAATGAAAAAATACAATGTACGTATATGCCATCCGCATTCGCCACGGGGCCCATCATCACCCGTTAGGTTACTTATCTAACGGCAGAGCGGGGGCTAGACTAGCGCGGGTGCAAAACATATACAACATCAACTAGTATATATATAAATATATATAACATTCATCCCAGTCATGATAATAAGCAACATCACAGAATTTGAGCCAGCAACACAGAATGGTGGATAATCTTGGAGCATCGGGTTTCATTTGAGCCACAAATGAGACCCGACGACTAAGCGAGGGATCAAATGGTATAGTTCATTTGTTGGTAGTTTGGAGGATTACAAATATGACTATTGCTTTCCAATTAGCTGTTTTTGCATTAATTGTAACTTCATCAATCTTACTGATTAGTGTACCCATTGTATTTGCTTCTTCTGATGGTTGGTCAAATAACAAAAATGTTGTATTTTCCGGTACATCATTATAGATTGGATTAGTCTTTCTGGTAGCTATCCTTAATTCTCTCATCTCTTTCCCGGTCGTGTGGATAGCCTGTGCAATGAAAACCTGGACCCCTACGAGCGCGGCAAGTTACCCGCCAATCATAAAAGCGAGGCAACCCCCTTCAACAAAGTGAATGGGCCGCCCAGTACTTCACGGAATCTGGTAACTTGGGCGTCCCTCCGTGGGTCATACTATACCCTCTACGAGTGCGGCAAATAGCCCGCCAATTCTATAGTGAAGCCCCCTCTGTCTCAACTCCATGAGATGTGGGCTTGTTGCCCTCTAGAACCCGGCTATTCTAGCACTCCACCGTGGGGTAGACCTAGTACAAAAAAGAATAAATAATATGTACAATGGTGACATCGACCTCAACCCGGTCGTACCCCAATCAAATAATTTACAACATTGCAAAGACGGCAGTGCACATGTCGGACGCTCGTCCCATAATATCAAATGTACAAATGAATCTTAACTGTACTACAATCATTGCCCGCAAGCTATCCACCACAACAATCCAACCACAATCACAGCACAACACAGAACATCAACGTGAATGTCATGTTCGCAAATCCGTCTAAAAAAGCATATAGCAGTTAGACGAGTTATACCGCTCTAATGACATTCACGGTCGCAGATAGTAATGTATGTACTGAAACTTAACGCATTTAAAATTTCGATCGACAAAAACTTATCCGTATTGGCCCCAAGTGCAATCCAATACTCAGACAAATCTGGGCCAGAAACAAAACATTCTAGAAATCACATTTCCATATAATAGAACTCCTTAGGAAATTTGGTGCACAGATCACCCAATTCAGCCGCGCAACCGCGGCAAACAAGCCTGTTATGCCGCGATTCCGCGGCCGTCTAAACGAGTTATGTTCCTAAATTTCTAGATAAGTTCTAAAATACCCTGCACTTGTTTTTAGGACACCTGAAATAATTTTTTGAACGCATTTTAAAATCGGCAGAAACTGGAAGAATGAAATCGTGATTTCGGAAATGTATCTCGATCGATCTTTTAAGCACGTTAGAACTAACTAGTTTAGGTTTTATGGGTTGTCTTTGATACCATGAAAGGTTATGCTAACGCCCTGACCATCATCCGTGGCCTTTTGCGGAAAAAAAATTCATAAGATACGAAATTGGTGCTAGAATAACCCTATACCGGATCTACCATATAACTTATCTAGCATGCTAAAGAAGCTATCTACTATGATCGAAGATTATACCTAAAGAAACAAGTCCTTCGGGTCTTCAATCCTCTCCTTTAACTCCTCGAAGGATGTACGGATCGCGCTTAAACTTCGGCATCCTTGCGTCAAAGTGTTAGTTATTTATATGCCCTAGAGGCCATTTTTGTACATATGATGTATATTATGGTGGA
Organism: Agapanthus africanus; assembly: GCA_030015575.1. Taxonomy (NCBI): domain Eukaryota; kingdom Viridiplantae; phylum Streptophyta; class Magnoliopsida; order Asparagales; family Amaryllidaceae; genus Agapanthus; species Agapanthus africanus. Next base: position 377,214,706 of record JASDDO010000031.1, on the reverse strand, counting down.
TGCTTGGATATATATAGAGAGGACTTTCTTGCTCGACATGATAGTATGCTATTTGGTTTCACTTTGTCTTAACATGTTGACTTGTATTAGTTTACTGTCTTGCTCTCACATGTTGATAAAGCCCTTAGGATATGTACTCTACTACTGGGACTATGATGAGATCATACTAGTGGGGCCAGGGTAGTCAACGAGTACATCCTATAACTGTTCCTAGTCGAGGGTGTATCGAGACAGGGCATCGATACACCAGAGTAGACTAGCGTATACGCATCTTGACCTATATGATGGGCGATGGATGATCCCATATCCATCGGTGTTTGACATCAAAGATGGTATACGGGTGCTCAGTGGAGACTGGGTACACTGAACGGACTCGCCGAGAACTCCTAGATGGTTTTACACCTATCGTCAGATAACAGTTCTCCGGTGACACTGGTACAGGTTAGTCTGTAGACCCGAGATCGTCATAGAGTCTTGTGTGATTCCCACTGTGCTTTGATTTCCACCTTACCACGTCCAAGAGGGCGTGCAAAACGGTGGCTTTTGGGTACACTCCCGAATCAAATGGAGGCAATGAGCGATAGGAGGGGTTTCGTCTCTCCCGGTATAGGGAGTTGATGTTGTGCTGTGTTCGATTGGCTATAACTGGAAGTCCCTGGCCAGGGCTGATACGGAGTGCTACTGGTAAGAGTTATCAGTAGTTTCTCGACCTGTTATGAGCCTCACATCGACATGACTTATCGGTTACTGGGGTCTGACGTTTACTACCCCTAGACTTGATATGCGACATATCAAACGAAGAGATCGGACTGTATGATAGTGTTACTGATTGGACTCATAGGAGAATGTACAGAATTGCTTGTTGATCTTCTGATCGCTCAATACCTGGGTGACCGTTATGTTTAGCTGACTGCTTGCAGCTTGTGGGTGTTTGATATGATCATCACCTACTGCCGGCGTATTGACGTTTCTTTAGAGTCCTACACAGTGGTTTCCTGGCTCAGGTAAAACGGAGTAGGAGCACATATGTGATATGTGCGGGACCGAGAATAATACGATATGAGATACCATATTCTATTCTCGCGATATGTGATATCGGGCGGGTATATGTGATATAGCCGAGTCATCGGATCAAGTGTTGATTCGATGAATTGGTACATGTTATATTTAGTGAAGTGCAAGCTTGGGTTTGAGATTCTTCAAGGTAGATCATCTTGGATCATGAAGACTTCAAGCAACGTGTCTCATTTACCTCATGGAGCCACTCGAGAGTCGGAGTTCATGTTGATCGCAGCGAAGGGACCTCGACACGGAGCTTATGAAGCGAAGGAACGGACTACAAAGGTTGAAATCCTCTTCTCTTTACTTTTTTGTATGTGATACAATTTATGTTACCCTAGAAATTCCAGCAAGATTCATGGTTTGTTAGCTTTGCACCTCTCTAATTTTTAAAATAGCATGAGTGATGCTACCAAACCCTAGACTAGGTGCAAGGGTAACCCAATAGTGGTATCAGAGCCAAAGTAGAATTCTATATACGGTGTTATAACAATTACGAAAATGAAATCCACTCCGAAATACAGTATTTAGAAACACTATTCTTGCTCTCTGGAAATTTTGTAAAAAGTCCCCTAAAATTTTTTCAAACGACTGCAGAATGTTATTTGGACCAATATAAGAACTTGGGTGAAACACGGAGGGAGGGGCTCAGATTTTGGCCGAGCCCCAAGCATGAATTTTTGGCCAGGCCGGTCCCCCTGCCTCCTCTGGCCCCCGTGTTCCATCTGTACTCTTTTGGGTTCATTTTGGGTTTCCTAGTATTGTTTATTTAGCCCAATTTTCATGTGATGATCGGTTTGACCTGGGGCTAATTCGTAGTACTTCGTAGTCGTATAATTTATGATTGTAATGGTAACCTTGACAATTTTTAGCAGTTCGATCGAACTTCGCACACCACATTTTGTACCCCGCTGAAATTTCCAAGTGTTGTAATTTTCCGAAGTTGATTGTACTCGTAAAGTCGTGCAAGTACCCCTATGGACCCCTAGAAGACATAATAACCTTAACTCAATTCTATGCCTACGGAACCGCGTTCGAACCTTCGGGTTTGCCGTAGTTCCGTGGTGTCATAGGTGAGGCGTTGGTTAACTCCTTCTACGGCTGGTCCATGGACACTGTGGCACGGTTTTTGAGTGTTTTGACTTTGCTCAAGTGTTAAGATCACGGGGGTAATTTTTGAGTGTATGTTGATTCGATCGAAACGTTAAACATCGTCATGATATTCTGTAATGTGATACAATATGTGGAATTCATATAGTTAGACATGAAATCCGTAATATGTGATATTTCGGGTTAACGATGTCTAAGTCGATTGTGGATTCCAAATATTGTAGTTTTTCATTTTCTTTTCTGCGACCGTAAGTGTAGTATGTGGGGTATTGCCGGCTTCGTTGCTATACATCAACGACAATCGGGATACGCATACTTGCTTACGTTGATGATATGAGATATTATGTGTTGTTGTGATATGTTATATTGGATCGTCGTGTTCTGAATAGCCGGGGGTTTTATGTGAGATGAGGGTTTTTATTTTCATTCATGTAAAATTCATTGTATGTAATATTCTTTTATTGGGGCACTTCCGGGTTGAGGTTGATGTCACCATTGTATATTATTTACTTTTCCGCATTAGGATAGACCCGAGGAGGGGAGCACAAGTAACCGGGTTCTAAGGTCCAGTGGGAGGCCATCTCGAGGAGTCGAGACCGGGTCTCCTAACCCTAGAATTGGCAGTGTTACTTGCCGCTCTCATAGGGGTCTAGGGATGTGGGTTTGGCTATTCATCACGACCGTGGAATCCGTGTTTTATACAGGCTCGATATAAAACACGGACCTCCTAGTATATCCAATATTTCATATGTTTCTTCTGCTGCTGATATACTGTGATGTGATCATATTATATGCGTGAGACGAATGCTTTATTATTGTATATATGATATATAATAAACGTTGCTTATGTTTTACACCCGCGCTAGTCCCGTCCCGGTATGCCGTTAGTTAAGTAACCTAACGGTGCATAATGGAACATTGTGGCGAATGCGGATGGCATAAGCGTACGTTGTATTTTCGTTTCTTCTGTGATGCTTAGGAAGCATAAATGATGGGATTTATTAATGAGATTAATAAAAGAAAAGAAACCTAAAAGATGTTGTAGAATCAAAACTTTATAAAAAGGGTAGCTACAGTTTTGCTTTGCATAGTGGTATATGCGATATACCATGCACCTTATTCGATGAGGAAAGAGCCGAGATCCTTTCACCGGGAGTGACCTCTTTAGCAAAACTGGCAGATGCTACAAACTCACGGTTTAGTTTTTGATTGCTTCTATAGTTCTTGCTTTGCACCGCGGTATTTATGAAATATCCTGCACCTTATTCGATAAGGAAAGAGCCGAGATCCTTTCACCGGGAGTGACCTCTTTAGAGAAACTAGAAAAGCCTCAAAAACACTCCTTTTCAAAATCACTTGTTTCTATAACGATATCAAGTTCATTACGCTCATGGTTTTCTGAAAAACCTGTCGTAGCCCTCCGTCATTTCAGATAAGTCCTACTTATTATTCGTGCTACGTTTATTGACCTCCGTCAAGGCGTAGTGTGCGGTAGCTAACTAGTATTTATCTGTTTATGCATCTGATGCGGATTGGATTAGGGTAGTCGTACGGCCTTGTTGACCTCCGTCAAGGGTCGTGCGGGTGGGTTTGTCAATCAAGAAATGACGGGTTGAACTTGACTAGCACCCTATGATTTGTTGACCTCCGTCAAGGTCATGGGATGCTTGGGGCAAAATATTATCGGGAATTTCAAGTGTTGAAATTTGCAATGAGATTGCATACCTTCTATGAGATAGATGGATCCTGATACCCACTGCGAGTAAGAGTTACTCCTGGGAAAATTTTACACAGGACAATTAGCCGATCAAGTAGGTGTCTAGAAAGGTGTTTACGGGGTTATGCCTCTGGGAAAACGAGGTTTATTTTAATTAGGTCCGTGCGAAAGCACGGAGAACCTCCCTTAAAGTACCAACACTGGCCTGGCTGAAAGATTGGCGAACTTGTAAGGTGTAATTAATCCCGGCTAATCATACCTTTTAGGGTTTTAAGAAAGATTTGATAAAAAGCAGTGGGAGCCATCCTGATTAGATAAGATGATAACCAATCTAATCTTGCAAGAGCATACGCTAAAGTGTTTTCTTCTCTCTCTCTCCAGGTAGCGACCATCTCAGGCCCTAATCAAGATAATAATATGGATGTATTGACTGAACCCGCTTTTTATACTGAGTAGGGGAACGTTGGTCCCGCTCCTACTTATAACTGTTGTAAGTCTGAGCAGGGAATAAAAAAATATTTAGATTCTCACACCACCCAAACGAAGAACAAGCATGTTGATGCATCTTCTTCAGGTGTGTTTGTTATCGAGAACTGTTTCTCAGTTCACTCTACGTCCTGGGTATTAGATACCGGATCTGGATCCCATATATGTAATATGTTACATGGGCTACGTAAAGGTAAGGAACTGGGAGAGGGTGATCATTCCGTAAGAGTAGGGAATGGTGCAAATGTTGCAGCCAAAGCAGTTGAAGAATATCACCTTGTGTTACCAAATGGTAATACATTGGTTCTGAACGAATGCTATTACATTCCGACCCTGATATGCAATCTTATATCGGTTTCTTTATTGAGCAAAGAAGGATATAATTTTATAGTACAGGATAATGTTATGAACATATTCCTGAATCAAAAGTTGATTGGATCAGGATCGTTAAATAATGGCATATACGTTCTCAACCAAACTACAGTACTTAATGTACAAAACACACACAAGAGGAAGATTTCAGAAATGAACGAATCCTTCTTGTGGTATTGTAGACTAGGTCATATCAATACGACACAGCTAGCTAAGTTACATAAGGATGGATATTTGAATCCGTTCGAATTTTCATCTTATGATACTTGCCAGTCATGTCTCAAAGGCAAGATGACCAAAACTCCGTTTAGTGGACACTGAGAAAGAGCTACGGAACTCTTGGGACTTATACATAGTGATGTATGTGGTCCCATGTCTACACATGCTAGGAACGGTTCTTCCTACTTCATTACATTCACTGACGATCTCTCAAGATACGGACATATGTTCCTATTGAAACACAAGTCTGAAGCTTTTGAGAAATTCAGAGAATATAAGAACAAAGTAGAGAACCAAACGGGCAAAACTATTAAAATCCTACGATCTGATCGAGGAGGAGAATACTTTAGCACTGAGTTCTTAGACTATCTAAAAGAGAATGAAATTCTTTCTCAGCTTACTCCTCCTTATACACCACAGCACAACGGTGTATCGGAGCGGAAGAATCGCACCCTGTTAGATATGGTGCGCTCTATAATGAGCAATGCTGAGTTACCTATTTCCTTCTAGGGATGTGCACTTGAGATAGCGGCATACCTACTGAATAAAGTTCTTACCAAATCTGTGCCTACTACCCCATATGAGATATGGGAAGGGAAGAGACCATATCTTAATTTTGTTAAGATATGGGGTTGCCCGGCCTATGTCAAAAGACAAAAACCGGACAAACTCGAGGCAAGGTCTGTTTTATGTAAGTTTGTTGGATATCCCAAGCATTCGCGAGGGTATATCTTCTACCACAGTGAGGAACAAAGGGTGTTTGTTGCTCAACACACCACCTTTTTAGAAAAGGAATGTCTTGCAAAAGAGATTAGTGGCTCTGAGGTAGAACTGGAAGAAGTTCCAGCAGAACAAACTACAACAGAAGATTTGATGGAACCAAAGGATTCAGTAGTTCCTGACAAACCCCAGCCTCTCCGCCGATCTAGTAGGATTCCTCATCCACCTAAGAGATACTACGGTTTTCTCATTGATGGTGGGAGCGAGGATTGCATCATGGAAGATGATGACCCAACTAGCTTCGAGCAGGCCATCACGAGTGAGGACTCTGTGAGGTGGCTGGATGCAATTCGATCTGAGATGGAATCCGTGTACACCAACAAAGTATGGACTTTGGGAGTTGCTCCTGAAGGGGTAAAACCCATTGGGAGCAAGTGGATCTTTAAGAAGAAACTTGGTGTAGATAAAAAAAAGTGGAGACTTTCAAAGCTAGACTTGTTGCAAAGGGTTTTCGTCAACGACCAGGTGTGGATTATGATGAAACCTTTTCTCCAGTGGCTATGCGTAAGTCCATCCGGATCTTACTTGCCATTGCTGCATACCATGACTACGAAATCTGGCAGATGGATGTTAAGACCACCTTTCTAAATGGTGATTTAGAGGAGTGCGTGTACATGACTCAGCCAGAAGGCTTCGTAGATAGTGGGAGCAGCGGAAAGGTGTGCAAGCTGCTTAAATCCATTTACGGGTTGAAGCAGGCATCGCAGAGTTGGAACATCTGCTTTGATGTTGTAGTCAAAGAGTTTGACTTCATCAAAAACGTAGATGAACCTTGTATCTACAAGAAGGTTGCAGAGAGTAAGGTCGTCTTTCTCGTATTATACGTGGATGACATACTCTTGAAAGGAAATGATGTTCCTATGCTGCACTCAGTCAAGCTCTTCTTATCACAAAGATTCTCAATAAAAGATCTAGGTGATGCCTCCTACATTTTGGGAATTAGGATCTATAGAGATAGATCTAAATGGATACTGGGATTATCCCAATCCAGGTACATTGGCACCATAATAAAGAGGTTTAGTATGGAAGAATCCAAGCGTGGGAACCAACCCACGATCTCTGGACTCACACTCTCCAAAGAGATGTCTCCCAAGACTGATTTGGAGAGAGCTCGCATGTAAGGGATACCCTATGCTTCGGCAGTAGGCTCTATCATATACGTGATGCTATGTACCAGACCCGATGTAGCATACTCACTAAGTGTAGTGAGTAGGTATCAAGCAGATCCAGGAGAGAGTCACTGGACAGCTGTGAAGAACATTCTCAAGTACTTGAGAAGGACTAAGGAGATGTTCTTGGTGTATGGTAACGGAGAACTCTAGGTGGAGTCCTTTACCGATTCGAGCTTCCAGAGTGATAAGGACGACTCTAAGTCGCACTCGAGATCTGTCTTTACCCTGAATGCAGGGGCGGTTTGTTGGAAGAGTTCCAAGCAAGAAACCGTGGCAGACTCGACGATGGAGGCTGAATACATCGCTGCCAAAGAGGCTGTCTGGATGAAGAAGTTCATCACTGAACTTGGTATGGTTCCTTCCATTGAGCATCCAATACCTTTGTATTGTGATAACAATGGAGCTGTGGTTTTAGCCAAGGAACCCAGGTCCTATCAGAAGTCTATACATATTCTGAGGCGGTATCACCTGATCCGGGAGATAGTTGATCGCCGCGAGATCGAGGTCAGGAGAGTTGACACGAAGGACAACACTGCGGATCCTCACGAAGGCCATTCCCTAGATACAGTTTGAGAAACTCTTCGGGATGTTGGATATGAGATACTACAACAGCTGGCCTTAGTGCAAGTGGGAGATTGTTAGTTATATATATGCCCTAGAGGCCATTGTTGTACATATGATGTATATTATGGTGGATGCTTGGATATATAGAGAGAGGACTTTCTTGCTCGACATGATAGTATGTTATTTGGTTTCACTTTGTCTTAACATGTTGACTTGTATTAGTTTACTGTCTTGCTCTCATATGTTGATAAAGCCCTTAGGATATGTACTCGACTATTGGGACTATGATGAGATCATACTAGTGGGGCCAGGGTAGTCAACGAGTACATCCTATAATTGTTCCTAGTCGAAGGTGTATCGAGACAAGGCATCGATGCACCAGAGTAGACTAGCGTATACGCCACTTGACCCATATGATGGGCGATGGATGATCCTATATCCATCGGTGTTTGACATCAAAGATGGTATACGGGGTGCTCAGTGGAGACTGGGTACACTGAACGAACTCGCCGAGAACTCCTAGATGGTATTATACATATCGTCATATAGCGGTTCTCCGGTGACACTGGTACAGGTTAGTCTGTAGACCCGAGATCGTCATAGAGTCTTGTGTGATTCCTACTGTGCTTTGATTTCCACCTTACCACGTCTAAGAGGGCGAGCAAAACGGTGTCTTTTGGGTACAGTCCCGAATCATATGGAGGCAATGAGAGATAGGAGGGGTTTCGTCTCTCCCGGTATAGGGAGTTGATGTTGTGTTGTGTTCGATTAACAATAACTGGAAGTCGCTGGCCAGTGCTGATATGGAGTGCTACTGGTAAGAGTTATCAGTAGTTTCTCGACCTGTTATGAGCCTCACATCGACACGACTTATCGGTTACTGGGGTCTGACGTTTACCACCCCTAGACTTGATATGCGACATATCAGACGAAGAGATCGGACTGTACGGTAGCGTTACTGATTGGATTCACAGGAGAATGTACAGGCTTGCTTGTTGATCTTCTGATCGCTCAATACCTGGGTGGCTGTTACGTTTAGCTGACCGCTTGCAGCTTGTGGGTGTTTGATATGATCATCACCTACTGCCGGCGTATTGACGATTCTTTAGAGTCCTACACAGAGGTTTCCTGGCTCAGGCAAAACGGAGTAGGAGCACATATGTGATATGTGCGGGACCGAGAATAATACGATATGAGATACCGTATTCTATTCTCGCGATATGTGATATCGGTCGGGTATATGTGATATATCCGGGTCATCGGATCAAGTGTTGATTCGATGGATTGGTACATGTTATATTAGTCGGTTATATGTAATATAGCTGGGTTATCGGATCAAGTGTTGATTCGATAATTTAATATATAATTATATATGTGATATATTACGTTACATTAACTAATATAAGCTCGCTTTATTGATTCATTTTCTCACGGGATAATACATTGATATATATGCGATATATGTTAATTGTATTATTTTCTTTTGTTACAAAATATATTGTATATGTGATATATAATATTGTAACATGTTAGAGTTACAAATTTAACAAAAGTTTAGGGATTAAACTTGGTTAGGGTTTGGATTAGGGTTAGCTTTTGCATGAAGCTTCATGAAGCTTTGACTTTGTCTTTAGCTTGATATTTTGTGAAGATATTTTTTTTAACCCAATCCAAACCATTAACTCTAGTTTATTCTCTACAAGGGTTATCTCCTTCATACTTAACCCATGGTTGGATGTAACCACTACAATAATTCATTATTCATCACAAAAGGAATTGATTCATCTTCTTCCTTGAGCTCTTGAAAAAGCTTTACTAGGTTTTTCTTTTGTGATGATATTGAGTGAGAATTTGAAAACAAAAGAGAGCAAAATTCCTACTTCATCGTCCTCATTTATTCTAGCCTTTTAGATTAGGGTGTTCACTTCTCTAATAAGTTGTTTAGTGAAGTGCAAGCTTGGGTTTGAGATTCTTCAAGGTAGATCATCTTGGATCATGAAGACTTCAAGCAAGGTGTCTTATTTACCTCATGGAGCCACTCGAGAGTCGGAGTTCATGTTGATCACAGCGAAGGGACCTCAACACGGAGCTTATGAAGCGAAGGAACGGACTACAAAGGTTGTAATCCTCTTTTCTTTACTTCTTTGTATGTGATACAATTTATGTTACCCTGGAAATTCTAGCAAGATTCATGGTTTGTTAGCTTTGCACGTCTCTAATTTTTAAAATGGCATGAGTGATGCTACCAAACCCTAGACTAGGTTCAAGGGTAACCCAACAAAAAGATGATCCACCCGAGAGTGCCTACTTTGAGCTCCTACCTTCAAAACAAGGTAACTAGGTTACTTACCTTGCTAATCTAAGTAGCCTAAATGAAGTAGAGTGAGATGATAGATTGATTTATCTCAAGAACCCTAGGTTTCTCAACACATGAGACTATTACGGTTTGAGGTAGAAGAAGAGAGCTTGGAGGAGATGAGAGTGTTGTGTGAACTAGTATAATATCAAGTGATGAATGGCTAAGGCTCTTGTGAACTAATAATGCAAACACAAAATATCTAGATATCACCAAAATATTTAGATGCCACATTGCATTAATAAATCACAACAAAAAAACATCAAGCATACTCCAATAGTAAACAATGAGTCATGCCGTGAGTCACCAAGTAGTCATACTTCACTTAATGCAAATAAATACCTCATTTCTCCACCTCATTAACCATTAACAATAATAGTTAAAATAAATAATGAGGTGTCTTCTTCTAGAAGTATCTAGCACAATTACAAGAATGCCCCTCACCGTATATACATACCCGTATCCGTATTCCAAAAAATACGAATATAAAGAGACAAAATAAATCCAAGAATATAATACTAGGATCCGACTTAAACCAAAGCCCGCTAGTATTATCCGCCCGAACATCACACGTGCATAAGTACATGTATGTGATCGAACTGTAAGTCGATGTCGCGTACACCACGTGTTCGCGGAGAGGTGGAAATTGCAAAAAATGATTTTTACGGTCTTCACAACACCGACTTGAACCAAGGATCAATCACAAACCCTAGCTAGCAAACTAATTGAGGTTTAACTACTCGGATTCAAAGTTATACCTCACGATACAAGCCCTTCGGGTCTTCATCGCTGTCCTCCACTCTTCGTCGGCTCCAAGGATCGTAACGGATCGTAGCAACCTCGACGTCCTCCTCGAGTCATAGACGATCCACCCGAGAGTCTATAGTCCGAGCTCCTACCTCAAATCCGACGTAACTACGGCTTCTAGTTCGCTAAACTAGAAGTCCTAAATGGTGTAGAGAGTGAAGATGAGTTACTTTGTCTCTTGGAACCCTAGGATTCTCAACACATGAGAGGTCTAGGGTTATGAGGAAGAAGAAGGTCACTTGAGGAAATGAAAGAGGAGAAGCTCGACTCAAGAAAAACCTTGGCTCAAGAAAAGAATATTCAAGCATGCTAGATAATAATTGAGGAGATAAAATATCTCCTCAAAATATCAAGCATGCTAGAAAATATCTAACTAGTGAGTCATGCTTGATATTTTGTCAACCTCCACCTCATTTCCTCCACCTCATTAACTTTAATCCTAAAAAAGAATTAAAACCCTAATGAGGTTTGAACTTCTAGAAGCTTTTCCGAAAATTACGAAAACGCCCATCATCCGTATATAGATACCCGCATCCATATTCCGAAGAACACAAGTACAAAGAGACAAAAATAATTCATCAATATAATACTAGGACCCGGCTTAAACCAAAGCCCACTAGTATTATCCGCCCGATCATCATACGTGCACAAATACACGTAAGTGATCGAAGCCCTGCCGTAAAACCATACGGCCTCTACACCTTTTTCCCGGTGCAGGGAAACTCTTTATGTAGGACTCTAAAGACTCGACACTACGCTGGCAGTGGGTTTAACCACAAGCCGCAAGCGGTACTAGCTGCACGTAACGGCTGCCTAGGTATGTGTCGATAAGAAGGCCGATGAGGTAACTCATCCGAACTCCTACTGAGACAATCTCTGTACAGTCAGGTCTGTTCGTCTGAGAGTATCGCATATCGGGCCTAGGGGCGACAATCGTCAGACCCCTAATAGCGCAATAAGTCATGTCGGAGTATAGCCCAATACACCCTGAGAAAATACCGGAATACCTACCCGTAAATCTCTCTTGTCTTGGCCAAGGACTTTGTGTAATGGCCTTCCGAACACAGCGCGATATCAACCCCCAATACCGGGAAAGACGAATCCTATCTAACCGCCACTGCCTCCAAGTGCTTCGGGACTGCACCCAACTACTATATGTTTGCACGACTCCTTTGAGCCGTGGTAGGGTAGTAATCAAAGCACAGTGGGAACACACTCGATGAGAAGTAGCAGTGTCAAGTCGACGGACTAAGTTGTACTCATGTCATCTAGGAACTGCTACCCGACGATAGGTATAATACCCACCAGCAGTCCCCGACGAGTCTTGTCCAGTGTACTCATAACCTAATGAGAACCTGCATACTATCTCCAACGTACTGATGACTGTGGGATAGACCATTTCCTCTACTAGGATGAGAAGCGTATACACTAGTCTACTTTGGAGTATCGATGCCCCGTCTCGATAATCCTACGACTAGGGACCTGTATAGGATGTTCTTATAGATTACCCAGCCCCTACTAGTGTGACTGCCATCACAACGCTGGTAATCAAGCAAAGATCCTAAGGGCTCTACCAATATGTATAAGCGAAATGCTAAGAAAACACATGCACATATTAAGGTAGAAACAAACCAGGTAGTATACCACCATTTCGAGCAAGACTGTTACTATATCCTGTATATCCCAAGCTCCCATTAAGTAATATACAATCCATTATGATACAATAATGGCCTCTAGGGCATATATCACTAACACGAACATTGCCGTAAAACCATACGGCCTCTATATTGTTTTGCCCGAAGTAGGGAAACTCTCTGTGTGGGACTCTAAAGACTCGACAGTACGCTGGCACCAGGTTTAACTACAAGCACGTCAGTGGCACTAGCTGTACATAACGGCTACCCAGATACCTGTCGAAAAAGAAGGCCGACGAGCAAACTCGTCCGAACTCCTACTGAGTCTATCCATGACAATCTCCATACAGTCTGGTCTCTTCGTCTAAGAGTATCGCATACCGGGTCTAGGGATGGTAAACATCAGACCCTAACAACCCGATAATTCATACTGATGTGGCTCAGGACCAATCCGGGAAACTACTGATCAACTTATCAGTAAATTCCAACTGCCTTGGCTAAGGCCTTATGGTCCTGACCAATCGAACACGGTGCGATATAGACTCCCAATACCGGGAGAGATGAATCCCCAACAATCGCTCACTACTTCTATGTGGTTCGGGACTGTACCCAACCAAAACCTGTTTGCACGACTCAGTAGAGCCGTGGTAGGGTAGTGATCAAAGCACAGTGGGAACTCACACGAGACAAATGACGATCTCAAGTACGAAGACTAACCTGTGCACATGTCACCTGAGAACTTCCATCTGACGATAGGTATAGTACCATCTGGAAGTTCTCTGCAAGTCCGTCCAGTGTACTCACACCTAGTAAGCACCTGTATACGATCTTAGGTACATCAAACCAATGGCTGCGGGACCAATAATTCCTCTCGTCGGGGTCTAGAAACGTATATACTAGTCTACTCTGGAGTATTAATGCCCAGTCTCGATACTCACGCAACTAGAGACCATTTAAGGACGTGCTTATGGACTATCCTGCTCCCACAAGTATGATCGCCATCACAACTCAGGTAATCAAGCAAAGATCTTACGGGTTATATCAACATGTAACCGCAATATGTAATACCGAGTATAACATATGCCATGTTAAGAAAAAGACAAAGCATAATAGTATACTATTGTATCTTGTCTTTATCAATATGTGCAAACTGGATAAAACAACAATAGAAACAAACACACATATCCTGATAAAGACAACTGAAATAATATACTATATAACTGAGTAAGAATATCCGGTACCTACATATCCTTAGCATCCACATGCATACATATACAATAATGGCCTCTAGAGCATACATATCCAACAGTTGCTTGAAATATCTGTTAGTTATATATATGCCCTAGAGGCCATTGTTGTACATATGATGTATATTATAGTGGATGCTTGGATATATATAGATAGTACTTTCTTGCTCGATATGATAGTATACTATCTGGTTTCACTTTATCTTAACATGTTAACAAATACTGTTTTGTGATCACGTGTTGATAAAGCCCTTAGGATATGTACTCGACTACTAGGACTATGATGAGATCTAACTAGTAGGGCCAGGGTAGTCAACGAGTACATCCTATAACTGTTCCTAGTCGAGGGTGTATCGAGACAGGGCATCGATACTCCAAAGTAGACTAGCGTACACGCATCTTGACCTATATGATGGACGATGGATGATCCCATATCCATTGGTGTTGGACATCAAAGATGGTGTACGGGTGCTCAGTGGAGACTGGGTACACTGAACGGACTCGCCGAGAACTCCTGGATGGTATTATACCTATCGTCAGATAGCAGTTCTCCGGTGACACTGGTACATGTTAGTCTGTAGACCCGAGATCATCATAGAGTCTTGTGTGATTCCCACTGTGCTTTGATTTCCACCTTACCACGTCCAAGAGGGCGTGCAAAACGGTGGCTTTTGGGTACAATACCGAATCATATGGAGGCAATGAGCGATAGGAGGGGTTTCGTCTCTCCCGGTATAGGGAGTTGATGTTGTGCTGTGTTCGATTGGCTATAAATGGAAGTCCCAGGCCAGGGCTGATATGGAGATTTACTGATAAGTGTTATCAGTAGTTTCTCGACCCGTTATGAGCCTTATATCGACACGACTTATCGGTTACTGGGGTCTGGCGTTTATCACCCCTAGACTAGATATGCAACATATTAAACGAAGAGATCGGACTGTACGGGAGTGTTACTGATTGGATTTGCAGGAGAATGTACAGGCATGCTTGTTGATCTTCTGATTGCTCAATACACGGGTGGCTGTTACGTTTAGCTGACCGCTTGCAGCTTGTGGGTGATTGATATGATCATCACCTGTTGCCGGCGTATTGACGATTCTTTAGAGTCCTACACAGAGGTTTCCTGGCTCAGGCAAAATGGAGTAGGAGCACATATGCGATATGTGCGGGACCGAGAATAATACGATATGAGATACTGTATTCTATTCTCGCGATATAAGATATCGGCCGGGTATATGTGATATAGCCGGGTCATCGGATCAAGTGTTGATTCGATGAATTGGTACTGTTATATTAGTCGGTTATATGTCATATAGCCGGATTGTCGGATCAAGAGTTGATTCGATAATTTAATGTATAATTATATATGTGATATATTACATTACGTTAACTAATATAAGCTCGCTTGATTGATTCATTTTCTCACTGGATAATACATTGATGTATATGCGATATATGTTAATTGTATTATTTTCTTTTTGTTACAAAATATATTGTATATGTGATATATAATATTGTAACAAGTTAGGGTTACAAATGCAACATGGTTATTAAGTTTAAACAAAGTTAAGGTTTGGATTTGGGTTAGCTTTTTCATGAAGTTTCATGAAGCTTTCCTTTTGTCATTTTCCTTTGATATTTTGTGTAGATATTATTTAACCCAACCCAAACCCTTAACTCTAGTTCATTCTCTACATGAGTTAAAGCCTTCATTATTAACTCATGGTTGTATTTTTTAACCATAACAATTTTATTATTCATCACAAAAGCTTTCTTCTTCTTCCTCCTCCTTGAAAAAGCTTTCTAGCTTTTTGTGAAGTGATGATTTAAAGTGAGAAAATGAAAACAAAAGAGAGAAAAATTCCTGCTTCATCATCCTCATCTATTCTAGCCACTTAGATTAGGGTGTTCACTTCATTAATACTTGATTGGAGAAGTGAGAGCTTGAGTTTGTGATTCTTCAAGGTAGATCATCTTCGAAAAGGAAGATTTCTAGCAAGCATGGATCATTCGACTTGTGGAGCCTCTCTAGAGTCCGGGAGTTCATGGATCGTAGTGAAAGTACTACTACTCGGAGCTTATGAAGCGAAGGAATGGACTACAAAGGTTGTAATCCCTCTCTCTTAGATGTAAAGTTGTTTGCATGCATGTTAACCCTAATTCTCCAGTTAAGATCTTGGTTAGGGATTGTTTAGCACCCCAAAAATTTTAAAGTAGCATGATTGATGCTTGCCAAAACCTTCACAAGGTGCTAAGCTAACCCAACAGTGGTATCAGAACCAAGCTAGAGCATTAGGCGTTGTCTAGACGAAGTTAGAAGTCCGGTCGAACTCCGAAACCCCGAAATGACCCCTTTTCTGGAAATTTTTCAAAAAGTTGACATTTTTCATATTAAAAATACTCAGAAAATAATGCAAGAAATTTTATGGACCCACCTGAAGAAAGAGTCCCTAACTCGCTACAGTGACCGCATAACCGCGGCCAAAACCTAGTTTTGGCGGCGGTTCCGCGGCACCACTGTGGAGGCTTGGGATGGGCACTTCAGCGACGGTCCATAGGTGCTGGGGCATGCTACTGGGAATTTTTATTTTCTGCTCAAGTGTTGAGCTCACTGGGGTATTTTAGGAATTCGTTGTGTCTGTCGAATTATCTAACTTCACCTAGTTATCTGTGATGTTTATGTGTTGCTGTGATATGTTATATTGGATCGTTGTGTATTGAATAACCGGGGGTTTTATGTTAGATGAGAGTTTTCTTTTTCATTCATGTAAAATTTATTTGTATGTAATATTCTTTTATTGGGGCACTTCCGGGTTAAGGTTGATGTCACCATTGTATATTATTTACTTTTCCGCATTAGGATAGACCCAAGGCGGAGAGCACAAGTAACCGGGTTCTAGGGTCCAGTAGGAGGCCATCTCGAGGAGTCGAGACCGGGTCTCCTAACCCTAGAATTGGCAGGGTTACTTGCCGCTCTCGTAGGGGTCTAGGGATGTGGGTTTAGCTATTCATCACGACTGTGGAATCCATGTTTTATATAGGCTCAAAATAAAACACGGATGTCCTAGTATATCCAATATTTCATATGTTGACTTCTGCTGCAATGTTCAGTGATGAGATCATATTACTGCCTGAGACGAATGCTTATACTATATATATATATATATATATATATATATATATATATATATATATTGCTGCTTTCGTTTCTTCTGTGATGCTTAGGAAGCTTAAATGATAGGATTTATTAATGAGATTAATAAAAGATAAGAAACCTGAAGATGTTATAGAATCAATTTTTCAAAAAGGGTAGCTACAGTTTTTGCTTTGCATAGTGGTATATGTGATATACGCTGCACCTTATTCGATGAAGAAAGAGCCGAGATCCCTTCACCGGGAGTGACCTCTTTAGCAAAACTGGCAGATGCTACAAACTCACGGTTTAGTTTTTGATTGCTTCTATAGTTCTTGCTTTGCACAACGGTATTTATGAAATATCCTGCACCTTATTCGATGAGGAAAGAGCCGAGATCCCTTCACCGGGAGTGACCACTTTAGCGAAACTAGAAAAGCCTAAAAAAAATTCCCTTTTCAAAAATCACTTGTTTCTACAACGATATCAAGTTCATTACACGAAAGGTTTTCTGAAAAATCTGTCATAGCCCTCCGTCATTTCAGATAAAGACTGGTTAGTATTCGTGCTGCGTTTGTTGACCTTAGCCAAGGCATAGTGTACAGTAACTAATCAGTATTTATAAGCTAAAACATGAGATGTGATTGAGTTAGGGTATTCGTACGACTTTGTTGACCTTACCCAAGGATCGTACGGGTGGGTTTAATTCAATCAGGAAATGACGGGTTGAACTTGGCTAGCGCTTATGATTTGTTGACCTTAGCCAAGATCATGAGTTGCTAGGGGCAAAAGTATTATTAGGAATTTCAAGTGTTGAAATTTGCAATGAGATTGCATACCTTCTATGAGATAGATGGATCTCGATACCCACTGCGAGTAAGAGTTACTCCTGGGAGAGTTTTACACAAGACAAATTAGCCGATCAAGTAGGTGTCTAGAAAAGTGTTAACGAGGTTATGCCTCTGGGAAAACGAGGTTTATTTTAATTAGGTCCGAGCAAAAGCACGGGGAACCTCTCTCAAAGTACCAACACTGATCTGGCTGAAAGATTGACGAACTTGTAAGGTGTAATTAAATCCCGGCTAATCTTACCTTTTAAGGTTTGAAGGAAGATTTGATTAGAACAGTAGGAGCCACCCTGATTAGATAAGATAATAACCAATCTAATCTTGCAAGAGCGCACGCTAAAGTGTTCTTCTTCTCTCTCTCTCCAGGTAGCGACCATGTCAGGCCTTAATCAAGATAATAATATGGATGTATTGACTGAACCCGCTTATTATACTGAGCAGGGGAACGTTGGCCCCGCTCCCATTTATAATTGTTATAAGTCCAAGCAAGGAATAGGAAAATATCTGGATTCTCACGCCGGCCAAACGAAGAATAAGCATGCTGATGCATCTTCTTCGAGTGTGTTTGTTAACGAGAACTGTTTCTCAGTTCACTCTACGTCCTGGGTATTGGATACCGGATCGGGATCCCATATATGTAATATGTTACATGGGCTACGTAAAGATAGAGAACTGGGAGAAGGTGATCATTCCGTAAGAGTAACGAATGGTGCAGATGTTGCAGCCAAAGCAGTTGGCGAATATCACCTTGTATTACCAAGTGGTAATACATTGATTCTGAACGAATGCTATTATATACCGAACATGATATGCAACATTATATCAGTTTCATTATTAAGTAAAGAGGGATATAGTTTTGTAGTACAGGATTATGTTATGAATATCTTCCCAGATCAAAAGTGTTAGTGTTTATGCCCTAGAAGGCCATTACTGTATCATACTAGCTTGTATATTACTTAATGGAAGCTTGGGATATTCACATGTATATAACAGTCTTGCTAAACATGGTAGTATGCTACTTGGTTTTTCTATCTTAATATGTGAGTATACGTATTGATAGAGCTCTTAGGATCTTGCTTGGCTACCAGCGTTGTGATGGCAGTCACACTAGTGGGGGCTGGGTAGTCTACAAGCACATCCTTATTCAGGTCCCCGGTCGTTGGATTATCGAGATAGAGCATCGATACTCCGGAGTAGACTGGTGTGTACGCTTCTCATCCCAGTTGGGGAGATGGTCTGTCCCACAGCCGTCAGTACGTCGTACTGGAGATAGTATACAGGTGCTCGTTAGGTTACGGGTACACCGGACAGGACTCACAGGGAACTGTTGGTTGGTTTGATACCAGTCGTCAGTGAACAGTTCCCAGGTGACATGAGTACAGCATAGTCCGCAGACTTGACACTGCTACTTCGCCTCGAGTGTGTCCCACTGTTCTTAGATTGCTACCCTACCACGGCTCTATGGAGTCGTGCAAACAGGTAGCAGTTGGGTGCAGTCCCGAGCACTTGGAGGCAGTGGCGGTTAGACAGGATTCATCCCTCCCGGTATTGGGAGTAGATATCGTGCTGTGTCAGAGAGCCATTACGCAAAGTCCCTGGCCAGGGCAAGCGAGATTTGCTGGTAGGTTCCAGCAGTTTCTCAGGGTGTAATGGGCTTCACTCCGACACGACTTATACCGCTATTAGGGGACTGACGCTTGCCGCCCCCCTAGGCCCGATATGCGATAGTCATGGACGAACGGACCGGACTGTATGGAGATTGTCACATCAGACTCAGTAGGAGTTCGGATGGGTTTACTCATCGGCCTTCTTATCGACAACTACCTGGGGACCGTTACGTACAGCTAGTGCCGCTTGCGGTCTGTGGTTAAACCCACTGCCAGCGTAGTAGTCGAGTCTCTAGAGTCCCACACAGAGAGTTTCCTACTCCAGGCGAAACGATATAGAGGTTGCATGGTTTTGCGACAGAGGGTTCGAACGCATACGTGCGTTTACGCGCGTATGACTTTCGGACAGATTTTACCAGTCGGCTTTGGTTTAAGCCAGTTACTGGTATCCGGTTATTGGATTTTTACAGTCTAAAGTTTTTCCGTATTTTTACGGATCGGAGGGGCGTTCTCGTAATTACTCGAGAAGCTTCTAGAAGATGTGACTAAGGAGGTTTGTTTTGGAAAGAGAGTGAGTCATAGTGGTGATTCATTCACTTCATTAATGCACATTTATTGCTTAATGACTCATGTTAATGAATCATCACAAGATATTTTGTGAAGCATGCTTATTCATTTCCTTTATTGATTTATTGAAAATAAGAATGCTTCATAATATTATGATACACTCTCTCTCTTCTCTCATTATCATATCACACATTCTCTCTCCTCAAGCTCTCATCTTCAAGATACTAACCTTAATCCTCATGTGTTGAGAACAAAGGTTTAGTTAGACTAAACAATCCATAACCTACACTCTATATCATTCTCTCATCTTTGATTAGCAATCAAAGTTGATTAGTTACCTCAAGTTAGAGGTTTAGCTTGGAGTTTTGCTCTCGGGTGGATCGTCTACTACCTAGAGAAGGTCGAGGAGAACCAAGGAGGACGTAAAGAAGAAGGACCGGTTCATTAGGTATAATCCCTAATCTCTTATGAAAAGAAACTCATAGGATACGGTTAATTAGAGTTTAGCTTCGATTCAAGCGGTTAGTCGATGTTCGTTGTTTAAACTTGATTGTTTTTGTATATTCCGCCTCCCCATAAGTACTGGGGTGTACTACATCGACTTACAGTGGTATCAGAGCCTCGCTAAACACTAAATAACTTAATCGCAAATTTGTACGAATTTCGAACGAAAAAACCAACCCGGAAAACCCTAATTCTGTATAGTTTCTGTCGAACTGAAAATGAAGTCCTAAAATTTTTCTGGAGTGTTCAGAGAGCTAGAAAGGGGTCCAGGAGAACACCCAAGAAATTCGAGCCCATGAATCGGCAACTCGGCCGCGGAACCGCGACGGATCGGTGGGATCTGCCGCGCTTCCGCGGCGCTTTGGCCGAGTCATGGACTCGTCTTTCTTGTGTGGGTCCCCTGTGACATTTGGGGTTTTCTGGAATATTTAATTATTGCTCAGGTTACTGTTTAACAGAGCAGATTTTGGAGCAATATTGAAGTTGTTTATTCGATCGAAAAATACAGTATTTGCGTATTGGATTATATCTGTGATTGTTTGATGTGTTCGTAAACCTTCCCCAACTGCTAGTATGTCGGTTGGCAGGGGGTTGCACATTTCTGAAATGGTTATATCTGTTTGTGCATATAAACTGTATTGGACTGTTGTGGTGTATAGCCGGGGTTAACAATGGTTTATTGATTTATTCATTTGTTGTAAATGTAATTTGTTGTAATATTATTTTCGCGGGGCACTTCCAGGTTGCGGTTGTAGCCACCGTTGTATTATTTCATTTTACTGTTTTTGCTCCTAGGACTGACCCAAGGTGGGGTACACAGACTGCCGGGTGGGTAGTTTGCCGTACCCGTAGGGGTCGAGGGTGGGGTAAACGGCTATTCATCACAACTGTGTAATCTGTCTTTTCTTGCAGGCTCAAAAGAAATACAGATTGCTTGCAAATCCAATATTGTTTATCTGTGTTCTGGAATGAATATCATTGCGTCAGACGAATGTAAAATATCTATATTTATTATAGCTATTTAGACGTCACTTATGTTTTACACCCGCGCTAGCCCAGCCCCCGCTCTGTCGTTAGTTAAGTAACCTAACGGGTGATGACGGGACCCCGTGGCAAATGCGGATGGCATAAGAGGACGTTATATTTTCGTTGTTTTCTGCAATGATAGGTTAATGATGGGACGCATTATCTATAATGCAAAGTAAAACAAACCAAAGTTTAAATCGTTGGAACAATTTAAAAGAAACCACTCGGTTATTTTTAAACAGATATTTTTAAAATGCGGAGATTTAACCACTCCTTTTAAAAGCTATCAGGTTCCTTCGGTTATATCAAGTTCACTACGTTCACGGTTTCGCCAAAACCATTCGTAGCCCTCCGTCATTTCATCTGGGTATTCAGTAGTATTCAAGCTATGTATTTTGACCTAACGCCAAGGCATAGTGTTTGGTAGCTGCTGGATATTCATTTGTTGCATAGATAGATGAGTTAGTTTGGGACAGTCGTATTATCATTTTGGCCGAACGTCAAGGATATATACGGATGGGTTCAAACTGACAGGATAATGATGGGCAGAACTTGACATGTGACTTATGACATTTTGACCTAACGCCAAGGTCATAAGAGCATGGGGCAAAAAACTTATATCGGGAATTTCTAAAGAAACTGAAATTTGCAAAGAGATGCATACCATTTGGAGTTTGATGAATGTTGGTAGGATTCCTTCAACATTATCATACGATGATATTTGGATCCCGATCCTACTGTGAGTATATGCTACTTATCAGGATATTCGTCGCTTAACGATCAATGCTATAAACCTAGTAGGTGTCCAGAAAAGTGTCAGCGGGGTTACGCCCCCAGAGAAAAGAGGTTCTTTAATTAAGGAACTTCGCGAAAGCGTTGGAAAACCTCCCTCGAAGTATCGACACCGGCCTGGCTGAACGGTTAAGCAAGTATTGTACGGTGAGAATAGTCTTGGCTAATTCTTCTTTTATGGTTTGAGGAAGGATTCGAGAAACAGTGGGAGCCATCCAGTTTAGATAAACTAAAAACCACTCTAAACTTGCAAGAGCATCATGCTAAAGAGTTTTCTTCTCTCTCTCCTAATTGCAGCGACCCTGAAAATGACTGGACTTAAGTTACTTTTAGAGAAAAATATACTGACGGGGCCAAACTATAAAGATTGGCTGCGGAATGTCAAGATGGCTTTGACCTATGACAAACTGGGGTACGTCCTCACCGCTACAGCACCTGCTGTCCTTGGTCCCAAATCCAGCAATGCGGATAAGGAAATCCGCAAAACCTGGGATTTAGATTGCGCGAGAGCCAAGTGCATCGTGCTTGCCTCGATGAACAATGAACATCAGAGGAGGCACGAGGATATGTCCTTAGATGGCATATTTCTCCATACAAAGGAACTTTATGGAGAGCAATCTCGTATAGCAAGATACGAGACCTCAAAGAAATTGTTTCGAGCGAGGTTGGCTGTCGGGTCATCGGTAGGTGAACATGTCCTACAGATGATCGGCTATATTGAAGAGCTCGCGGACCTTGGGACGACTTTGGATAATGAGCTCTATACAGACCTTGTTCTCCAGTCCCTTCCTCCCACCTACGCCCAGTTTATCCTCAACTTCAATCTTCAAGGAAAAGAAGTTGAACTTGCGGAACTCCTGAACATGTTAAGGAGTGCAGAGGGCACCTTGCAGAAGGCAAGGGAAACACCCGCTATGTTTGTTGGCGGTTCATCTTCTTCAGGGTCCAAGGCTAGGGCCAAAGGAAGGAAGAAGAAGGCCGCACCCAGACCTAGAGGAGGTGTTAGTAAGGTGGGAAAGAAGGGAAAGAAAAAGTTTACAGCACCGGTAGTTGGCCTGGATGAGTGCTTCCATTGTCACAGGAAAGGGCACTGGAAGAAGGATTGCAAGGCGTGGAACGCCAAGAACCAGGAACCGAAGCAAGCTGTGGCTTCGACTTCAGGTGTGTTTGTAATTGAGAATTGTCTGTCAATCAACTCTACTTCCTGGGTATTGGATACCGGATCAGGATCTCATATTTGCAATTCATTGCAGGCACTGAGAAACCGTAGAGTGCTGAAGGAAGGTGATATGATCCTCAGGGTTGCTAACGGAGCTAGCGTGGGAGCTGCGTCCGTCGGGGATTATCACCTAGGATTGACAAGTGGACACATTTTGGTTTTACATAACTGTTATTTTGTACCCAGCTTAACGTGTAATATCATATCAGTTTCCTTGTTATCAAATAAAGGTTATGATTTCACGTTTGTAAGAGATGTTGTCAACATCCACCTTAATCATGGTTTGATTGGGTCAGGTACTCTAAATAACGGCATATATGTGTTAAACCAACTCCAAATTTTCAATGTCCAGAACACACTAAAAAGAAAGTCTCCAGATTTAAATAAAGCTTTCTTATGGCATTGTAGACTGGGTCACATCAATGAGAGAAGGTTGACTAAGTTGCATAGAGAAGGATATTTGGACACGTTCGAATATCAAACTTATGACACTTGTCAATCTTGTCTCAAAGGAAAGATGACAAAGACTCCATTTACTGGACAAGGAGTAAGAGCGAGCGAGCTCTTAGGACTCATACACAGCGATGTATGCGGGCCAATGTCTACACATGCGAGAGGTGGTTATTCCTATTTCATTACTTTCACGGATGATTACTCAAGATACGGATTCATTTATCTGATGAAACATAAATCCGAGGCTTTTGAGAAATTCCAAGAGTATAAGAATGAAGTAGAAAACCAAACCGGCAAAAGTATAAAGACACTTAGATCTGATCGAGGTGGTGAATACTTGAGTGCCGAGTTCCTAGGTTACCTAAAAGAGAAAGGAATTCTCTCTCAGCTTACTCCTCCATACACTCCACAGCATAACGGTGTATCGGAGAGACGGAATCGAACCCTATTGGATATGGTACGATCCATGATGAGTAATGCTGAGTTACCGCGATCTTTCTGGGGTTATGCGCTAGAATCAGCGGCATATCTTTTGAACATGGTACCTACCAAGACTGTGCCTACCACTCCATATCAGATGTGGAGTGGGAAGAAACCCCATCTACAGTATGTAAAGATTTGGGGATGTCCAGCTTTTGTTAAAAAACAGCATGTGGACAAGCTCGAGGCACGATCAGTAAAATGTTTGTTTGTGGGATATCCAAAGCACTCCAGGGGATATCTATTCTATTACGCAGAGGAACAGAAGGTATTTGTTTCTCGTAATGCCCATTTTCTAGAACATCAGTTTTTAGAAAAGGAATCAAGTGGGAGCGAAATAGAACTGGAAGAAATTCCAGAACCACAAACTACTGCTGAAAGTTTGGTAGAACCAGAGGTTCAAGAAGAACAGAACATTCCCGCACCCCTCCGCAGGAGTAGTAGGCCGTCTCGTCCGCCTGAGAGATACTACGGTTTTCTCATAGATGGGGATAGAGAGGATTGCATCATAGATGATGATGAACCTACTGACTTCAGGCAGGCCATCCAGAGCGGCGACTCGGTACGATGGCTAGATGCAATGCGGACCGAAATGGAGTCCATGTACACCAACAAAGTATGGACTTTGGACTTTGCTCCAGATGGGGTAAAACCCATAGGATGCAAATGGATCTTCAAGAAAAAGATTGGTGTAGATGGACAGGTGGAAACCTATAAGGCTAGACTTGTTGCAAAGGGTTTTCGTCAAAGACCTGGTTTGGACTATGACGAAACTTTTTCTCCAGTGGCTATGCTCAAATCCATTCGGGTCCTTCTTGCTATTGCTGCCTTCCATGATTATGAAATCTGGCAGATGGACGTAAAGACGGCTTTTCTGAATGGAAATTTAGAAGAGAGCGTCTATATGGATCAGCCAGAGGGTTTCAATCAGAGTGGGAGCAGCGGGAAAGTTTGCAAGCTGCTTAAATCCATTTATGGACTAAAGCAGGCATCGCGGAGTTGGAACATCTGTTTTGATGAGACAGTCAAAGAATATGACTTTATCAAAAATCCAGATGAACCGTGTATATATAGTAAAGTTGTGGCCAGAAGTGTCGTATTCCTCGTCTTGTACGTGGATGACATTCTATTGATAGGAAATGACATTCCTATGCTACAATCTGTCAAAGGATTCTTGTCACACAGGTTCTCCATGAAAGACCTGGGTGATGCCTCTTATATTCTGGGGATCCGGATCTATCGTGATAGATCCAAGAGGATGTTGGGACTTTCGCAGTCCAGGTATATCGACACTGTACTGAAAAGATTCAGTATGGAAGATTCTAAGCGCGGTAATCTACCGGCTTGTCACGGAATCACCCTCTCCAAAGAGATGTCTCCCAAGACTGATTTGGAAAGGGAACGCATGTCTATTATACCCTACGCTTCTGCGGTAGGCTCTATAATGTATGCGATGTTGTGTACCAGACCAGATGTAGCTTACGCACTGAGCGTGGTAAGCCGGTATCAGTCAGACCCAGGGGAGAAACACTGGATAGCAGTAAAGAACATTCTCAAGTACCTGAGGAGGACTAAGGAGATGTTCTTGGTTTACGGCGGAAAAGACCTCAGGTTGGAGGCCTTTGCTGATTCCGGCTTCCAGAGTGATAAGGACGATTCCAAGTCCATGTCGGGTTATGTCTTTACCCTCAATGGAGGGGCGGTGTGCTGGAAGAGCTCCAAGCAGGACACCGTTGCTGACTCGACGATGGAAGCGGAGTATATAGCTGCTTGCGATGCCGCAAAAGAAGCAGTCTGGATGAAGAAGTTCCTAACAGAACTTCAGGTGGTTCCTACCATAGTTGACCCAATACCTCTGTATTGCGACAACAACGGAGCTATAGCTTTAGCGAAGGAACCAAGGTCCCATCAGAAGTCCAGACACATCTTAAGGCGGTATCACCTGATCAGGGAGATCATTGATCGTCAGGAGATCGAGGTTCGGAGAGTTGCTTCAGAAGAGAACATTGCTGATCCATTCACGAAGGCCCTTCCTCAGATTCAGTTCGAGAGGCTACTCGAGATCATTGGTCTACGATATGCCAGTACATGGCCCTAGTGCAAGTGGGAGATTGTTAGTGTTTATGCCCTAGAAGGCCATTACTGTATCATACTAGCTTGTATATTACTTAATGGAAGCTTGGGATATTCACATGTATATAACAGTCTTGCTAAACATGGTAGTATGCTACTTGGTTTTTCTATCTTAATATGTGAGTATACGTATTGATAGAGCTCTTAGGATCTTGCTTGGCTACCAGCGTTGTGATGGCAGTCACACTAGTGGGGGCTGGGTAGTCTACAAGCACATCCTTATTCAGGTCCCCGGTCGTTGGATTATCGAGATAGAGCATCGATACTCCGGAGTAGACTGGTGTGTACGCTTCTCATCCCAGTTGGGGAGATGGTCTGTCCCACAGCCGTCAGTACGTCGTACTGGAGATAGTATACAGGTGCTCGTTAGGTTACGGGTACACCGGACAGGACTCACAGGGAACTGTTGGTTGGTTTGATACCAGTCGTCAGTGAACAGTTCCCAGGTGACATGAGTACAGCATAGTCCGCAGACTTGACACTGCTACTTCGCCTCGAGTGTGTCCCACTGTTCTTAGATTGCTACCCTACCACGGCTCTATGGAGTCGTGCAAACAGGTAGCAGTTGGGTGCAGTCCCGAGCACTTGGAGGCAGTGGCGGTTAGACAGGATTCATCCCTCCCGGTATTGGGAGTAGATATCGTGCTGTGTCAGAGAGCCATTACGCAAAGTCCCTGGCCAGGGCAAGCGAGATTTGCTGGTAGGTTCCAGCAGTTTCTCAGGGTGTAATGGGCTTCACTCCGACACGACTTATACCGCTATTAGGGGACTGACGCTTGCCGCCCCCTAGGCCCGATATGCGATAGTCATGGACGAACGGACCGGACTGTATGGAGATTGTCACATCAGACTCAGTAGGAGTTCGGATGGGTTTACTCATCGGCCTTCTTATCGACAACTACCTGGGGACCGTTACGTACAGCTAGTGCCGCTTGCGGTCTGTGGTTAAACCCACTGCCAGCGTAGTAGTCGAGTCTCTAGAGTCCCACACAGAGAGTTTCCTACTCCAGGCGAAACGATATAGAGGTTGCATGGTTTTGCGACAGAGGGTTCGAACGCATACGTGCGTTTACGCGCGTATGACTTTCGGACAGATTTTACCAGTCGGCTTTGGTTTAAGCCAGTTACTGGTATCCGGTTATTGGATTTTTACAGTCTAAAGTTTTTCCGTATTTTTACGGATCGGAGGGGCGTTCTCGTAATTACTCGAGAAGCTTCTAGAAGATGTGACTAAGGAGGTTTGTTTTGGAAAGAGAGTGAGTCATAGTGGTGATTCATTCACTTCATTAATGCACATTTATTGCTTAATGACTCATGTTAATGAATCATCACAAGATATTTTGTGAAGCATGCTTATTCATTTCCTTTATTGATTTATTGAAAATAAGAATGCTTCATAATATTATGATACACTCTCTCTCTTCTCTCATTATCATATCACACATTCTCTCTCCTCAAGCTCTCATCTTCAAGATACTAACCTTAATCCTCATGTGTTGAGAACAAAGGTTTAGTTAGACTAAACAATCCATAACCTACACTCTATATCATTCTCTCATCTTTGATTAGCAATCAAAGTTGATTAGTTACCTCAAGTTAGAGGTTTAGCTTGGAGTTTTGCTCTCGGGTGGATCGTCTACTACCTAGAGAAGGTCGAGGAGAACCAAGGAGGACGTAAAGAAGAAGGACCGGTTCATTAGGTATAATCCCTAATCTCTTATGAAAAGAAACTCATAGGATACGGTTAATTAGAGTTTAGCTTCGATTCAAGCGGTTAGTCGATGTTCGTTGTTTAAACTTGATTGTTTTTGTATATTCCGCCTCCCCATAAGTACTGGGGTGTACTACATCGACTTACAAAAAGTTGATTAGATCAGGCTCGTTAAATAATAGCATATACGTTCTAAATCAAACTACAGTCCTTAATGTACAAAACACATACAAGAGGAAGAGTTTAGAAATGAACGAATTCTTCTTGTTGCATTGTAGGCTTGGTCATATCAATGCGACACGACTAGATAAGTTACATAAGGATGGATATTTGAATCCGTTCGAATTATCATCTTATGAAACTTGTCATTCATGTCTCAAAGGCAAAATGACCAAAACTCCGTTTAGTGGACACGGAGAAAGAGTTACGGAACTCTTGGGACTGATACATAGTGATGTATGCGATCCCATATCTACACATGCCCGGAATGGTTTCTCGTACTTCATTACATTCACTGACGGTCTCTCAAGATACGGACATGTATTCCTGTTGAAACACAAGTCTGAAGCTTTTGAGAAATTCAAAGAATATAAGTACGAAGTAGATAACCAAATGGGTAAAAGTATTAAGATCCTTCGATCTGATCGAGGAGGAAATACTTGAGCAATGAGTTCCTGGATTATCTAAAAGAGAATAGAATTCTCTCTCAGCTTACTCCTCCATATACACCACAGCACAACGGTGTATCGGAGCGGAGGAATCGCACCCTATTAGATATGGTGCGCTCTATGATGAGCAATGTTGAGTTGTCTATTTCCTTTTGGGGGTATACGCTTGAGACAACCATATACCTATTGAATAGAGTTCCAACCAAATCAGTGCCTACCACTCCATATGAGATATGGAATGGGAAGAGACCATCTCTTAAACGAGTTAAGATATGGGGTTGTCCGGCCTATGTTAAAAAGCAAAATCCGGACAAGCTCGAGGCAAAATCAAGTCTTTGTAAGTTTGTAGAATATCCAAGCAATTCGTATGGATATCTATTCTACCACGGTGAACAACATAAGGTGTTTGTTGCTCAACATGCCACCTTTTTAGAAAAGGAATTTCTTGCAAAAGAAATTAGTGGCAAAGAGGTAGAGCTGGAAGAAGTTCCAGCAGAACAAACTGAAAATGAAGATTTAGTGAAACCAGAGGATTCAGTAGTACCCAACGAACCCCAGCCTCTCCGCCGATCTGGTAGGGTTTCTCATCCACCTGAGAGATACTACGGTTTTCTCATTGATGGTAGAACCGAGGATTGCATCATGGAAGATGATGACCCGACTAGCTTCGAGCAGGCCATCACGAGTGGGGACTCTGTGAAATTGCTGGATGCAATGCGATCTGAGATGGAATCTATGTACACCAACAAAGTATGGACTTTGGAAGTTGCTCCCGAAGGGGTAAAACCCATTGGGAGCAAATGGATCTTTAAGAAGAAACTTGGTGTAGATGGAAAAGTTGAGACTTTCAAAGCTAGACTTGTTGCAAAGGATTTTCGTCAACGACCAGGTGTGGATTATGACGAAACCTTTTCTCCAGTGGCTATGCTTAAGTCCATCCGGATCTTACTTGTCATTGCTGCATACCATGACTATGAAATCTGGCAAATGGATGTTAAGACCGCCTTTCTAAATGGTGATTTAGAGGAGTGCGTGTACATGACTCAGCCAGAGGGCTTCATAGACAGTAGGAGCAGCGGGAAGGTGTGCAAGCTGCTTAAATCTATCTACGGGTTAAAGCAGGCATCGCGGAGTTGGAACATCTGTTTTGATGTGGTAGTCAAAGAGTTTGACTTCATCAAAAACATAGATGAACCTTGTATATACAAGAAGGTGGCAGAGAGTAAGGTTGTCTTCCTCGTATTGTACGTGGATGACATACTCTTGATAGGAAATAATGTTCCTATGCTGCACTCGGTCAAGCTCTTCTTATCACAAAGATTCTCAATGAAAGATCTAGGTGATGCTTCCTGCATTTTGGGAATTAAGATCTATAGAGATAGATCTAAACGGATACTGGGATTGTCCCAATCCAGGTACATTGACACCATACTAAAGAGGTTTAGTATGGAAGAATCCAAGCATGGGAATTTACCCACGATCTCTGGACTCACTCTTTCCAAAGAGATGTCTCCCAAGACTGATTTGGAAAGAGCTCGCATGCAAGGGATACCCTATGCTTCGGCAGTAGGCTCTATCATGTACGCGATGCTATGTACCAGACCCGATGTAGCATACTCACTAAGTGTAGTGAGTAGGAATCAAGCAGATCCTGGAGAGAATCACTGGACAGCTGTGAAGAACATTCTCATGTACTTGAGAAGGACAAAAGAGATGTTCTTGGTGTATGGTAACGGAGAACTCCAGGTGGAGTCCTTTACCGATTCGAGCTTCCAGAGTGATAAGGACGACTCTAAGTCGCACTCGGGATTTGTCTTTACCCTCAATGGAGGGGCGGTGTGTTGGAAGAGTTCTAAACAGGAAACCGTGGCAGACTCGACGATGGAGGCTGAATACATCGCTGCCAACGATGCTGCCAAAGAGGCTGTTTGGATAAAGAAGTTAATCACTGAACTTGGTGTGGTTCCGTCCATTGAGTATCCAATCCCTCTGTATTGTGATAACAATGGAGCCGTGGCTTTGGCCAAGGAACCCAGGTCCCATCAGAAGTCCAGACATATTCTGAGGCGGTATCACCTGATCCGGGAGATAGTTGATCGCCGGGAGATCGAAGTCAGGAGAGTTGATACGAAAGACAACACTGCAGATCCACTCACAAAGGCCATTCCTCAGATACAATTTGAGAGAATCTTCGGGATGTTGGGTATGAGATACTACAACAGCTGGCCTTAGTGCAAGTGGGAGATTGTTAGTTATATATATACCCTAGAGGCCATTGTTGTACATATGATGTATATTATAGTGGATGCTTGGATATATAGAGAGAGGACTTTCTTGCTCGATATGATAGTATTGTAAGTGCACGGCGGCACCCCGGCCGTCAATCCGACGCCGGAATGCGGAAACGAAACTTTTTACGAACTTGTAAACCGGCACCACCGCGCACAAAAATCCCGAATCGGGCCATTAACATAGTCCTAGCTAACTAGAGAAGGGGTAGAGAGATATATCGAGCGATCTGTGTCCTTCGGTCTTCTCGTCGTCGTCCCGATCTCCCCTCGGAATCTCCGGTCTTCAACTCCTCGTCGGAAGGGCACTACATCGCCGGGTTCTTTTATGGGCTCCCACCTCTAGACCGAGGCAACTCGGGCACGAAGTTGGCGAGCCGACGTGCCCAAGAAGTGCTGTAGAATAGTGTGGAACTCTATGTCTCATTTGGGGTCACTAGAAGTTGCCTTTTTGTGGAGGAATGAGATATCAACTTTTGGTGGTGGTTCATGAGTTTTTAGCAAGCAAAGGAGATAAAAAAAAACCCCACCCAAAAAATTGGGACAGCCCCTTGAGGAAGTGGCCGGCCTTAGCATGAGGGAATGAGAGGAGAGTATGAAAATGAGGTAGCCACAAGAATAATGCAAGAGAGAGAAAGGGTCATGATAATAAGCAATGATCACAATCAAAGAACCTCACTCCAAAACCCAATCATGACCAACAAAGGTCAAGCCATGATGACTAAAAGAAAGTCAAGGGATGGTGCAACCATCATGACAAAACAAAATGCAAAGACCACCCTCCACAATGCCAATTTGCACTAATGCAAATAAGCCCTCCTCCACCAAATTTCAGCCAAGGAAAGATACAAGGGAAAATGGCCGAAATGGAAAACAAACTGGCAACTTCGGAAACTGATCCCGTAATAAATTACAGGAAAACCCCGCTACTGTATATACATACCCGCATTTGTATTCCGACCGAATACAAATGCAATGAGACAAATCTACACTGTACAATACTAGGATCCGGCTTAAACCAAAGCCCGCTAGTATTATCCGTCCGATCATGATCCATGCAATACCGCACGTATCTGATCGAACCCTGCCATATCTCCATACGGCCTCTACAGCGCTTCATCCGAAACTTGAGAAACTGGTCTGTGGGGGACTCTAAAGACTCGTCAATACTTTGGTTGTGGATTTAACCACTAGCACGTCAGAGGTATTAGCCTATACGTAACGGGCTACCAGGTATTGACCAAAAGGGACGTCGATGAGAGAACTCATCCTGACACCCTACTGAGCCTGTCAGTGACAATATCCGTACAGTCCGGTCCGCTCGTCTATGAGCATCGCATGGCAGGCCTAGGGGGTTGGTAAAAGTCAGACCCCCAAAAGCGGTACAAGTCGTGTCAGAGTGTAGCCCAGAACATCCTGAGATACTACTGGAATACCTACCAGTAAATCTCCTGCCTTGGCCAAGGACTTCATGTAAGGGCTCTCCTAGACACAGCGCGACCTCACCCCCAATACCGGGAGAGACGAACCCCTGAAGATCCGCTCACTGCCTCCATGTGGCTCGGGACTGTACCCAACTAAAACCTGTTTGCACGTCTCCTTTGAGCGTGGTAAGGTAGTAATCAAAGTACGGTGGGAACTCACACGAGACAAATGACGATCTCAGGTCGATGAACTAACCTGTACACATGTCACCAGGAAACTGCTATCTGACGTCGGGTATAAGACCAACTGGCATGTTCCCGGCGAGTCCTGTCCGGTGTACTCATAACACAATGAGCACCTGTATACATCTTAGGTGAACCAACTGACACCAGTGGCTTGTGAGACCGGCCACCGCCCCTCGTCGGGGTCTCGACTGTATACACTAGTCTACTCTGGAGTATCAATGCCCTGTCTCGAAACTCCCACGACTAGGGACCTTTTAAGGATATGCTTATAGACTACCAGCTCCCACGTATATGATCGCCCTCATACTGCTGGCAGTCAAGCAAGAATCTTAGGGGCTCTATCAACGTGCAATAGTGACCTGTAAGGTCACCTAAAGCAGTACATGATGATAAAGGTAAACCAGATAGCATACTATCATCTCGAGTAAGACTGTCCTTTCGGGATAGGTCCTCCATCAATCATTGCAATCACGTGCATGTGATCCAATAATTGACTCTGAGGGCACTATCTCCAACAATCTCCCACTTGCACTCAAGGCTAATTATTGCGATGTCGCATACTCACAGCCCGTGTGATACCGAACACCCAACTCCTCTACTAATCAGTCTCACAAAACCCGTTTGCGAAACTATTGCGTTCGAGGAATAGCCTCAGTGAGTGGATCCG
Source organism: Agapanthus africanus (assembly GCA_030015575.1). NCBI lineage: Eukaryota > Viridiplantae > Streptophyta > Magnoliopsida > Asparagales > Amaryllidaceae > Agapanthus > Agapanthus africanus. Next base: position 377,181,417 of record JASDDO010000031.1, on the reverse strand, counting down.
CCTTGATGTTTCTTTCTATGTCTCTCTATATCTCAAATTCGCGGAGAAAAACATCTCTCGAAATGAGCAATACCTGTCTTAGAATGTGTCTGGATGTATGATGGGACCTAGCTCATAAATGAACTCCAAATCCAAACTTCTTAGACTGTATCGTCAACTGAACTTAATCAGTATCCTGCGCCATGCCTCCCTCAGTATCCCCTTGGACCACCTGTCCATAATACTGCCCCTCGTTAGAAGGAAAACTATAACTCTGACAACCTTTCTGTCATCCAGGTCATCTTGGAAGCCTGGAATGATAACTGTCTTCCGAAAGAGGCTGTTGTTATCATATCCCTAGAACATCTACTTATGTTCTAAAACTGCTTCCGACTGTTTCTCCAGGATTGGATCAATGTCAACTTATTGCATCTAGTGCAAAAACAACATCTGGTGTGGTACTTGACATCTCATGATTGACTCAATTGCCTAAGCAAGTGATCTGCCAATCATGCACATCCCTCTCCCCTTTAGTCTGTAAGACACCTTTAGAGAGGGTAACTCCATCATCTGCAGGTACACTACCATTCCTGGAGTCGTCTATTCTAAAACACCTTCAGAATGCTGTCTAAGTACCCTGATTGGGAAACTACCCAAATCCATATCTAAAACCATAGATCCAGTAACCAGAATGTCTTGATATTATATCCAAGTCCCATGTGGAGAAACCACTGTATGACAACCAAAGTATAACCGATCGTAGTATAGGAATATCACTTCCTACTCTGTGTATGTCATCCAAATACCAGGACATCATACCCTACTACCTTCTTAACAGATCCATCCCCTATTCTGATGAAGTCAAACCTATGACTGTCACATCAGAAATAGATGATCTATCTCCGCTATTTCTGCTTTAGTCTATAAATAGACATAAGCCCCTTGTCCACCAATGCTTCCGCTGCTCCCACTGACTACGACAACCCTCTGGCAAAGTTATATAGACGTACACTTCTGAAGCAAGTTTAGAACGACGCTATACTCATCCTCCTGTCGGGTCTCGCAGCCTGGAACAACAGCAATGGCATGTATGGGTAAACAAGAACCTCCCTGTCACCGTCCTTGAGGCTACCGGAGTACCCCTCGGGTGCCTGAGGTTACCCACCGTATCTGCGGAGTGGCCAACGGAATGTCAAACCGGATTGATGTTAGTTATATGTATGCCCTAGAGGCCATTACTATACATAGGATGTATATTATAGTGGATGCTTGGACATATATAGGGAGGACTTTCTTGCTCGACATGATAGTATGCTATCTGGTTGCTCTTTATCTTAACGTGTACACTGATTGTCTCTCTGTTACATGTTGGTAAAGCCCTTAGGATGTGTACTTGACTACCTGGACTATGATGCGGATTATACTAGTGGGGACATGGTAGTCCATAATTACATCCTTCAAGGTCCCTAGTCGTGGGTGTATCGAGACGGGGCATCGATATACCAGAGTAGACTAGCGTATACCTTCTCGACCCATACAGATGGGCGATGGATGATCCCATATCCATTGGTGTTTGACATCAGAGATGATATACGGGTGCTCAGTGGAGACTGGGTATACTGGACGGACACGCCGAGAACTCCTAGATGGTATTATACCTCACGTCAGATGGCAGGTCTCTGGTGACACTGGTACAGGTTAGTCTGTAGACCCGAGATCGTCATAGAGTCTTGTGTGATTCCCACTGTGCTTTGATTTCCACCTTACCACGTCCAAGAGGGCATGCAAAACGGTGGCTTTTGGGTACAGTCCCGAATCACATGGAGGCAATGAGCGATAGGAGGGGATTCGTCTCTCCCGGTATAGGGAGTTGATGTTGCGCTGTGTTCGATTGGCTATAACCGGAAATCCCTGGCCAGGGTTGCTGAGATTTACCGGTAAGTGTTACCAGTAGTTTCTCGAACTGTTATAGACCTCATATCGACACGACTTATCGAGCTATTGGGGTCTGACGTTTACCACCCCTAGGTGAGATATGCGACATATCAGACGACGAGACCGGACTGTACGGTAAGTGTTACTGGTTGGATTCACAGGAGTGTGAGCGGGCTTGCTCGTCGATCTTCTGATCGCTCAATACTCGGGTGGTTGTTACGTTTAGCAGACCGCTTGCGGCTTGTGGGTGTTTGATATGATCATCACCTGCTGCCGGCGTATTGACGAGTCTTTAGAGTCCTACACAGAGGTTTCCTGGCTCAAGCGAAACGAAATAGGAGCGCATATGAGATATGTGCGGGACCGAGAATAATGCGTGTATGTGATACCGTATTCCATTCTCGCGATGAATGTATCGATTGGTTTTATGCGATATAACCTAGTTATCGATTCAAGGATTGATTCGATAAGCCGATACATTAGATATTAGTCGGTTATATGAGATATGACCGGATCGTTAAATCAAGTGTTGATTTAATGATTTAATGCATAATTATATATTTGATATATTACTTTGCATTAACTAGTATTAGTTCACTTTAAATGGATTTTCTCACTTGATGTACACAAGTTGTATATGTGATATACTTTTGTGCACTTGTTTGTATCATGTTTGATGATACATGCTCACTTGGTTAAGTGTATGATTAAACCATGGTTGTGTAATGGTTAGGGTTTTGATTTAATTATTCATTCATTTATTTTGTTTGTTTATTTTGCAAAATAAATGAATGGTGGCTTTCTTTGTTTGCTAGTTGAAGCTTCATGAAGCTTTGAATAAGTGACCTTTTTTGTTTTCATGCTTAACCCTAACCATTCCACTTAACCCTAGTTCATTCTCTACACTTGACCATGGTTGCTTTATGATAAGTATTCCTTTTATTTTCTATTTTAAAGAGGGATAATACTTATCATATTCTTTCTTCTTCTTCTTCTTCAAGATGAAGAAGCTTGCCTCCATCAATGGCAACTAGTGAAAAAGAGTGAGAAATCCAATTCTAAAGTGAACCCACTTCCTATTTCTTCATCCTCTACCACTTGCCAAGTAGTATAGGGTGTTTTCTTCCCAAGTTTCATGGCTTGGTGAAGTTGGAGCTTGATCTTGTGATGCCTCGACGTAGATCATCTTCGGCATCGAAGTCGACGACCTAGCCTGCCCATTTCTCCTATGAAGCCGATACTAGAGTCATGGATTCGATTTGGACAGCGAGGAGACATCATCACGGAGCTATGGAGGTGGAGGACCAGATCTACAAAGGTTGTATTTTCGTTCACTTAGTTAAGTTGTTAACTAGTTTCTAGTTTCGCCTAAAATTCTAGTCAACGATCTAGTCTAGGGTTTCTCGGCACCGTAAAATTTGAAATTGGCATGGTTGATACCTTGTGAGACCTCATTAGTGTGCCAAGAAACCCTACAGTGGTATCAGAGCCTAGCTAGAGCCTTAGGCGAAGTGTAGACGATGTTAGAATTCCGATCGAACCGAAAACCTAACTCCAAAATGCTCTCTGGACTTTTTTCAAAAACTGGGTTTTTTCCAGATTAAAAATGCTTAAAAATTCAGCAGGAAATTCTATGAATTACGGTGCAAATTTGACCAAGTGATACGTCCAAAGCGCGGCGGAACCGCGGCAGAAGCCTAGCTTATGCGGCGGTTCCGCGGCAATATGATGACGTCAGCCTTTCATTTTTGCACAGCAATTCCTATTTTGTGGTGCTGAGTTTTCTGGGAATTTTTAATTTGCACTCAAGAGTTGAGTTTTCTGGGGTGTTTTGGAGCTTCGTGGATTCGATCGGATTGTCTAATCATGTCTATGTGTTTTCCGGGTAATTTATGAATATGTTAAAAAGTTCGACCGGATATAATTACCCACTTTTTCCCCTGCCGGGAAATTTCCAATTGTTGGACTTTTCCGTAGTTTAACGACGTTCTAAGTAGTGCAAGTAACGCGATGGTCCCTCTAGAAGACAACAAACCTTAACTCGATTATATGACCGTCTTGAACTGCCCTTTGAACCTTAGGGTTTGGGATAGTACGGCGTGCCACATGTGAGGCGTTGGCTTGACCCTTCTACGGCTGGACCGTTGGTACTGAGGCATGAACTGGATGTTTTTAAACCTATTTCATGTGTTGAGCAGTATCGGGAAAACTTGGGTGTTTGAATGTTCGATCGGAAAGTTTAATATTTTCTATTTATCTGGAATGGGATACAATAATTGGAATTCACAAGAAGTTATGAGATAACTGATATGAATGTTATAAACATAGCACTTTAGTCTCACTGATCGGTTGCCACGGAATTTTGATGTGATCAAAAGTCCGTCGCAATCACGTAGCGTACGCGGATACTCGCCGGATAAACTTAATAGACAGCTAAACCCCATAGCCCCGACCAAGTGACTGTAGGAGAACCCCGTCGCCGAAAGCATCCGTTCGGGTGCTCGCGGCAGCGGTGTTCCGCCTTGGTGCACTTCGTCGACGGTATCGGGGGTGCGGCCGCCTACTAAAGTTTGCGACGAGCATTCGATCAGTTTTTCGGGAATCTTGTTGAATTGCCCGACTTGATATTGAAAAGAGTTTTCGATAATGAGACTAAAATACGGGGTTTATAATTGTTAGGCATGCGATGTCTAAGGAATTCATTTGGTTAGGCATACGATGTCTATGGAGGTTGCGGATTCCAACTGTTATAGTTTTACACTTTCTTTTCTGTGACCGTAAGTGTAATATGTGATATCGCCGGTTTCGTTGCTATATGTCAACGACAATTGGGATGGACATATTTACTTACGTTGATGACATGTGATATTATGTGTTGCTGGATATGTTATATTGGATCGTCATGTTTGAATAGCCGGGGGTTTTTATGTCAGATGAGTGTTTTTCATTTTCATTCATGTAAATACTTGTATGTAATATGTAGGGTTCCTAGGCACTCTTGTGAAGGTTCATAAGGCTTCAAACATGCCCGGATAAAAATTTAGACGTGCCGAACAACCCAAAGACAGGATCTTTGCTAGATTATTAGGGTTAAGCATGCAAGATAACATCTTTTTATCTAAGTGTGAGGGATTACAACCTTTGTAGTCCGCTCCTTCACTTCACAAGCTCCGAGTAGAAGTCCCTTCGCCGCGATCCTCGATCCCCCGGACTCAAGAGAGGCTCCACGACTCGAACGATCCATGCTAGCTTGAAGTGTTCCAAATCTCCGATGATCTACGTCGAAGTTTCAATAACTCAAGCTTTCTCACTCTAAAGAGATGAACACACTAATCTCATGGGCTAGATGAGATGAGGATGAAGGAGTAGTATTTATGCTTTCTTTTTAATTCACTTTCTCACAATTTATCATCACAAATGGAATTTCTAGTGAGCTCAAAATCAAGAGAGAAGAAGAAGATAATGGAAAATGATAATGATAATTCCTTTTGTGATGAATAGAAATAAAAGTAAATGATTGATGTATCAACCATGGTCAAGGATGAGTGGCTAATAATGTGTAGAGAATAAACTAGAGTTAGGGTTTGGTTAGGTCAAGTTATGAGTCATGCAAAAATATCAACCATAATATCTTAAGCATGACAAAAACAAAGCTTCTAGAAGGTGCAAGAAGAAGCTAACCCTAATCAAACCCTAATCCCTTTTAATCATCCTTAAACATGTTTAATAATAAATCATATCATGTCACAATAATATATATCACATATATATTATATATTTGCAACAAAAGAAAATAATACATTTAACATATATCGCATATATATCAATGTATCATACAGTGAGAAAATGAAATAATAAAGCAAACCAATATTAGATAATGTAATACAATATATCATATATATTATTATACATTAAATCATCGAATCAACACTTGATCCGACGATCCGTCTATATCGAATATTACCGACTAATATATCATGTACCGATTCATCGAATCAACACTTGATCCGATGACCCGGTTCATATCTAAATATCGCGAGAATATAATATGGTATCTCATATCGCATTATTCTCGGTCCTGCACATATCACATATGTGCCTCTACTCCGTTTCGCCTGAGCCAAGAAACCTCTGTGTAGGACTCTAAAGAATCGTCAATACGCCGGTAGCAGGTGATGACCATATCAAACACCCACAAGCTGCAAGCGGTCAGCTAAACGTAACAGCCACCCAGGTATTGAGCGATCAGAAGATCAACAAGCTAGCCTGTGCGTTCTCCTGTGAATCCAATCTGTAACACTCCTGTACAGTCCAGTCTGTTCGTCTGATATGTCGCATATCAAGTCTAGGGGTGGTAAACGTCAGACCCCAGTAACCGATAAGTCGTGTCGATGTGTGGCTCATAACGGGTCGAGAAACTACTAGTAACACTTACCAGTAAATCTCTATATCAGCCCTGGCCAGGGACTTCCAGTTATAGCCAATCGAACACAGCACAACATCAACTCCCTATACCGGGAGAGACGAATCCCCTCCTATCGCTCATTGCCTCCATGTGATTCGGGACTGTACCCAAAAGCCACCGTTTTGCACGCCCTCTTGGACGTGGTAAGGTGGAAATCAAAGCACAGTGGGAATCACACAAGACTCTATGACGATCTCGGGTCTACAGACTACCCTGTACCAGTGTCACCAGAGAACTGCCATCTGACGTGTGGTATATCACCATCTGGGAGTTCTCGGCGAGTCCGTCCAATGTACCCAGTCTCCACTGAGCACCCGTACACCATCTCTGATGTCAAACACCGATGGATGTGGGATCATCCATCGCCCATCATATGGGTCAAGATGCGTATACGCTAGTCTACTCTGGTGTATCGATGCCCTGTCTCGATATACCCTCGACTAGGAACAGTTATAGGATGTACTCATCGACTACTATGGCCCCACTAGTATGATCTCATCATAATCCCAGTAGTCGAGTACAGATCCTAAGGGCTTTATCAACATGTGAGAGAAAAACAGTAAACCAATACAAGTCAACATGTTAAGATAAAGTGAAACCAAATAGCATACTATCATGACGAGCAAGAAAGTCCTCTCTGTATATATCTAAGCATTCATCATAATATACATCATATGTACAACAATGGCCTCTAGGGCATATACATAACTAACAATCTCCCACTTGCACTAAGGCCAGCTGCTGTAGTATCTCATACCTAGCATCCCGAATAATCTCTCAAACTGTATCTGGGGAATAGCCTTCGTGAATGGATCCGCAGTGTTGTCCTTCGTATCTACTCTCCTGACCTCGATCTCCCGGCGATCAACTATCTCCCTGATCAGGTGATACCGCCTCAGAATATGTCTGGACTTTTGATGGGATCTGGGTTCCTTGGCCAAAGCCATAGCTCCATTGTTATCGCAATACAGAGGTATTGGATGCTCAATGGATGGAACCACACCAAGTTCACTAATGAACTTCTTTATCCAGACAGCCTCCTTGGCAGCATCATTGGCAGCGATGTATTCAGCCTCCATCGTCGAGTCTGCATCGGTATCCTGTTTGGAACTCTTCCAACACACCGCCCCTCCATTGAGGGTAAAGACAAATCCCGAGTGCGACTTAGAGTCGTCCTTATCGCTCTGGAAGCTCGAATCGGTAAAGGACTCCACCTGGAGTTCTCCGTTACCATACACCAAGAACATCTCTTTTGTCCTTCTCAAGTACATGAGAATGTTCTTCACAGCTGTCCAGTGATTCTCTCCAGGATCTGCTTGATTCCTACTCACTACACTTAGTGAGTATGCTACATCGGGTCTGGTACATAGCATCGCGTACATGATAGAGCCTACTGCCGAAGAATAGGGTATCCCTTGCATGCGAGCTCTTTCCAAATCAGTCTTGGGAGACATCTCTTTGGAGAGAGTGAGTCCAGAGATCGTGGTTAAATTCCCATGCTTGGATTCTTCCATACTAAACCTCTTTAGTATGGTGTCAATGTACCTGGATTGGGACAATCCCAATATCCGTTTAGATCTATCTCTATAGATCATGATTCCCAATATGCAGGAGGCATCACCTAGATCTTTCATTGAGAATCTCTGTGATAAGAAGAGCTTGACTGATTGCAGCATAGGAATATCATTTCCTATCAAGAGTATGTCATCCACGTACAATACGAGGAAGACAACCTTACCCTCTGCTACCTTTTTATAGATACAAGGTTCATCTATATTTTTGATGAAGTCAAACTCTTTGACTACAACATCAAAACAGATGTTCCAACTCCGCGATGCTTGCTTTAACCCATAAATGGATTTAAGTAGCTTGCACACCTTTTCGCTGCTCCCACTATCTACGAAGCCCTCTGGCTGAGTCATGTACACGCTCTCTTCTAAATCACCGTTTAGAAAGGCGGTCTTAACATCCATTTGCCAGATTTCGTAGTCATGGTATGCAGCAATGGCAAGTAAGATCCGGATGGACTTAAGCATAGCCACTGGAGAAAAGGTTTCGCCATAATCCACACCTGGTCGTTGACGAAAATCTTTTGCTACAAGTCTAGCTTTGAAAGTCTCAACTTTTCCATCTACACCAAATTTCTTTTTAAAAATCCACTTGCTCCCAATGGGTTTTACCCCTTCAGGAGCATTTTCTAAAATCCATACTTTATTGGTGTACATGGATTCCATCTCAGATCGCATTGCATCCAGCCATTTCACAGAGTCACCACTCGTGATGGCCTGCTCGAAACTAGTCGGGTCATCATCATCCATGATGCAATCCTCGCTACCACCATCAATGAGAAAACCGTAGTATCTCTCAGGTGGACGAGAAACCCTATTAGATCGGCGGAGAGGCTGGGGTTCGTCGGGTACTACTGAATCCTCTGGTTCTACTAAATCTTTAGTTGTAATTTGTGTTTCTGGAACCTCTTCCAGCTCTACCTCTTTGCCACTAATTTCTTTTGCAAGAAATTCCTTTTCCAAAAAAGTTGCATATTGAGAAACAAACACTTTTTGTTCTTCAGCGTGGTAGAAAAAATATCCTTGGGAATTCTTAGGATATCCCACAAATTTACAAAGAACTGATCGTGCCTCGAGTTTGTCCGGATTTTGTCTTTTGACATAGGCCGGACAGCCCCATATCTTAACTTGTTTAAAATATGGTCTCTTCCCACTCCATATCTCATATGGTGTGGTAGGTACGGATTTAGACGGAACTAGATTCAATATGTATATGGCTGTCTCAAGCGCATACCCCCAAAAGGAAATAGGTAACTCAGCTGTACTCATCATTGAACGCACCATATCCAATAGGGTGCGATTCCTTCGTTCCGATACACCGTTGTGCTGTGGTGTATAAGGGGGAGTAAGCTGAGAGAGAATCCCATTCTCTTTTAGATAATCTAGGAACTCACTGCTTAAGTATTCACCTCCTCGATCAGATCGAAGAATCTTAATACTTTTGCCCGTTTGGTTCTCTACTTCGTGCTTATATTCTCTGAATTTCTCAAAAGCTTCAAACTTGTGTTTTATCAGAAATACATGTCCGTATCTAGAGAGATCGTCAGTGAATGTAATGAAGTAGGAATAACCGTTCCTAGCATGCGTAGACATGGGACCGCATACATCACTATGTATCAGTCCTAAGAGTTCTGTAACTCTTTCTCCGTGTCCACTAAACGGAGCTTTGGTCATTTTTCCTTTGAGACATGAATGGCAAGTATCATAAGATGATAATTCGAACGGGTTCAAATATCCATCTTTATGCAACTTAGCCAGTCGTGTCGCATTGATATGACCAAGTCTACAATGCCACAAGAAGGATTCGTTCATATCTGAACTCTTCCTCTTGTGTGTGTTTTGTATATTGAGGACTGTATTTTGATTGAGAATGAATATGCCATTATGTAACGAGCCTGATGCAATCAACTTTTGATTTAGGAAGATGTTCATAACATTATCCTGTACTACAAAATTATATCCTTCTTTACTTAATAAAGAAACTGATATAATGTTGCACATCATGTTCGGTATATAATAACACTCATTCAGAATAAGTGTATTACGACTTGGTAATACAATGTGATATTCGCCAACTGCTTTGGCTACAATACTTGCACCGTTCCCTACTTGAACGGAATGATCACCTTTTCCCAGTTCTCTACCTTTTCGTAGCCCATGTAACAATTTACATATGTGGGATCCTGATCCGGTATCTAATACCCAGAACGTAGAGTGAACTGAGAAACAGTTCTCAATAACTAACACATCTGAAGAAGATGCATCAATATGCATGTTCTTTTGGGCGGCGTGAGAATCCAGACATTCTCCTGTTTCCTGTTCAGTCTTATAACTCTTATAAGAAAGAACGGGTCCAACGTTCCCCTGCTCAGTATAATAAGCGGGTTCAGTCAATACATCCATATTATTATCTTGATTATGGCCTGACATGGTCGCTACCTGGAGAGAGAGAGAAGAAAAACACTTTAGCGTATGCTCTTGCAAGATTAGATTGGTTATTATCTTATCTAATCAGGATGTCTCCCACTGTTTTTATCAAATCTACCTTCAAACCCTAAAAGGTAAGATTAGCCGGGATTAATTACACCCTACAATTTCGTCAATCTTTCAGCCAGATCAGTGTCGTTACTTTGAGGGAGGTTCCCCGTGCTTTCGCACGGACCTAATTAAAGTAAACCTCGTTTTCCCAGAGGCGTAACCCCGTTAACACTTTTTTAGACACCTACTTGAATGACTAATTGTCCTGTGTAAAACTCTCCCAGGAGTAACACTTACTCACAGTGGGTATCGGGATCCAACTATCTCATAGAAGGTATGCAATCTCATTGCAAATTTCAACACTTGAAATTCCCGATAATATTTTTCCCCTAGCGATCTATGACCTTAACTAAGTCAACAAACCATAAATCGCATATCAAGTTCAACCCGTACATTTCCCGATCGAATTAAACCCACCCGTACGACCCTTAACTGAGTCAACAAGGCCGTACGAATACCCTAATCCAATCACATCTCATGTTTTAGCAGATAAACATTACTTAGCTACCATACACTATGCCTTAACTAAGTCAACAAACATAGCACGAATACTAAATAATATCTATCTGAAATGACGGAGGGCTACGCAGGTTTTTCAGAAAACCCTGAGCGTAATGAACTTGATATCGTCGTAGAATCGAGTGTTTTTGAAAAGGAGTGTTTTTGAGGCTTTTCTCATTTTGCTAAAGGGGTCACTCCCGGTGAAGGGATCGTCGGCCCTTTCCTCATCGAACATGTTGGAGATAGTGCCCTCAGAGTCGATTATTGGATCACAGGCACGTGATTGCAATGATTGAGGGAGGACCTATCCCGGTAGGACAGTCTTACTCGAGATGATAGTATGCTATCTGGTTTACCTTTATCATCGTGCACTGCTTTAGGTGACCTGACATGTCGCTATTGCACGTTGATAGAGCCCCTAGGATTCTTGCTTGACTACCGGCAGTATGAGGGCGATCATATACGTGGGAGCTGGTAGTCTATAAGCACATCCTTAAAAGGTCCCTACTCGTAGGAGTTTCGAGACAGGGCATCGATACTCCAGAGTAGACTAGTGTATACATTCGAGACCCCGACGAGGGGCGGTGGCCGGTCTCACAAGCCACTGGTGTCAGTTGGTTCACCTAAGATGTATACAGGTGCTCATTGGGTTATGAGTACACCGGACAGGACTCGCCGGGAACATGCTAGTTGGTCTTATACCTGACGTCAGATAGCAGTTCCCAGGTGACATGTGTACAGGTTAGTTCATCGACCTGGGGATCGTCATTTGTCTCGTGTGAGTTCCCACTGTGCTTTGATTACTACCCTACCACGGCTCAAAGGAGTCGTGCAAACAGGTTTTAGTTGGGTACAGTCCCGAGCCACATGGAGGCAGTGAGCGGATCTTCGGGGGTTCGTCTCTCCCGGTATTGGGGGTGAGGTCGCGCTGTGTCAAGGAGAGCCATTACACGAAGTCCTTGGCCAAGGCAGGAGATTTACTGGTAGGTATTCCAGTAGTATCTCAGGGTGTTCTGGGCTACACTCCAACACGACTTGTACCGCTTTTGGGGGTCTGACTTTTACCAACCCCCTAGGCCCGACATGCGATGCTCATAGACGAACGGACCGGACTGTACGGATATTGTCACTGACAGGCTCAGTAAGGTGTCAGGATGAGTTCACTCATCGACTTCCCTTTTAGTCAATAGCTGGTGGCCCGTCACGTATTGGCTTATACCTCTGACATGCTAGTGGTTAAATCCACAGCCATAGTATTGACGAGTCTTTAGAGTCCACCACACTTTCAGTTACTCAAGTTTCCGGCGAAACGCTGTAGAGGCCGTATGGAGATATGGCAGGGTCCGATCAGATACGTGCGGTATTGCACGGATCAGGATCGGACGGTTTTGTACTAGTGGCCGTATGGTTATATGGCAGGGTCCGATCAGATACGTGCGGTATTGCACGGATCAGGATCGGACGGTTTGTACTAGTGGCCGTATGGTTATATGGCAGGGTTCGATCAGATACGTGCGGTATTGCACGGATCAGGATCGGACGGATATTACTAGCCGGCTTTGGTTTAAGCCGGATCCTAGTTTAGTACAGTGTAGATTTTGTCTCTTTGCATTTGTATCCGGTCGGAATACAGATGCGGGTGTGTATGCACAGTATCGGGGTTTTTCCTGTAATTTATTACGGGACCAGTTTTCTGGAGTTGCCAGTTTGCATTCCGTTCCGGCCGGTTTTCCTTTGTTCTTTCCCGGCCGGACTTTTCTGATGGAGGGGGTTATTTGCAGTTTTGCAAATAACACTTTGTGGAGGACTTATTTGCATAAGGTTTGATATGATAAGCATCTTTGCTTTTCATGCATTTATGAGATTTGATGAGATTAGAAATGAAGTGAGGTTTGATGTTGATTTAGTGATGATTATGTTTTAGGATGTGGTCACCACTTTTGCTTCCTACACTCACCTCCCTCTTGCTATCATATTGTTTTTGCTCCACCATTTTATTCTCACTTGATGAGAGAGTTTTTTTCATGGTTGAGAAAAAGAAAGAGAGAAAGAAAAGAGAAGAAGAGAGTTTCATCTTCATCCTTGAGAGTGTTTCATTTTCTTGATCTCACTTCATGTTATGAAAAATGCAAGCACCATTTTTCTTGTCTTGTTTCCTCCATCATCCACAAATGGCAACAAACCCCAAAAGAGACTATGATTCTACACTACAATTCTACAGCAAATCTTGGACGCGTCGGCTAGCCTACTTCGCGCCCGAGTTGCCTCGGTATTGAGGTGGGAGCCCGTAAAAGTACCCGGCTTCGTGGTGCCCTTTCCGACGAGGAGGAGATGGACGGAGATCCCGCGAGGAGATCGGAGTGGAGATGAAGACCGGAGGACTCGGATCAGTCGGTACATCTCTAACCTTTCCTCTTGTTTGCTTAGACTAGTTTAATGGCACGATCCGGGGTTTAGTGCGCGGTGGTGCCGGTTTGCTAAGTCCGCAAAATTTAAAGTTTATCACCGTTTCCGCGTTTGGCCGTCGGATTGACGGCCGGGGCGCCGCCGTGCACTTACAGTGGTATCAGAGCCTCGCCATTAACTTCGTCTAGCTTTCGTTTGATGTGTTTTGCAGTTCCGATCGACCAAAATTCCAAAAACTCATTTTTACCTCACATCAGTTTTCTGTTAAGAATTTTTGGTGTCTAAAAATTTTTCAGGTGGTCTCAGAATGATGTGCAGGAGATTCTAAGAACTCTGGGAAAATTCGACACTCTGATCTCTCACACAGAGCGCGGATCCGCGGCCCCACCCTTCTATTGGGCCGCGGTTCCGCCGCAATCTTGAGAGTTCAGTGGGCCATCTTTTTCCAGTGGGCTTCAGGGGTGTAATTAGGGGTTTTGGAATATTAAAATTGGGCCCAGGTTTTCTGTGAGTGCTACAGTTTTGATTGGGGGCCACTTGTTAATTTTTGGTCAATCGGAAAATTTTAAACACATTTTTCATAGTATTTACATTATATCTGCGACCGTGAATGTCACTCGATCGGTAAATCCGGTCTAACTGCTATAGCCCGGTTAGACGGATTTGCGAACGTGACTTTCACGTTGATGTTTTGTGTTTATGCTGTGATGTTGCGGATCGGTCGGTGGGGATAGCCTGGATGCAATGCTAGTACTGTGCTGTTGTATTATGTACATTTGATATTGCGGGGCGAGCGTCCGACATGTGGACTGCCGTCACTGCCTGTTTGTATTATTCTTTTGGGGCACGACCTGGTTGCGGTCGATGTACCCGGTGTATGTATATTTTACTTTCTGTACTAGGATTACCCCGCGGTGGGGTGCACGGATGGCCGGGTTCTAGAGGGCAACAAGCCCGCATCTCATGGCATTGAGACGGAGGGGGCTTCACTCTGGGATTGGCGGGCTATTCGCTGCACTCGTAGGGGGTACAGGTTGACCCAGGAGGGGTGCCCAAGTTGCCGGATTCCGTGGAGTGCTGGGTGGTCCATTCACGGAGCTGAAGGGGGCTGCCTCGCTTCAGGTTTTGGCGGGTAACTTGCCGCGCCCGTAGGGGTCTAGGATTTCATTGCACAGGCTATCCACACGACCAGGGGAACGTCGGGTTTCAGTAGTGGCTCTGTGAAACCCGGGGATCCCAGATATCTGTATTGTTTTGTGATGCTGTACATTTCTGTGATGTTGCATTTCTTTTCACGCCTTGAGCGAATATAATATATTGGTATATATATTAGTAGATGTTGTATATGTTTTTCATCCGTGCTAGTCTAGTCCCCGCTCTGCCGTTAGTAAGCTAACCTAACGGGTGATGACGGGACCCAGTGGCGAATGCGGATGGCATATACGTACGTCAGTATATTTTCGTTCTTTATTGGTGTGATCAATTGATGGGACTGCATTGATTTGGATCAATGCAAGTTAAAACAAACCTATTCTGATGTTGTTGGAACACTTTTCAAAAAGCTGTTATTGCAAGGACGTTCACTTTTGTTTTGCATCGTGGTATTCAGTTGGAATATCCTGCTCCTCAGTCGACGAGGCAAGGGCCGAGATCCCTTCACCGGGAGTGACCCCTTGGACAGAAGTTTTGCGTCAGGGCATTAACTTCACTATAGCCGATTACTTTTGCTTTGCATCGCGGTATTCATTTGGAATATCCTGCACCCCATTCTACGGGGAAAGAGCCGAGATCCCTTCACCGGGAGTGACCTCTTTAGTAAAGGTTTTCGTCACTATATTTTCTAAAAAGCTATCCGTTCCTTCAACGATATCAAGTTCATTACGTTAAAGGTTTTCGCCAGAAACCATTCGTAGCCCTCCGTCGTTTCATATGGGTAGTCAATAGTATTCAAGCTGTGTTTGTTGGCCTTAGTCAAGGCACAGTGTTTGGTAGCTATTGGATATTCATATGCTGCATAGATAGATGTGTTAGTTTGGGACAGTCGTATAGCCTTGTTGGCCCTAGTCAAGGGCTTGTACGGGTGGGTTCAAATCAACCTGGACAATGACGGGTAGAACTTGACATGTGACTTATGATTTGTTGGCCTTAGTCAAGGTCATAAGAGCATGGGGTAAAAATCACATCGGGAGTTTCAAAAGAACTGAAACTTGCCAGATATGCGCATACCTTCTGGAGTGTGATAGCGTGAGCGGATTCCGTCACGTTGTCATGCAATGATAGTTGGATCCCGATTCCCACTGATGAGTTGGTTTACTCCTCGGGTGACCCCGACTAATTCTTCTTTCAGGTTTGGAGGAGAATTTGAGGTACAGTAGGAGGTTTCCTGATTAGAAAAAGTGATAACCATTCTGATCTAGGATAGAGTGCACGCTGAGTGTTTCTTTTCTCTCTCTCTCTGGCAGCGACCATTGACCCGACCCTAGACTATGACTCAGTGACCAAGTTGACCGAACCTTCTTAACACTGGCTTTTGGATTGTCAGAGTTGCAGACCTCATTGCCACTCCTACTTTTACCCTTTTCTCCAGGACACCCCGTATTACTACGAACGTCCACTTCCATTGGACAAAAACCATCGTATGGTTAGATACGAACTCAAAGGAATTCGAGGATGGTTTCTGGTTCTGGAGAAAACGGATAGGATTATTCAGTTGTCTTTTCCCTTTTACCTTCTCTCAAGTTGTGAGTACTCCTTGGTTTAGGAGATAGTACACCTATTACGCAAATTGGATAGTCTTCTTCCAAACCTTAGGCTGGTGCCGACCGGTAGGGTATGAAGAAAACCAATTAGCCTAAACGGTGTACAGAAGGTATTAAGATTAAGACAAAGCAAGGGATTAGTAAGAGGGCAAAGTAAATTGCGACTGATATTCACGACCAAACCAAGTATTTCTTCGCCAATCCTAAATCACCTTTGTATTTCTCCAGGACACTCCGTATCACTACGAAGATCCACGGTTTATTGGATACTCCATCGTATGGTTATATACGAACTCGAAAGGAACTTGTTCCAGTTCGGGGATGGATCCTGGTTCAGGAGAAATAGGAATAAAGTACATTCAGGTGTCTTTTATCTTCACCTTCTCTCGCGTTGCGAGTGCTCCTAGGATTAGGACAGTACACCCCTTATGCCTTTTGGATAGTCTTCTTCCAAACCATAGGCTGGTGCCGAACGGTAGGGAAGGAAGAAAACCATTTGGCTTAAAGGGGTGTACAGAAGGTAATGACTAAAGACATATAAAGGGATTTGGAGAGGTGGCAAAGAATTATACGGTTATAGTTGTGAATCTGGATAATGGAAGAGGCATTACTAGGAATACCAGGATACCCCATCGAAACATTTCAATGTTTCAGGTTCACTGTGTACTGTTAAAAGAAAACTGATTTCCCAATTAGTCTTTACTCCAGGGTATGTATTTACCAGGAATGATTCTCACATCTGTATGGTTTTACAGATGATGAGTGGGAGTAAGTCATTGGGAATTGGGTGATCATCCTCATTATATCGGGATTCGTTGTAATCGGTGATATTTGAGGAGATCACCTGGGCTGTTTGCCGGTCGGCAAATATTTGGTTTTGAATATCCGCTGTTGTGCACCAATTTCAAATTGATATATCTGTACGTCTATTTTCATAGAGTGAGATATACCTTTTGATATTATGTCGATGACATTTACCTATATCAGTGGATGGTTAGGTAAGGAGCATTAAACAGCGGTGTAATTCTTCTTAACCATAAGTACAGTTTTCAACCTACGACACACAGTGAAAGAGTTGTTAGACTCAGCGGACTTATACAGAGTATTGTATGTTGTCCAGTGTCCATTAGGACAGAGGGGTTGGTACTTATACTATATTCTGTTTACTTTTAACTTCTCTACTTCTTAGACATGTGTTTCGTAGAAACACAGGGTCTAAGTTTTGAGGAGTTATAGGTATTTGAATAGAGTAGAGAACCAGGTGTAGCAAGTATCGGGATTCTTCAAAGTGATCGAAGATGTAGATACTTGTGTATGGTATTCAGTTGATAGTAATGATAAAGAGAAATTACTTCTCTTTCAGGTTACTCATAATTGGAAGCATTCCTAAGTTGAGTAACGCTGATCGGCCTCTGTCCATTTAGTTGACATGCACTGGAGACAGCTGCATGATTTGAATCTGGTTAAATTAAATCAGTGCCTCTGGTTCTATATTGGATATAGTACAGTTCATATCTTAACATTGTTAAGGTACGGGGAGTTGTCCGGCTTATGATTAAAACCAGACTCTGGATAACTCAAGGCACGTTTCTGTAATGGCTGTTTGTGGGTTGACCCAGGCTATGACGAGGGTTGACTTTCTACCATCTGGCAGATCAATAGAAATATTGTTCTAGACTCGCCACAGTTTTATTAAAAATGGATTTTTTCAAAAACAGTAGTGGGAGTATGGTAGAACTGGAAGTCATTCCAGAACCGCGAACGATTACTGAAGATTTGATAAGGAACCTAAAGATTCAATCTGATTTGACATTCCATTGGCCACTCCGCAGATACGGTGGGTAACTTCAGGCACCCGAGAGGTACTCCGGTAGCCTCAAGGACGGTGACAGGGAAGTTCTTGTTTACCCACACTTGTCATTGCTGTTGTTCCAGGCCGCGAGACCCGGCAGGAGGATGAGTATAGCGTCGTTCTGAACTAGCTTCAGAAGTGCACGTCTATATGGCTCTGGCAGAGGGTTGTCGTAGTCAGTGGGAGCAGCGGAAGCATTGGTGGACATCAGGCTTATGTCTATTTATAGACTAAAGCAGATGTAGCGGAGATAGATCATCCATTTCTGATGTGACAGTCATAGGTTTGACGTCATCAGAATAGGGGATGGATCTGTTGAGAAGGTAGTAGGAAGTGACATTCCTATACTACGATCGGTTATACTTTGGTCGTCACACAGTGGTTTCTCCACACAGGACTTGGATATTATATCAGACATTCTGGTTACTAGATCTATGGTTTTAGATCTAGATTTGGGTGGTTTCCTAATCTGGGTACCTTGACAGCATTCTATGAGTATTTAGAATGGACGACTCCTGGCACGGTAGTACACCTGCAGGTAATGGAGTCACCCTCTCTAAAGGTGTCTTATAGACTAAAAGGGAGAGGGATACTCATGATTGGCAGATCACTTGCTTAGGCAATTGAGTCAATCATGAGATGTCAAGTACCACACCAGATGTTGTTCTTGCACTACATGCAATAAGTTGATATTGATCCAATCCTGGAGAAACCGTCGGAAGCAGTTTTAGAACATAAGTGGATGTTCTAGGGATATGATAACGACAGCCTCATTCGAGAGACAGTTATCATTCCAGGCTTCCAAGGTGACCTGGACGACAAGGAGGTTGTCAGAGTTATAGTTATCCTTCTGACGAGGGGCAGTATTTTGGACAGATGGTCCAAGGTGATACTGAGGGTGGCATGGCGCAGGATACTGATTAAGTTCAGTTGACGATACAGTCTAAGAAGTTTGGATTTGGAGTTCATTTATGAGCTAGGTCCCATCAGACATCCAGACACTCTAAGACAGGTATTGCTCATTTCGGGAGATGGCTTTCTCCGCGAACTTGAGATATAGAGAGACATAGAAAGAAACACCAGAGCGGATCCACTCACTGAGGCTATTCCTCGAACGCAATAGTTTCGCAAACGAGCTTTGTGAGACTGACAAGTAGAGGAGTTGGGTGTTCGGTATCACACAGGCTGTGAGTATGCGACATCGCAATAATTAGCCTTGAGTGCAAGTGGGAGATTGTTGGAGATAGTGCCCTCAGAGTCGATTATTGGATCACAGGCACGTGATTGCAATGATTGAGGGAGGACCTATCCCGGTAGGACAGTCTTACTCGAGATGATAGTATGCTATCTGGTTTACCTTTATCATCGTGCACTGCTTTAGGTGACCTGACATGTCGCTATTGCACGTTGATAGAGCCCCTAGGATTCTTGCTTGACTACCGGCAGTATGAGGGCGATCATATACGTGGGAGCTGGTAGTCTATAAGCACATCCTTAAAAGGTCCCTACTCGTAGGAGTTTCGAGACAGGGCATCGATACTCCAGAGTAGACTAGTGTATACAGTCGAGACCCCGACGAGGGGCGGTGGCCGGTCTCACAAGCCACTGGTGTCAGTTGGTTCACCTAAGATGTATACAGGTGCTCATTGGGTTATGAGTACACCGGACAGGACTCGCCGGGAACATGCTAGTTGGTCTTATACCTGACGTCAGATAGCAGTTCCCAGGTGACATGTGTACAGGTTAGTTCATCGACCTGGGGATCGTCATTTGTCTCGTGTGAGTTCCCACTGTGCTTTGATTACTACCCTACCACGGCTCAAAGGAGTCGTGCAAACAGGTTTTAGTTGGGTACAGTCCCGAGCCACATGGAGGCAGTGAGCGGATCTTCGGGGGTTCGTCTCTCCCGGTATTGGGGGTGAGGTCGCGCTGTGTCAAGGAGAGCCATTACACGAAGTCCTTGGCCAAGGCAGGAGATTTACTGGTAGGTATTCCAGTAGTATCTCAGGGTGTTCTGGGCTACACTCCGACACGACTTGTACCGCTTTTGGGGGTCTGACTTTTACCAACCCCCTAGGCCCGACATGCGATGCTCATAGACGAACGGACCGGACTGTACGGATATTGTCACTGACAGGCTCAGTAGGGTGTCAGGATGAGTTCACTCATCGACGTCCCTTTTAGTCAATAGCTGGTGGCCCGTCACGTATTGGCTTATACCTCTGACGTGCTAGTGGTTAAATCCACAGCCATAGTATTGACGAGTCTTTAGAGTCCACCACACTTTCAGTTACTCAAGTTTCGGGCGAAACGCTGTAGAGGCCGTATGGAGATATGGCAGGGTCCGATCAGATACGTGCGGTATTGCACGGATCAGGATCGGACGGTTTTGTACTAGTGGCCGTATGGTTATATGGCAGGGTCCGATCAGATACGTGCGGTATTGCACGGATCAGGATCGGACGGTTTGTACTAGTGGCCGTATGGTTATATGGCAGGGTTCGATCAGATACGTGCGGTATTGCACGGATCAGGATCTGACGGATATTACTAGCCGGCTTTGGTTTAAGCCGGATCCTAGTTTAGTACAGTGTAGATTTTGTCTCTTTGCATTTGTATCCGGTCAGAATACAGATGCGGGTGTGTATGCACAGTATCGGGGTTTTTCCTGTAATTTATTACGGGACCAGTTTTCTGGAGTTGCCAGTTTGCATTCCGTTCCGGCCGGTTTTCCTTTGTTCTTTCCCGGCCGGACTTTTCTGATGGAGGGGGTTATTTGCAGTTTTGCAAATAACACTTTGTGGAGGACTTATTTGCATAAGGTTTGATATGATAAGCATCTTTGCTTTTCATGCATTTATGAGATTTGATGAGATTAGAAATGAAGTGAGGTTTGATGTTGATTTAGTGATGATTATGTTTTAGGATGTGGTCACCACTTTTGCTTCCTACACTCACCTCCCTCTTGCTATCATATTGTTTTTGCTCCACCATTTTATTCTCACTTGATGAGAGAGTTTTTTTCATGGTTGAGAAAAAGAAAGAGAGAAAGAAAAGAGAAGAAGAGAGTTTCATCTTCATCCTTGAGAGTGTTTCATTTTCTTGATCTCACTTCATGTTAAGAAAAATGCAAGCACCATTTTTCTTGTCTTGTTTCCTCCATCATCCACAAATGGCAACAAACCCCAAAAGAGACTATGATTCTACACTATAATTCTACAGCAAATCTTGGACGCGTCGGCTAGCCTACTTCGCGCCCGAGTTGCCTCGGTATTGAGGTGGGAGCCCGTAAAAGTACCCGGCTTCGTGGTGCCCTTTCCGACGAGGAGGAGATGGACGGAGATCCCGCGAAGAGATCGGAGTGGAGATGAAGACCGGAGTACTCGGATCAGTCGGTACATCTCTAACCTTTCCTCTTGTTTGCTTAGACTAGTTTAATGGCACGATCCGGGGTTTAGTGCGCGGTGGTGCCGGTTTGCTAAGTCCGCAAAATTTAAAGTTTATCACCGTTTCCGCGTTTGGCCGTCGGATTGACGGCCGGGGCGCCGCCGTGCACTTACAGAATAAGGTGCAGGATATATCATATATACCGCTGTGCAAAGCAAAACTCTAAAAGCAATCAAAAGACAAACCGAGTTTTGTAGCATCTGCCAGTTTCGCTAAAGAGGTCACTCCCGGTGAAGGGATCTCGGCTCTTTCCTCATCAAATAAGGTGCAGGACATATCATATATATCACTGTGCAAAGCAAAACAGTAGCTACCCTTTTTATAAAGTTTTGATTCTACAACATCTTTAGGTTTCTTTTCTTTTTATTAATCTCATTAATAAAAATCCCATCAGTTTATGCTTCCTAACCATCACAGAAGAAATGAAAGCAGTAATATTTATATATCAGTATATATATATATAGTATAAGCATTCGTCTCAGGCAGTAATATGATCTCATCACAGAACATTGCAGCAGAAGAACATATATGAAATATTGGATATACTAGGACGTCCGTGTTTTCAAGACGAGCCTGTATAAAACACGGATTCCACGGTCGCGACGAATAGCCAAACCCACATCCCAAGACCCCTACGAGAGCGGCAAGTAACACTGCCAATTCTAGGGTTAGGAGACCCGGTCTCGACTCCTCGAGATGGCCTCCTACTGGACCCTAGAACCCGGTTACTTGTGCTCCCCTCCTTGGGTCTACCTAATGCGGAAAAGTAAATAATATACACCGGTGACATCAACCTCAACCTGGAAGTGCCCCAAATAAAAGAATATTACATTACAAATGAATTTTACATGAATGAAAATAAAAACCCTCATCTCACATAAAACCCCCGGCTATTCAGAACGCGACGATCCAATATAACATATCACAGCAACACATAATATCACATATCATCAACGTAATTAAATATGCGCATCCCAATTGTCGTTGACATATAGCAACGAAACCGGCGATATCACATATTACTCTTACGGTCACAGAAAAGAAAGTGTAAAACTACAACATTTGGAATCCACAATCACTTTAGACATCGTAAATCCGAAATATCACATACTTCGCATTTCATGCCTAACTCTATGAATTCCACATATTATATCACATTCCAGATAAATAGATAGTATTAAACTTTTTGAACAGATAATCAAATACCCAAAATTTCCTAAAGTGCTCAACACTTGAGCGGAGTTCAAATAATCCCAGAATATGTCACAATACCGGTGATCCAGCCGTAGAAGGGTCAAGCCAACGCCTCACATGTGGCACGCCGTACTGCCCCAAACCCGAAGGTTCAAAAGGCGGTTCAAGACGGTCACATAATCGAGTTAAGGTTTGTTGTCTTCTAGAGGGTCCACCGCTTAACTTGTACAATTTTTCCGAAAGATTTAAACCCGATAAAAATTCAACACTTGAAAGTTTACCGTGCCGGGATAAAGTGGGTTAATGATATCCGTTCAAAGAGTTTAACAGTTTCTAAATATCCGGAAATAAAAACGAATTTAAATATTCCGATCGAATCTACTATTACAAAACAAACCCCTGAATACTCAACACTTAAGTCACTTTAAAAATACCCAGAAGTATCAACAAGCACCTACGGATATTACCATGAAAACCACGTATCACAATTCCAAAATTCCGCCGCGGAACCGCCGCGGGAAGCAGGTTCCCGCCGCGGTTCCGCCGCGGTTTAGTGGATTTGTGGGCCCGTGTTTCATGGTAATTCTTAGAATTCCCTGCAGATTTTTTAAGGTATTTTTAATTCAGAAAAATCCCAGTTTTTGAAAAATTTCCAGAGAGGGGGTAAATTTTGTCGGTTTGGGTTCGATCGGAGTTTTAACTTCGTAAACACGACGCCTAATGCTCTAGCTAGGCTCTGATACCACTGTAAGGTTCCTAGGCACTCTTGTGAAGGTTCATAAGGCTTCAAACATGCCCGGATAAAAATTTAGACGTGCCGAACAATCCAAAGACAGGATCTTTGCTAGATTATTAGGGTTAAGCATGCAAGATAACATCTTTTTATCTAAGTGTGAGGGATTACAACCTTTGTAGTCCGCTCCTTCGCTTCACAAGCTCCGAGTAGAAGTCCCTTCGCCATGATCCTCGATTCCCCAGACTCAAGAGAGGCTCCACGACTCGAACGATCCATGCTAGCTTGAAGTGTTCCAAATCTCCGATGATCTACGTCGAAGTTTCAATAACTCAAGCTTTCTCACTCTAAAGAGATGAACACACTAATCTCATGGGCTAGATGAGATGAGGATGAAGAGTAGTATTTATGCTTTCTTTTTAATTCACTTTCTCACAATTTATCTTCACAAATGGAATTTCTAGTGAGCTCAAAATCAAGAGAGAAGAAGAAGATAATGGAAAATGATAATGATAATTCCTTTTGTGATGAATAGAAATAAAAGTATATGATTGATGTATCAACCATGGTCAAGGATGAGTGGCTAATAATGTGTAGAGAATAAACTAGAGTTAGGGTTTGGTTAGGTCAAGTTATAAGTCATGCAAAAATATCAACCATAATATCTTAAGCATGACAAAAACAAAGTTTCTAGAAGGTGCAAGAAGAAGCTAACCCTAATCAAACCCTAATCCCTTTTAATCATCCTTAAACATGTTTAATAATAAATCATATCATGTCACAATAATATATATCACATATATATTATATATTTGCAACAAAAGAAAATAATACATTTAACATATATCGCATATATATCAATGTATCATCCAGTGAGAAAATGAAATAATAAAGCGAGCCAATATTAGATAATGTAATACATTATATCATATATATTATTATACATTAAATCATCGAATCAACACTTGATCCGACGATCCGGCTATATCGAATATTACCGACTAATATATCATGTACCGATTCATCGAATCAACACTTGATCCGATGACCCGGTTCATATCTAAATATCGCGAGAATATAATACGGTATCTCATATCGCATTATTCTCGGTCCTGCATATATCACATATGTGCCTCTACTCCGTTTCGCCTGAGCCAAGAAACCTCTGTGTAGGACTCTAAAGAATCGTCAATACGCCGGTAGCAGGTGATGATCATATCAAACACCCACAAGCTGCAAGCGGTCAGCTAAACGTAACAGCCACCCAGGTATTGAGCGATCATAAGATCAACAAGCTAGCATGTGCGTTCTCCTGTGAATCCAATCAGTAACACTCCCGTACAGTCCGGTCTGTTCGTCTGATATGTCACATATCAAGTCTAGGGGTGGTAAACGTCAGACCCCAGTAACCGATAAGTCGTGTCGATGTGTGGCTCATAACGGGTCGAGAAACTACTAGTAACACTTACCAGTAAATCTCTATATCAGCCCTGGCCAGGGACTTCCAGTTATAGCCAATCGAACACAGCACAACATCAACTCCCTATACCGGGAGAGACGAATCCCCTCCTATCGCTTATTGCCTCCATGTGATTCGGGACTGTACCCATAAGCCTCCGTTTTGCACGCCCTCTTGGACGTGGTAAGGTGGAAATCAAAGCACAGTGGGAATCACACAAGACTCTATGACGATCTCGGGTCTACAGACTACCCTGTACCAGTGTCACCAGAGAACTGCCATCTGACGTGTGGTATATCACCATCTGGGAGTTCTCGGCGAGTCCGTCCAGTGTACCCAGTCTCCACTGAGCACCCGTACACCATCTCTGATGTCAAACACCGATGGATATGGGATCATCCATCGCCCATCATATGGGTCAAGATGCGTATACGCTAGTCTACTCTGGTGTATCGATGCCCTGTCTCGATATACCCTCGACTAGGAACAGTTATAGGATGTACTCATCGACTACTATTTCCCCACTAGTATGATCTCATCATAATCCCAGTAGTCGAGTACAGATCCTAAGGGCTTTATCAACATGTGAGAGAAAAACAGTAAACCAATACAAGTCAACATGTTAAGATAAAGTGAAACCAAATAGCATACTATCATGACGAGCAAGAAAGTCCTCTCTGTATATATCTCAGCATCCATCATAATATACATCATATGTACAACAATGGCCTTTAGGGCATATACATAACTAACATAATATTCTTTTAATTAGGGCACTTCCAGGTTGCGGAAGATGTCACCCTTTGTATATTATTTACTTTTCCGCACTAGGATAGACCCAAGGAGGGGAGCACAAGTAACCGGGTTCTGGAGTCCAGTGGGAGACCAACTCGAGGAGTCAAGTCCGGGTCTCCTAACTCTAGAATTGGTAGGGTTGCTTGCCGCTCTCATAGGTGTCTAGGGGTGTGGGTTTGGCTATTCATCGCGACCGTGGAATCCGTGTTTTATACTGGCTCGTATTGAAAACACGGACGTCCTAGTATATCCAATATTTCATATGATTCTTCTGCTGTGATATCTGTGATGTGATCATTTGATGTTCTGTGATAGATACTGTATATAGTATATATGATATATTATATAGACGTTACTTATGTTTTACACCCGCGCTAGCCCTGCCCCGCTCTGCCGTTAGTTACCTAACCTAACGGTGCACGAGGGGACATCGAGGCGAATGCGGATGGCATAAGTGTACGTCGTATTTATCTGTGATGTTTAGGTGACTTAAATGATGGTACTTCATTAATGTGATTAATGATAGAAAAGAAACCTAAGATGTTGTGGAATCGAATTTCAAAATTAAAACAGGTAGCTACAGTTCTTGCTTTGCATCGCGGTGTTCCTTGTAGAACATCCTGCACCTTATTCGATAAGGAAAGGACCGAGATCCTTTCACCGAAGTGACTCCTTTAGCAATAACTGGCAGATGCTACAAACTCGGTTTGTTTTTTATTGCTTCTATAGTTTCTGCTTTGCACAGTGATATATATGATATATCCCGCACCTCATTCGACGAGGAAAGGACCGACGATCCCTTCACCGGGAGTGACTCCTTTAGCAAAACTAGAAAAGCCTCAAAAACACTCCATTTTAAAATCATTTGATTCTACAACGATATCAAGTTCGTTACGCAATAGGTTTTCAGAAAAACCTGTCGTAGCCCTCCGTCATTTCAGATAAGTACTAGTTAGTATTCGTGCTGCGGTTGTTTGGCCTCCGTCAAGGCGTAGTGTACGGTAGCTAACTAGTGCTTATCTGCTAGCATATGATGCGATTGGATTAGGGTATTCGTACGGCGTTGTTTGGCCTCCGTCAAGAGTCGTGCGGGTGGGTTTAATTCAATCAGGAAATGACGGGTTGAACTTGACTAGCGGACTATGGGTTGTTTGGCCTCCGTCAAGGTCATAGCACGCTAGGGGCAAAATATTATCGGGAATTTCAAGTGTTGAAATTTGCAATTAGATTGCATACCTTCTATGAGATAGTTAGATCCCGATACCCACTGCGAGTAAGAGTTACTCCTGGGAGAGTTTTACACATTACAATTAGCCGATCAAGTAGGTGTCTAGAAAGGTGTCAACGGGGTTACGCCTCTAGGAAAACGAGGTTTACATTAATTAGGTTCATGCGAAACCACGGGGGACCTCCCTCAAAGTACCGACACTGGCCTGGCTGAAAGATTGGCGAACTTGTAGCGTGTAATTAATCCCGGCTAGTCTTTCCTTTTAGGATTTGAAGGAAGATTTGATAAAAACAGTGGGAGCCATCCTGATTAGATAAAATAATAACCAATCTGATCTTGCAAGAGCGCACGCTGAGTGTTTTCTTCTCTCTCTCTCCAGGTAGCGACCATATCACGCCTTAATAAAGATAATAAAACGGATATATTGACGGAACCCGCTTGTTATACTGAGCTGGGGAACTTTGGTCCCGCTCCAACTTATAATTGTTATAAGACAGAGCAGGAAATTGGGGAATACCAGATTTCCCATGCCGCC
The DNA here is from genome assembly GCA_030015575.1 of Agapanthus africanus. Taxonomy (NCBI): domain Eukaryota; kingdom Viridiplantae; phylum Streptophyta; class Magnoliopsida; order Asparagales; family Amaryllidaceae; genus Agapanthus; species Agapanthus africanus. The sequence continues at coordinate 377,154,023 of JASDDO010000031.1, read as the reverse complement.
CAAACGAAGAAAGTGCATATGATGCATCTTCTTTGGGTGTGTTCGTTACAAAGAACTGTTTCTCTGTATCCTTTACGTCCTGGGTATATGATACCGGATCAGGATCCCGCATATGTAATATGTTACATGGGCTACAGATAGGTAAAGAACTGAGAACGGGTGATAAGTTTCATGAGGCAGAAAACGGGGCAAGAGTTGCAGCCAAGTCTGTCGGTCACTGTCACCCTGTATTACCAATACATCGATTCTGAACGAATGTTATTAGATACCGAACCTGATATACAAAATCATATCAGTCTCTTTATTAGTAAAGAAATGATAAAATTTTGTATTGTTGGATAATGTTTTGAACATTTCCTATATCAAAAGTTAATCGGTTCAGGCACGTTATCTAAAAGCATTGATGTTCTAAATCAAACTACAGTTCTTAGTATATAGAACACACACAAGAGGAAGAGTTCAGAAATGAACGGATCCTTCTTGAGGTATTGTAGACTAGGTCAAATCAATGCGACCCGACTAGCTAAGTTACATTTAGATGCATATTTAAATCAGTTTGAATTTACATCTTGTGAAACTTGCCAGTCATGTCACAGAGATAAGATGACCATAGCTCTGTTTACTGGAAACAGAGAAAGAGTTAGTGAACTCTTGGGATGATACATGTTGATGTATGCAGGTCCCCAGTCTACACATGCCAAGACCGGTTCTTTGTACTTCATTACATTCTCTGATAATCTCTCGAGATTCAGACATATGTTCCTGTTGAAACACAAGTCCAAACCTTTTGAGATATTCACAGAATATAAGTTAGAAGTAGAGAACCAAAATACGGGTATAAGTTTTATGTCCTTTGATGTGTTCGAGGAGGAGAATACTTGTGCATGGAATTCCTGGACTATTCTAATGGAAAATGAGATTCTCTCTCAGCATTACTCCTCCGTATACACCATAGCACGATGGTATATCGGGGCGGAGCAATCACACCCTATATGATAAGGTGTGCTCTATGATGAGTACTACTGAGTTACCTATTTCCTTTAGGGAGTTACGCACTTATGAAGTTGCATACCTATTGAATAGGGTTCCAATCAAATCAGCTGCCTACCGCTTCATATGTGATATGGAAAGGGAAGAGCCCGTATCTTAAGTTAGTTAAGATTTGGGGTTGTCCAGCCTATGTCTAAAAAGAAAAATCTGGACAAGCTCGAGGCAAGGTCAGTTATGTAGAACTGGAAAGGTTCCAGCTATACAATCTAAAGCTGATGATTTGGTAGAACCAAAGCATTCAATAGAATCCAACGAACCTCAGCCTCTCCGCCGATCTAGTAGGGTTCCTCACCCATCTGAGAGATACTTCGGTTTCTCTATGACAGTGGGAGCGAGGAATGCATCATGAGATGATGACCCAACTAGTTTCGAGCTGGCCATCAAGAGTGGGACTCTGTAAGAATGGCTGGATGCTTAGCGATCTAAGATGGAATCCTTATACACCAACAAAGTATGGACTTTGGTTGCTATATCTGAAGGGTTAAATCCCCATCAGGAGCAAGTATATCTTGAGAAGATTACTTGGTGTACATGGAAAAGTTGAGACTTTCAAAGCTAGACTTGTTAAAGGTTTTTGTCATCAACCAGGCGTGGAAATCGATAAAACCTTTTCCAGTAGCTATGCTTAAGTCCATCCAGATCCTACTTGCCACGGCTACATACCATGACTATGATATCTGGCGGTTGGGTGCCATGACTGCTTTTCTAAATGATGTTTTAGAAGAGAACGTCTATAAGTACACAGCCAGAGGGCCTCGTAGACAGTGGGAGCAGCGGAAACGTGTGCAAGATGTTTTATGTGATAAAGCAGGCATCGCGGAGTTGGAACATCTGTTTTGATGAGTTAGTCAAACAGTTTGACATCATCAAAATGGTAGATGAACCTTATATGTACAAAAAGGTAGTAGGGAGTATGGTAGTGATCCTTGTAGAGTACATGGATGACATACTCTTGATAGGGAAGGAGTTTCCTATACTACGCTCGGTCAATCTCCGCTTATCACAAGGATTCTCCATATAGGATCAAAGTGATACCTTCTAAATCTTGGGTTTTGGATCTATGAGATAGATCTAAATGGATATTAGGATACTCACTAGTTGTAGTGAGATGGTATCAATTGGTCCTGGGGAGAATCACTGGAAGGGTTCCAGGGTGATAAGGACGACTGAATGTCAGTCACAGGCATTGTCTTTACCCTCAGTTAAGGGATGGTATGTTGGAAGAGTTCCAAGCTAGATACCGTGGCATACTAGACGATAAAGGCTGGATATATCGCTACTTAAGATGCTGCCAAATAGGCAGTCTGGATATATATTTGTTCATGAGATGAACTTAGTTCCTCCCATTGTGTGACAATGGAGTTGTGGCTTATGCCAAGGAACGCTCGTCCCATCAGTGATCCAGAAATATTCTAAGGCAGTATCACCTGTTCATGGAGATAGTTGATCTCCAGGGTGATCGAGGTTAGGAGAGCGGACTCAGAGGATAACACGGCGGATCCACTCACGAAGGCCTATTCCCAGAGAGAGACTTTTATGGGATGGTTGAGTATGAGATACTACAACCACTGCTATAGATGGCCCTAGTGCAAGTGGGAGATTGTTAGTTATATGTATGCCCTAGAGGCCATTACTATACATAGGATGTATATTGTAGTGGATGCTTGGACATATATAGGGAGGACTTTCTTGCTCGACATGATAGTATGCTATCTGGTTGCTCTTTATCTTAACATGTACACTGATTGTCTCTCTGTTACATGTTGGTAAAGCCCTTAGGATGTGTACTTGACTACCTGGACAATGATGCGGATCATACTAGTGGGGACATGGTAGTCCATAAGTACATCCTTCAAGGTCCCTAGTCGTGGGTGTATCGAGACGGGGCATCGATATACTAGAGTAGACTTCAAAGGAGAGTTATCTTTCAGGTTTTCAAAATCTAAACATAAGATTTAGGTATTCCTATTTTTCCAAACAAAAGCCGTCGAATGTTGAATCAGAGTTCTTCCACAATCTAACTTGACAAAAAAGTTTTTATATTTTTTTGGAAATTTTTCGATTTTTGTGGGTTTTTAATAAGGTATGCAAATGCAAAATATACAAATGAATGCGAAGGAAGAGAGCTTACCGAGCACACCCCCAAACTTAAACTTGACAGTGCCCTCACTGTCAGGCTATACCAAGAGGGTCAAAATTGCCGGCGCTCCCTAAAAACAAATTATATACAACAAAGAAAACAAAAAATATATACAAAAAAGGTGTCCCCCCCAAACTTAAGTAAAACAGTGTTTCCATTGTTAAGCGTTGAAATTCAGGATTAGGGGGGAAAGAGAACAGTATCCATCTATACAAGGCCTTACACAGGCCAAAAGTTAACACCAACCATTCAAAGATTTTATCGCTATAATGTACCGGTTGGTGGAAGAAGGCGTAGAGAAAAGAGATGGAGAATACGCGAGACCATATGCGGAGAGAAGCGGAATATGGTCTTGGTATATGAGAGGAAGAAGAATGGCAGAAGGGAAAAAGAAGTGGAATACGAACTTGAGGGTGCAAATGGAGTAAATAGATTAGCACAATTTGTGATGAGCGATGTGTGAAAAGTGATTGTGCTAATATATTTACTCGTCGAGAATTTGGGTCGAATCCCTCAAGATTCGTAAGAAACCATGGGTACGCCGAACTTGGTAAACCAGACATATGAAATGTAAGTGATACGGGTTCTTGCAAGGTCGGAACGATGGAAAGAATGGAGGGAAGTGATCGAGGAGGGTTATCGGTTAAAGGTTCAGGAGGGTGTACACAGTCAGTGGAAGGAATAGGATGAATTGGAAAATCCGACTCATCAATTAAAACTGTTTCATCCTCAGTACTATCCTCAATATTCTCCTCAAAATTTATCTCATCCATGCCTTTATCATCAATATCAAGACGCATATGAAGTTCGGGAAAAACAGTTAAAGACTCGGGATGATGATTTGAAGAGATAAACTCAGCCAAATCTACGGTTTCATCCTCCAAAATGTTCCCAGCGTCAATATCCTCAATCAAGTGAAAATCAAAATTCTCCGACACCTCAACAAAAGCATGGATATCAATCGATTCTGGTTCTAAGATGGAGGTGTAGAGGTCAAAAGGATTGGGATTGGTTTCACTTGGAGGGGACCCTTCACAATCAGGTAAATCAAATACTACGAAGTCGCACAACTCATTCATCATTCATCATTCTATCTTCAATTGATAAATCTTGTGGGATACTCGATAGATTTTCAAAACAGGAGTTGTGGGATTCAATTTGGGACGGGTAGGTTTGATTTGGAAGGGGGTATATCTCACTCTCTCCACTCAAATTCACAGCCTGTCCTGCCGCCTCATCATACATTGAAAAATTAGGAGCTAGTTGAAAACTAGCTACCGGATCACTAGGTTGTATGAGGGCGGCCATGGACGCATTCAAATCCATCGTCTGTTGTGAAGCTACCCTAAATTCTTCCAAGGACTGTTCTAAGCTAGACATAGGTTGTGATGGGGTTTCAGTAAAAGATGCGAAGTTGGTTGGATACTGGAAACCCCCAAATGGCTATGTAGAAGCAATGTCTAGGGAAGGTGCAAAAGTAGGGCAGGATTGGTAGGAATGGACAGGAGTGGGATCAACATTGGGATAAGAAGGTGAATGGAATTGTTGATCCCGAGAATTCGAAGTGGTGAAAGGAGTGAAAGATCGGCTACGGGATTGTTCAATATGTTCAGCAAGAGACATAGGTCCGGTGGCTACAACTGGACTTTCAAAAGGGGTATCAACGCAAGAAGGGGTGAATGTTTGAAATGGTTGATACAAAGTGGATTGCGGGGTCCAGTTGTTTGTCCTAGACGCGTCTATCCGATCTTTCAAGGAAATTTTTGGCATGGAGGGGTCGTTCGAAGTTCGACCAAAACAAGAACCGTATGAAGTAATGTCTGGTTGTGGGTACCAAAGTTCGGCAAGAGTTTTGCGAGGTGGAGTACCCATGATATGAAGAGAGAAAGGAAGAAAGGAAGAGAAAAGGAGGTGAAAATGAATGAATTTTTTTTTTTATTTATATTAACAAAAGAATGAAGTATACACACAAAAATATGGACAAAAATAATCACGACACAAAAATACCACACACCTAATCGTTCTAGGGTTCACCTAGGTCAACTAGACCTGCTCCAGAACTTGATTGTCGAAGTAAAATTGCGTCGAGAAACAGGCTCAAGATACACTGATCACGAGGCCAGGTAAGTGCAGAGATAAGGGGAGGTTTTCCAACGCTTTCGCGAAGTTCCTTAATTAAATAACCCTTTCTCTTTTGGCGGTTTCGCCGTTAACACTTTCCTAGACACCCCGTAAACAATATACCGTTAAGCAAGGTTCTAAACACAATTAACTTCTCCTAGTGAGCGCGAAGTCCTTAAGGCTTAAAGTCTAGTTTCTTTTAAATTTGTGCGGGTAAACGTTATGCGCAAGTTCGTGATTTGTGGGCCACGGAAAAGGTGATGAAATCCTTTACCGTATCTTGTGGGGTTCGCTTGCCCTTAAGTCCGTATTAATGTATGCAATGCACAATTCAATAAAAATTCTATAAAGAATCAAAAAATTGTTTTTTTTATTTTAGCACAGCACTGCAACAAATACGGGTTAGTCAATTTTTGCGTTTGCTAGCGAACTTGCAAAGAATCCTGCAAAGAATAGTATATTGGAAGCGTCGGATTTGAGAAGAAGGTGTTAGTAAAGTACATACCGTTTAAGTTTTGGGTTAGGAAACCCCCGTTGAATCAAATCCGGTAAGCTTGAAAGGTTCACTTGCGCGGGTCAAACTACCTGGATCTTTGGCACTGTACTTCGTAATCACCTTTTCCTTGAATGCACACTTTGCTCCCCACAATCGCAGTTTGCAAACTTGCAAAAATCTGCACTCTTGCCCACAAAAATTATCAAAAAAAAAACAAAAAGAATTTTTTTTTTTTTATATATACAAAAAAGAATATTAACCCGAATAACAAGAAAGAAAATACGCTACCGTCTCCCAGGCAACGGCGCCATTTGATCGCACGCTTTTGGCGTGTCGGATGTTCAAAGAATTTAAGTGTAACCGCGATCAGGACGGTGTCGCTTTGCAGCTAGCCGGTGAGCACGGGTCGGTCCACAGGGAGATGGTGGTATCTTACCTTTTTGTCTTAGACGAGTCAATAAAGAATCTGTATGTTTGTTTGGTCTAACCTATGTGTTTATTTGCAAGTATAAAGTTGTTAAGAAGAAAATACAAGATTATAAGCTAAAGAAATCCGTACTCAAAACCTTTGAGCCGAGTCTTGACCAATTGAAGCTAGAGCAATCGGCAACAACGTGGATTAGGGGATTTAAGCGCGGTATTCGTGGAATCCGGCTTATTTACCCTTGTCCTTCCGTTCTTGTCTCTTGCTTTTGCCTCCGGCCAAACCGAACGCAACCGGTCGCGATTAGTAATCACCGTTACCTTGTCAGGGTACGGTGCCTAACGGAGCGCTTGCGTATGGTTTGGGCGAAGTTCAAATGGAAAATAACGGGAAAAGGAATTGGCAAAGAAATGTTAACTTATAATACCGTATTTCTTCTTAACAATAATAATTACAACATTCACAAAATGAACAAAAGAGAACAAAAAGAAAAGAACAAAGAAAAGAAAAGATTACAAGAAAGAAAGTGCATGAATTAAATTGCAAGTAATTAAAGACAAGAAAATAAATTGCAAGTAATAAAAAGCGATAAAAAGAATACGAAACTAGGACTCAAGACAAGCATGTGATCAATAGCCAACCCTTAAACTTGCAAGCTCAATGAAAAGGTTGCAAGATCAAGGGAAGGGTAGAGAACGCATGTGAAATGAAGTGCTAGTCCCGTGAGAAAATACGACCCTTGAGATCAATAACTAACCCTTAACCATTCAAGCTCAATGAAGAGGTTGAATGAGCAAGAGAAAGCAAGAATCTCAAGGGGGAGCAAACTAACAAGAAAGATAAAAATCCCTCATCTTCATTAACATCCACTCAAAAGCTCTCACTACAATTTCATGGAGGAAGAATGAAGAAGAAGAAGAAAGAAGAAGAAAACTACACAAAAAAAAGAGGCTAAAGAAAAGCTCCAAAAATTGCTCCCTTGGTTAAGCTCGGATCTGGAGTATTTATAGGCAGAGAGATGACGACCTAGGGCAACCATCTGCCACAATATGATGTACCCAAACTACCCCCAAAAACCCAGCAGATGAGGCGCCCACTTAGCCGCGCATGCGCGGCCAATACACCCTATTGGCCGCGCATGCGCGGCCGTACAGTGGAATTGGAGTGTGGGGTTTTTTGGCTGGTCTGGTGTTTGCATCTTGTTCTGGTAAATATGTACAGAATTTCAAGATTCTTCCTTGATTTGTTCAATTTCCAGAAGTCAATAATGATGGCTTCATTTTTCAACACATTTGAATTTATCTCCCTCGAGCTCCGCGCACCCATTGATTCTTGTGCAGCCCCCTTCGTGCTTTGTGCTTGTCCGAGACACGAATGACCACTGTCATATGTCTTGTCTCTGGAACAGGTACTCGGCACCGGACGGATATGGATGACCGGAACCCGGATTTTATCTGCTGTCAACAGATGTTCTGTATTTGGCGTAACTGTGGAGATTTTGTCTTGATTTGCAATATTTGTACTGGAAACCTGTATTCTGTAAACATGTAGCAAACACGGATCAAAAGCACCTACCTATAAACATACGAGCGTAAGACTGGGCGGTATAAAATGCAATATTCTGGTATGAACAACTAGCGTATACCTTCTCGACCCATACAGATGGGCGATGGATGATCCCATATCCATTGGTGTTTGACATCAGAGATGATATACGGGTGCTCAGTGGAGACTGGGTACACTGGACGGACTCGCCGAGAACTCCCAGATGGTATTATACCTCACGTCAGATGGCAGTTCTCTGGTGACACTGGTACAGGTTAGTCTGTAGACCCGAGATCGTCATAGAGTCTTGTGTGATTCCCACTGTGCTTTGATTTCCACCTTACCACGTCCAAGAGGGCGTGCAAAACGGTGGCTTTTGGGTACAGTCCCGAATCACATGGAGGCAATGAGCGATAGGAGGGGATTCGTCTCTCCCGGTATAGGGAGTTGATGTTGCGCTGTGTTCGATTGGCTATAACCGGAAATCCCTGGCCAGGGTTGCTGAGATTTACTGGTAAGTGTTACCAGAAGTTTCTCGAACTTTTATAGACCTCATATCGACACGACTTATCGAGCTATTGGGGTCTGACGTTTACCACCCCTAGGTGAGATATGCGACATATCAGACGACGAGACCGGACTGTACGGTAAGTGTTACTGGTTGGATTCACAGGAGTGTGAGCGGGCTTGCTCGTCGATCTTCTGATCGCTCAATACCCGGGTGGCCGTTACGTTTAGCAGACCGCTTGCGGCTTGTGGGTGTTTGATATGATCATCACCTGCTGCCGGCGTATTGACGAGTCTTTAGAGTCCTACACAGAGGTTTCCTGGCTCAAGCGAAACGAAATAGGAGCGCATATGAGATATGTGCGGGACCGAGAATAATGCGTGTATGTGATACCGTATTCCATTCTCGTGATGAATGTATCGATTGGTTGTATGCGATATAACCTAGTTATCGATTCAAGGATTGATTCGATAAGCCGATACATTAGATATTAGTCGGTTATATGAGATATGACCGGATCGTTAAATCAAGTGTTGATTTAATGATTTAATGCATAATTATATATTTGATATATTACTTTGCATTAACTAGTATTAGTTCACTTTAAATGGATTTTCTCACTTGATGTACACAAGTTGTATATGTGATATACTTTTGTGCACTTGTTTGTATCATGTTTGATGATACATGCTCACTTGGTTAAGTGTATGAGTAAACCATGGTTGTGTAATGGTTAGGGTTTTGATTTACTTATTCATTCATTTATTTTGTTTATTTATTTTGCAAAATAAATGAATGGTGGCTTTCTTTGTTTGCTAGTTGAAGCTTCATGAAGCTTTGACTAAGTGACCTTTTTTGTTTTCATGCTTAACCCTAACCATTCCACTTAACCCTAGTTCATTCTCTACACTTGACCATGATTGCTTTATGATAAGTATTCCTTTTATTTTCTATTTTAAAGAGGGATAATACTTATCATATTCTTTCTTCTTCTTCTTCTTCTTCAAGATGAAGAAGCTTGCCTCCATCAATGGCAACTAGTGAAAAAGAGTGAGAAATCCAATTCTAAAGTGAACCCACTTCCTATTTCTTCATCCTCTACCACTTGCCAAGTAGTATAGGGTGTTTTCTTCACAAGTTTCATGGCTTGGTGAATTTGGAGCTTGATCTTGTGATGCCTCGACGTAGATCATCTTCGGCATCGAAGTCGACGACCTAGCCCGCCCATTTCTCCGATGAAGCCGATGCTAGAGTCATGGATTCGATTTGGACAGCGAGGAGACATCATCATGGAGCTATGGAGGTGGAGGACCGGATCTATAAAGGTTGTATTTTCGTTCACTTAGTTAAGTTGTTAACTAGTTTCTAGTTTCGCCTAAAATTCTAGTCAACGATCTAGTCTAGGGTTTCTCGGCACCGTAAAATTTGAAATTGGCATGGTTGATGCCTTGTGAGACCTCATTAGTGTGCCAAGGAACCCTACAATTGAATCTTTAGGTTCTTATCAAATCTTCAGTAATCGTTTGCGGTTCTAGAATCACTTCCATTTTTACCATACTCCCACTACTGTTTTCTGAAAAAATCCATTTTTATTAAAACTGTGGCGAGTCTAGAACAATATCACTATTGATCTTCCAGATGGTAGAAAATCAACCCTCGTCATAGTCTGGGTCAACCCACAAACAGCCATTACAGAAACGCGCCTTGAGTTATCCAGAGTCTGGTTTTAAGCATAAGCCAGACAACTCCCCGTATCTTAATATCGTTAAGATATGAACTGTTCTATATCCAATACAGAAACAGAGGCACTGATTTAATTGAACCAGATTCAAATCATGCAGCTGTCTCCAGTGCATGTCAACTAAATGGAGAGAGGCCGATCAGCATTACTCAACTTAGGAGTGCTTCCAATTATGAGTAATCTGAAGAAGAAGCAAGTTCTTTAATCATTACTATCATCTGAATACCCTACACAAGTATCTACATCTTCGATCACCTTGAAGAATCCCGATACTTGCAACACTTGGTACTCTACTTTATTCATATACCTATAACTTCTCAAAACTCAGACCTTGTGTTTCTACGAAACACTTATCTAAGAACTAGAGAAGTCATAAGTAAACCGAATATAGTATGAGGACCAACCCCTCTGTCCTAATGGACACTGGACAACATACAATACTCTGTATAAGTCCTTTGAGTCTAATAACTCATTCCCTGTATGTCGTAGGTTGAAAACTGTACTTATGGTTAAGAAGAATTACACCGCTGTTTAATGCTCCTTACCTAACCATCCACTGATATAGGTAAATGTCATAGACATAATTTCAAAAAGGTATGTCTCACTCTATAAAAATAGACGTACATATATATCAATTTGAAATTGGTGCATTATAACGGATATTCAAAACCAATTATTTGCCGTCCGGCAAACAACCCAGGTGACTTCCTCAAATATCACCGATTACAACGAATCCCGATATAATGAGGATGATCACCCAATTCCCAATAACTTACTCCCACTCAGCATCTGTAAAACCATACAGATGTGAGAATCATACCTGGTAAATACATACCCTAGAGTAATTATCTAATCGGGAAATCAGTTTTTCTATTAACAGTACATAGTGAAACTGAAACATTGAAATGTTCCGATGGGGTATCCTGGTATTCTTAGTGATGCCTCTTCCATTATCCAGATTCACAACTGTAACCGTGTAATTCTTTGCCATCTTTCCAAATCCCTTTATATGTCTTTAGTCATTACCTTCTGTACACCCCTTTAGGCCAAATGGTTTTCTTCCTTCCCTACCGTTCGGCACCAGCCTATGGTTTGGAAGAAGACTATCCAATAAGCATAATGGGTGTACTGTCCTAATCCTAGGAGCACTCGCAATGTGAGAGAAGGTGAAGATAAAAGACAACCGAATAAACCTTATTCCTATTTCTCCTGAACCAGAATCTATCCCCAAACTGGAACAAGTTCCTTTCGAGTTCGTATATAACCATACGATGGAGTATCCAATAAACTGTGGATCTTCATAGTGATACGGAGTGTCCTGGAGAAATACAAAGGTGATTTAGGATTGGTGAAGAAATACTTGGTTTGGTCGTGAATAGCAGTCGCAATTTACTTTGCCCTCTTACTAATCCCTTGATATGTCTTTACTTAATACCTTTTGTACACCATCGTTAGGCTAATTGGTTTTCTTCATTCCCTACCGGTCGGCACCTGCCTATGGTTTGGAAGAAGACTATCCAATTTGCGTAATAGGTGTACTATCTCCTAAACCAAGGAGTACTCGCAACCTGAGAGAAGGTAAAAGGAAAAGACAACTGAATAGTCCTATTCGTTTTCTCCAGAACCGGAAACCATCCTCGAATAAATTCCTTCGAGTTTGTATATAACCATACGATGGTTTTGTCCAATGGAAGTGGACGTTCGTAGTAATACGGGGTGTCCTGGAGAGAAGGGTAAAAGTAAGAGTGGCAATGAGGTTTGCAACTCTGATAATCCAAAAGCCAGTGTTAAGAAGGTTCGGTCAACTTGGTCACTGAGTCATAGTCTTAGGGTCGGGTCAATGGTCGCTGCAAAGAGAGAGAGAAAAGAAACACTCAGCGTGCACTCTAACCTAGATCAAAATGGTTACCAATTTATCTAATCTGGAAATCTCCCACTGTACCGTCAAATTCTCCTCCAAACCTGAAAGAAGAATTAGTCGGGATCACCCGAGGAGTAAAGCAACTTATCAGTGGGAATCGGGATCCAACTATCATCGCATGATAACATGACGGAATCCGCTCACGTTATCACACTCCAGAAGGTATGCGCATATCTGGCAAGTTTCAGTTTCTTTAGAAACTCCCGATGTGAATTTTATCCCATGCTCTTATGACCTTGACGAAGGTCAACAAATCATAAGTCACATGTCAAGTTCTACCCGTCATTGTCCAGGTTAATTTGAACCCACCCGTACAAGCCCTTGACGAAGGTCAACAAGGCTATACGACTGTCCCAAACCAACGCATCTATCTATGCAGCAGAAAGGCAACAAGCAGCTACCATACACTATGCCTTGACGAAGGCCAACAAATATAGCATGAATACTACGTGCTACCCGTCTGAAAAGACGGAAGGCTACGAATGGTTTCTGGCGAAAAACCTTTAACGTAATGAACTTGATATCGTTGAAGGAACTGGATAGCTTTTTAAAAATATAGTGACGAAAACCTTTGCTAAAAAGGTCACTCCCGGTGAAGGGATCTCGGCTCTTTCCCCGTAGAATGAGGTGCAGGATATTCCAACTGAATACCACGATGCAAAGCAAAAGTAATCGGCTATAGTGAAGTTATTGCCCTGACGCAAACTTCTGTCCAAGGGGTCACTCCCGGTGAAGGGATCTCGGCCCTTGCCTCGTCGACTGAGGAGCAGGATATTCCAACTGAATACCACTGTGCAAAACAAAAGTGAACGTCCTTGCAATAACAGCTTTTTGGAAAAAAAAGTTCCAACAACATCAGAATAGGTTTGTTTAGCTTGCATTGATCCGAATCAACGCAGACCCATCAATTGATCACACCAATAAAGAACGAAAATAATAATGTACGTATATGCCATCCGCATTCGCCACTGGGTCCCGTCATTACCCGTTAGGTTACTTAACTAACGACAGAGCGGGGACTGGACTAGCGCGGATGCAAAACATATACAACATCTACTAGTATATATATCAATATATAATATTCGCTCAAGGCGTGATAAAATGCAATATCACAGAAATGTAATAAGTATCACAGAACAATACGGATATCTGGGATCCCCGGGTTTCATAGAGCCGCTACTGAAACCCGGCGTTCCCCTGGTCGTGTGGATAGCCTGTGCAATGAAATCCTAGACCCCTACGGGCACGGCAAGTTACCCGCCAAAACCTGAAGCGAGGCAGCCCCCTTCAGCAACGTGAATGGACCACCCAGCACTTCACGGAATCTGGTAACTTGGGCACCCCTCCTGGGTCAACCTGTACCCCCTACGAGTGCGGCGAATAGCCCGCCAATTCTAGAGTGAGGCCCCCTCCGTCTCAATGCCATGAGATGCGGTCCCGTTGCCCTCTAGAACCCGGCTATCCGTGCACCCCTCGTTGGGGTAATCCTAGTACAGAAAGTAAAATATACATACAACGGGTACATCGACCTCACCCCGGTCGTGCCCCAAAAGAATAATATACAAACAGGCAGTAACGGCAGTCCACATGTCGGACGCTCGTCCCGCAATATCAAATGTACATATAAAAAAACTGTACTAACATTGCATCCAGGCTATCCCCCACGACCAATCCGCAACATCGCAGCACAACACAGAACATCAACGTGAATGTCACGTTCGCAAATCCGTCTAACAGGGCTATAGCAGTTAGACAGGATTTACCGATCAAGTGACATTCACGGTCGCAGATATAATGTAAATACTGTGAACTAACATGTTTAAAATATTCGATCGATCAAATTTACCCAAGTGGGCCCCCAAGCACTACTGTAGCACTTAAAGAAAATCTGGGCCCAAACAGAATATTCCAAAACCCCTATTTTCAACCCTGAAGCCCACTGGAAAATTTTAATGCATCGATCACACATTACTGCAGCGGAACCGCGGCCAGAACAGGGGTTTGGCAACGGTTCCGTGGTCCCACCATGGACTCAATGCATCGAATTTTTCCAGAGTTCTTAGAATTCCCTGCACATGTTTCTGCAACAGCCTGAAAAATTTTTCGAGCCAAAAATATTTCGACAGAAACTGATGCTTTTTGAAAATGCGGTTTTGGAACAGTTGTTCGATCGAAGCTTTAAACATACTAGAGCAAGCTAGACTAGGTTAATGACGTGGCTCTGATACCAGTGTAAGTGCACGGCGGCGCCCCGGCCGTCAATCCGACGCCGGAATGCGGAAACGAAACTTATTACGAACTTGTAAACCGGCACCACCGCGCACAAAAATCCCGGATCGGGCCATTAACATAGTCCTAGCTAACTAGAGAAGGGGTAAAGAGATATACCGAGTGATCCGTGTCCTTCGGTCTTCTCGTCGTCGTCCCGATCTCCCCGCGGAATCTCCGGTCTTCAACTCCTCGTCGGAAGGGCACCACATCGCCGGGTTCTTTTACGGGCTCCCACCTCTGGACCGAGGAAACTTGATTGATTTAAAATTCAAGACTGTGTAAATCGAACAAAGCGAATGAGTTTCTTTGTGTCGGTAATTAGAAAATGAATAGAATCACAATCAAAGAATTATATTTGACCGCAATCAATTACGGTGTCGATTGTAGATCGTAAGCGAGTGTGGATCGTCCACAGGGATTGTGCGATTCGTTTCTGTATTTAATGTTGCGCCACGGCAGCGCCACGGCCGTTTATCCGAGGCCAAAATGCGGAATCAAAATTTTCTTAACTTTTAAACTGGCGCTACCGCGGACAATACACCCGGATCGTAACCATTAACCGATACTAGCTAACAAGAGAAAGGGTGAGAGATATACCGAGTGATCCGAGTCCTCCGGTCTTCTCGTCGTCATCCCGATCTCCCGCGGAAGCTCCGGTCGTCGCATCCTTGCCGGAAGGGCACCACATCGTCTGCATCTTTTACGGGCTCCCACCTCAATACCGAGGCAACTCGGGCGCGAAGTAGGCTAGCCGACGCGTCCAAGATTTGCTGTAGAATGTGTAGTGTAGAGTCACTTTGCCTCATAGGGTTTGTGAAGTTGCCTTGATGGAGGAATCAAGAAGATATGAACTTGGGGATTTTTGGTGGCAAGCAAAAAAGAGATGGATGATAAATTTCCCACACCAAATGAAACTCTCTCATTTTTTCTCCTCTCTCCAAATGTGGCCGGCCATGCTATGGTGGGAATGGTGGAGGGCAAAAACAAATAAAAGAGGGAGGTGAGTGTAGGAGAACAAGGTGGTGACCACAACATAAAGCAAGTCTCACATCAACTCTCATCTCATATCTAATCACCTTTATGCAAGAAATGATGATAGAAAAGAAAGGAATAAAAAGATGCTTTCATAATCAAACCATTTGCATGAAAACCCTCCACAATGTGTTATTTGCAAACATGCAAATAACCCCCTCCATCGGAAAGTCCGGCCGGGAAAGAACAAAGAAAAACCGGCCAGAACGGAACGCAAACTGGCAACTCCAGAAAACAGGTCCTGTAATAAATTACAGGAAAACCCCGACACTGTGCATACACACCCGCATCTGTATTCCGACCGGATACAAATGCAATGAGACAAAATCTACACTGTACTAAACTAGGATCCGGCTTAAACCAAAGCCGGCTAGTAATATCCATCCGATCCTGATCCGTGCAATACCGCACGTATCAGATCGAACCCTGCCATATATCCATACGGGCACTAGTACAAACCGTCCGATCCTGATCCGTGCAATACCGCACGTATCTGATCGGACCCTGCCATATCTCCATACGGCCTCTACAGCGTTTCGCCCGAAAGCTTGAGTAACTTTAAGTGTGGTGGACTCTAAAGACTCGTTAATACTATGGCTGTGGATTTAACCACTAGCACGTCAGAGGTATAAGTCAATACGTGACGGGCCACCAGCTATTGACCAAAAGGGACGTCGATGAGCGAACTCATCCTGACACCCTACTGAGCCTGTCAGTGACAATATCCGTACAGTCCGGTCCGTTCGTCTATGAGCATCGCATGTCGGGCCTAGGGGGTTGGTAAAAGTCAGACCCCTAAAAGCGGTACAAGTCGTGTCGGAGCGTAGCCCAGAACACCCTGAGATACTACTGGAATACCTACCAGTAAATCTCCTGCCTCGGCCGAGGGCTTTGTGTAATGGCTCTCCTAGACACAGCGCGGCCTCACCCCCAATACCGGGAGAGACGAACCCCTGCAGATCCGCTCACTGCCTCCATGTGGCTCGGGACTGTACCCAACTAAAACCTATTTGCACGACTCCTTTGAGCCGTGGTAGGGTAGTAATCAAAGCACAGTGGGAACTCACACGAGACAAATGACGATCTCAGGTCGATGAACTAACCTGTACACATGTCACCAGGGAACTGCTATCTGACATCTGGTATAAGACCAACTAGCATGTTCCCGGCGAGTCCTGTCCGGTGTACTCATAACCCAATGAGCACCTGTATACATCTTAGGTGAACCAACTGACACCAGTGGCTTATGAGACCGGCCACCGCCCCTCGTCGGGGTCTCGACTGTATACACTAGTCTACTAATGGAGTATCGATGCCCTGTCTCGAAACTCCTACGACTAGGGACCTTTTAAGGATGTGCTTATAGACTACCAGCTCCCATGTATATGATCGCCATCATACTGCTGGTAGTCAAGCAAGAATCCTAGGGGCTCTATCAACGTGTAATAGCGACATGTCAGGTCACCTAAAGCAGTACACGATGATAAAGATAAACCAGATAGCATACTATCATCTCGAGTAAGACTGTCCTACCGGGATAGGTCCTCCCTCAATCATTGCAATCACGTGCCTGTGATCCAATAATTGACTCAGAGGGCACTATCTCCAACAATCTCCCACTTGCACTCAAGGCTAATTATTGCGATGTCGCATACTCACAGCCCGTGTGATACCGAACACCCAACTCCTCTACTAGTCAGTCTCACAAAACCCGTTTGCGAAACTATTGCGTTCGAGGAATAGCCTCAGTGAGTGGATCCGCAGTGAAGTTTCTTTCTATGTCTCTCTATATCTCAAGTTCGCGGAGAAAGCCATCTCCCGAAATGAGCAATACCTGTCTTGGAATGTCTGGATGTCTGATGGGACCTGGTTCATAAATGAACTCCAAATCCAGACTTCTTAGACAGTATCGTCAACTGAACTTAATCAGTATCCAGCGCCATGCCTCCCTCGGTATTGCCTTGGACCACCTGTCCAAAATACCGCCCCTCGTCAGAAGGAGAAACTATAACTTTGACAGCCACTCTGCCATCCATGTCACCTTGGAAGCCTGGAATGATAACCGTCTCATAAAAGAGGTTGTCGTTATCACATCCCTAGAACATTAACTTATGTTCTAAAACTGCTTCCGACTGTTTCTCCAGGATTGGATTAATATCAACTTATTGCATCTACTGCAAGAACAACATCTGGTGTGGTACTTGACATCTCATGATTGACTCAATTTCCTAAGCAAGTGATCTGTCAATCATGCGTATCCCTCTCCCCTTTAGTCTGTAAGACACCTTTAGAGAGGGTGACTCCATTACCTGCAGGTGTACTACCGTGCCAGGAGTCGTCCATTCTAAATACTCATAGAATGCTGTCAAGGTACCCAGATTAGGAAACCACCCAAATCTAGATCTAAAACCATAGATCTAGTAACCAAAATGTCTGATATAATATCCAAGTCCTGTGTGGAGAAACCACTGTGTGACAACCAAAGTATAACCGATCGTAGTATAGGAGTTTCCTTTCCTACTCTGTGTATGTCATCCAAAACCAGGACATCACACCCTACTACCTTCTTAACAGATCCATCCCTTATTCTGATGACGTCAAACCTATGACTGTCACATCAGAAATAGATGATCTATCTCCGCTATATCTACTTTAGTCTATAAATAGACATAAGCCTTATGACCACCAATGCTTCCGCTGCTCCCACTGACTACGACAACCCTCTGCCAGAGTCATATAGACGTGCACTTCTAAAGCTAGTTTAGAACGACGCTATACTCATCCTCCTACCGGGTCTCACAGTCTGGAACAACAGCAATGGTAAGTCTGGGTAAACAAGAACCTCCCTGCCACCGTCCTTAAGCATACCGAAGTACCTCTCGAGTGCCTGAGGTTACCCATCATATCTGCGGAGTGGCCAATGGAATGTCAAATCAGATTGAATCTTTAGGTTCTTTATCAAATCTTCAGTAATCGTTTGTGGTTCTGGAATCGCTTCCAGTTCTACCATACTCCCACTACTTTTTTCTGAAAAAATCCATTTTTAATTAAAACTGTGGCGAGTTAAGAACAATATCACTATTGATCTTCCAGATGGTAGAAAGTTAACCCTCTTCATAGCCTGGGTCAACCCACAAACAGCCATTACGAAACGTGCCTTGAGTTGTCCAGTGTCTGGTTTTAATCATAAGCCGGACAACTCCCCGTACCTTAACATCGTTAAGATATGAACTGTTCTATATCCAATATAGAACCAGAGGCACTGATTTAATTGAACTAGATTCAAATCATGCAGCTATCTCCAGTGCATGTCAACTAAATGGAAGGAGGCCGATCAGCGTTACTCAACTTAGGAGTGCTTCCAATTATGAGTAACCTGAAAGAGAAGCAATTTCTCTTTATCATTACTATCAACTGAATACCATACACAAATATCTACATCTTCGATCACTTTGAAGAATCCCGATACTTGCTACACCTGGTTCTCTACTCTATTCAAATACCTATAACTCCTCAAAACTTAGACCCTGTGTTTCTACGAAACACATGTCTAAGAACTAGAGAAGTTAAAAGTAAACAGAATATAGTATGAGGACCAACCCCTCTGTCCTAATGGACACTGGACAACATACAATACTCTATATAAGTCCGCTGAGTCTAACAACTCTTTCACTGTGCGTCGTAGGTTGAAAACTGTACTTATGGCTAAGAAGAATTACACCGCTGTTTGATGCTCCTTACCTAACCATCCACTGATATAGGTAAATGTCATCGACATAATATCAAAAGGTATATCTCACTCTATGAAAATAGACGTACAGATATATCAATTTGAAATTGGTGCACAACAGCGGATATTCAAAACCAAATATTTGCCGACCGGCAAACAGCCCAGATGATCTCCTCAAATATCACCGATTACAACGAATCCCGATATAATGAGGATGATCACCCTATTCCCAATGACTTACTCTCACTCATCATCTGTAAAACCATACAGATGTGAGAATCATACCTGGTAAATACATACCCTGGAGTAAGTATCTAATCGGGAAATCAGTTTTCTTTTAACATTATACAGTGAAACTGAAACATTGAAATGTTTCGGTGGGGTATTCCGGTATTCTTAGTAATGCCTCTTCCATTATCCAGATTCACAATTATAACCGTATAATTCTTTGCCACCTCTCCAAATCCCTTTATATGTCTTTAGTCATTACCTTCTGCACACCCATTTAGGCCAATTGGTTTTCTTCCTTCCCTACCGTTCGGCACCAGCCTATGGTTTGGAAGAAGACTATCCAATAAGCATAATGGGTGTACTGTCCTAATCCTAGGAGCACTCGCAAAGCGAGAGAAGGTGAAGATAAAAGACAACCGAATAAACCGTATTCCTATTTCTCCTGGACCAGAATCCATCCCCGAACTGGAACAAGTTCCTTTCGAGTTCGTATATAACCATACGATAGAGTATCCAATAAACTGTGGATCTTCGTGGTGATACGGAGTGTCCTGGAGAAATACAAAGGTGATTTAGGATTGGCGAAGAAATACTTGGTTTGATCGTGAATAGCAGTCACAATTTACTTTGCCCTCTTACTAATCCCTTGCTTTGTCTTAACTTAATACCTTCTGCACACCATCGTTATGCTAATTGGTTTTCTTCATTCCCTACCGGTCCGCACCAGCCTAAGGTTTGAAAGAAGACTATCCAATTTGCGTAATAGGTGTACTATCTCTTAAACCAAGGAGTACTCGCAACCTGAGAGAAGGTAAAAGGAAAAGACAACTGAATAATCCTATTCGTTTTCTCCAGAACCAGAAACCATCCTCGAAGTCCTTCGAGTTCGTATATAACCATACGATGGTTTTGTCCAATGGAAGTGGACGTTCGTAGTAATACTGGGTGTCCTGGAGAAAAGGGTAAAAGTAGGAGTGGCAATGAGGTTTGTAACTCTGACAATCCAAAAGCCAGTGTTAAGAAGGTTCGGTCAACTTGGTCAGTGGGTCATAGTCTTAGGGTCGGGTCAATGGTCGCTGCCAGAGAGAGAGAAAAGAAGCACTCAGCGTGCACTCTAACCTAGATCATAATGGTTATCACTTTGTCTAATCTGGAAACCTCCCACTGTACCGTCAAATTCTCCTCCAAACCTGAAAGAAGAACTAGTCGGGATCACCCGAGGAGTAAACCAACTCATCCGTGGGAATCGGGATCCAACTATCATCGCATGATAACGTGACGGAATCCACTCACGTCACCACACTCCAGAAGGTATGCGCATGCCTGGCAAGTTTCAGTTCTTTTGAAACTCCCGATGTGATTTTTACCCCTAGGACCCAAGTGACCTTGACAATGCCAACAAATCAAAGAGTCCTAGTCAAGTTCTACCCGTCATTATCTTGATTGCGTTAAACCCACCCATACGAGTCCTTGACAATGCCAACAAGACCGTACAACTGTCCTAACCAATCCACTTATCCTTGTGACAGAAAAGCATTACATAGCTACCGAACACTACGCCACGGCAATGCACGACAAACGCAGCACGAATACTAAGTAATACTAATCTGAAATGACGGAGGGCTACGACTGGTTTTTGGCGAAAAACCTTTAACGTAATGAACTTGATATCGTTGAAGGAACTGGAAAACCTTTTTTAGAAAATATAGTGACGAAAACCTTTACTAAAGAGGTCACTCCCGGTGAAGGGATCTCGGCTCTTTCCCCGTAGAATGAGCTGCAGGATATTCCAACTGAATACCACGATGCAAAGCAAAAGTAATCGGCTATAGTGAAGTTAATGCCCTGACGCAAACTTCTGTCCAAGGGGTCACTCCCGGTGAAGGGATCTCGGCCCTTGCCTCGTCGACTGAGGAGCAGGATATTCCAAATGAATACCACGATGCAAAACAAAAGTGAACGTCCTTGCAATAACAGCTTTTTGAAAAAGTGTTCCAACAACATCAGAATAGGTTTGTTTTTAACTTGCATTGATCCGAATCAACGCAGTCCCATCAATTGATCACACCATAAAGAACGAAAATATACTGATGTACGTATATGACATCCGCATTCGCCACTGGGTCCCGTCGTTACTCGTTAGGTTAGCTGACTAACGACAGAGCGGGGACTGGACTAGCGCGGGTGCAAAACATATACAACATCTACTAATGTATATACCAATATATTATATTCGCTCAAGGCGTGATAAAATGCAACATCACAGAAATATACAGCATCTCAGAACAATACAGATATCTGGAAGCCCCAGGTTTCACAGAGCCGCTGCTGAAACCCGACGTTCCCCTGGTCGTGTGGATAGCCTGTGCAATGAAATCCTAGACCCCTACGGGCGCGGCAAGTCACCCGCCAAAACCTGAAGCGAGGCAGCCCCCTTCAGCACCGTGAATGGACCACCCAGCACTTCACGGAATCCGGTAACTTGGGCACCCCTCCTGGGTCAACCTGTACCCCCTACGAGTGCGGCGAATAGCCCGCCAATCCTAGAGTGAAGCCCCCTCCGTCTCAATGCCATGAGATGTGGGCCCGTTGCCCTCTAGAACCCGGCTATCCGTGCACCCCTCCGCGGGGTAGTCCTAGTACAGAAAGTAAAATATACATACAACAGGTACATCGACAGCAACCAGGTCGTGCCCCAAAAGAATAATACAAACAGGCAGTGACGGCAGTCCACATGTCGGACGCTCGCCCCGCAATATCAAATGTACATATAAAACAAAACTGTACTAACATTGCATCAAGGCTATCCCCCACGACCGATCCGCAACATCACAGCATAAACACATAACATCAACGTGAAAATCACGTTCGCAAATCCGTCTAACCGGGCTATAGCAGTTAGAGAGGATTTACCGATCAAGTGATATTCACGGTCGCAGATATAATGTAAACACTGTGAAATAATGTGTTTAAAATATCCAATCGATCAAAAATTAACAAGTGGGCCCCCAAGTAATACTGTAGCACTCACAGAAATTCTGGGCCCAATTTTAATATTCCAAAACCCCTATCTTAAGCCCAAAAGCCCACCACAAAAAATTGGTCAAATGAAGCAAACATACTACGGCGGAACCGCGGCAAAAGAGGGGTCATTACCGCGGTTCCGCGGTCGTACGGAATGATCAAGCTACCAAATTTTTGCAGTGTTCTTAGGATTCTCTGTACATCATTCTGCAATCACCTGAAAAATTTTTCGAGCCCGGAAAAAATCGACAGAAAACTGATGCATTCAAAACGCGGATTTTGGAATTTTGGTCGATCGGATAAGTAAAACGCATTAGAACAAGTTAGGCAAGGTTAATGGCCTGGCTCTGATACCATGTTGCACCACGGCAGCGCCCCGACCGTCTATCCGAGGCCAAAATGCGGAATCAAAATTTTCTCAACTTTTAAACTGGCGCTACCGCGGACAATACACCCGGATCGTAACCATTAACCGATACTAGCTAACAAGAGAAAGGGTGAGAGATATACCGAGTGATCCGAGTCCTCCAGTCTTCTCGTCGTCATCCCGATCTCCCGCGGAAGCTCCGGTCGTCGCATCCTTGCCGGAAGGGCACCACATCGTCTGCATCTTTTACGGGCTCCCACCTCAATACCGAGGCAACTCGGGCGCGAAGTAGGCTAGCCGACGCGTCCAAGATTTGCTGTAGAATGTGTAGTGTAGAGTCACTTTGCCTCATAGGGTTTGTGAAGTTGCCTTGATGGAGGAATCAACAAGATATGAACTTGGGGATTTTTGGTGGCAAGCAAAAAAGAGATGGATGATAAATTTCCCACACCAGATGAAACTCTCTCATTTTTTCTCCTCTCTCCAAATGTGGCCGGCCATGCTATAGTGGGAATGGTGGAGGGCAAAAACAAATACAAGAGGGAGGTGAGTGTAGGAGAACAAGATGGTGACCACAACATAAAGCAAGTCTCACATCAACTCTCATCTTATATCTAATCACCTTTATGCAAGAAATGATGATAGAAAAGAAAGGAATAAAAAGATGCTTTCATAATCAAACCATTTGCATGAAAACCCTCTACAATGTGTTATTTGCAAACATGCAAATAACCCCCTCCATCGGAAAGTTCGGCCGGGAAAGAACAAAGGAAAACCGGCCGGAACGGAATGCAAACTGGCAACTCCAGAAAACAGGTCCCGTAATAAATTACAGGAAAACCCCGACACTGTGCATACACACTCGCATCTGTATTCCGACCGGATACAAATGCAATGAGACAAAATCTACACTGTACTAAACTAGGATCCGGCTTAAACCAAAGCCAGCTAGTAATATCCGTCCGATCCTGATCCGTGCAATACCGCACGTATCAGATCGAACCCTGCCATATATCCATACGGGCACTAGTACAAACCGTCCGATCCTGATCCGTGCAATACCGCACGTATCTGATCGGACCCTGCCATATCTCCATACGGCCTCTACAGCGTTTCGCCCGAAAGCTTGAGTAACTTTAAGTGTGGTGGACTCTAAAGACTCGTCAATACTATGGCTGTGGATTTAACCACTAGCACGTCAGAGGTATAAGCCAATATGTGACGGGCCACCAGCTATTGACCAAAAGGGACGTCGATGAGCGAACTCATCCTGACACCCTACTGAGCCTGTCAGTGACAATATCCGTACAGTCCGGTCCGTTCGTCTATGAGCATCGCATGTCGGGCCTAGGGGGTTGGTAAAAGTCAGACCCCCAAAAGCGGTACAAGTCGTGTCGGAGCGTAGCCCAGAACACCCTGAGATACTACTGGAATACCTACCAGTAAATCTCCTGCCTCGGCCGAGGGCTTTGTGTAATGGCTCTCCTAGACACAGCGCGACCTCACCCTCAATACCGGGAGAGACGAACCCCTGCAGATCCGCTCACTGCCTCCATGTGGCTCGGGACTGTACCCAACTAAAACCTGTTTACACGACTCCTTTGAGCCGTGGTAGGGTAGTAATCAAAGCACAGTGGGAACTCACACGAGACAAATGACGATCTCAGGTCGATGAACTAACCTGTACACATGTCACCAGGGAACTGCTATCTGACATCTGGTATAAGACCAACTCGCATGTTCCCAGCGAGTCCTGTCCGGTGTACTCATAACCCAATGAGCACCTGTATACATCTTAGGTGAACCAACTGACACCAGTGGCTTGTGAGACCGGCCACCGCCCCTCGTCGGGGTCTCGACTGTATACACTAGTCTACTAATGGAGTATCGATGCCCTGTCTCGAAACTCCTACGACTAGGGACCTTTTAAGGATGTGCTTATAGACTACCAGCTCCAACGTATATGATCGCCATCATACTGCTGGTAGTCAAGCAAGAATCCTAGGGGCTCTATCAACGTGTAATAGCGACATGTCAGGTCACCTAAAGCAGTACACGATGATAAAGATAAACCAGATAGCATATTATCATCTCGAGTAAGACTGTCCTACCGGGATAGATCCTCCCTCAATCATTGCAATCACATGCCTGTGATCCAATAATTGACTCTGAGGGCACTATCTCCAACATTTAATTTGTTTGAATCGAAAAGTTAATTGAAAAGAAAAGAAAACATTATTCAAGAATTTATCAATTGATTCAGGTGTCACGAGTTTAATCAAGAATCAAGAAACTGATAAACAATCAAGAATTGGGTTTCGATAATATTTCCAACCAAAATGTCAAGAATCTAAATGAGGCTCGTAGGAATTGATCGGATCTATAGACGTGATGTAATCTAAAGATATCGTGTTCTTGTCCTTCGAAGGATTGATACTAGATCGATGATGATCGACGAGAGTTAGGGTTTTCTCGTGAAACTAGGGTTTCATCTTATCCCTTGTTCTGTTGTCGATATCATTCACATTCTAGCCTCTAGCAATTTCAAGAAACGATCGTAACTCCCCAATTTCGAGCGATATCATTCAAGAAAGCATCGTAACGAAATGGGTTGTCGGTTCTTGAACTTGCTAGGGTTTACAAAACTTGTAGGAATCAAGAATCGTTTTCAGATATATTACATCATCATTCTATTGATCGTCTCGACTCCTCGACGAGCGGAGTATTACTCAAGCATCACAACAAGAATTACAACTAGAAATTTAGATTGAATCATGATGCAAGAATTTAAAGAAAACAAGATAAAAGAAAATCACATTTTATTTATATCAACAATTTGATTACAGTCGCTCAAGAACTACAAGAGGAAGAACTAAATTGTCGATTTGGCGTCGCTCGGCTCCGTGAGTCGCGGATCGTTTGGACCACTTGCTCTGTTGAAGATCGGCTCGGCTCATAAAAGGTTGCAAGGCTTCTTGCTTGATTGGGTACTCGGGATCTTGGCTTTTGGAGTTGGAATTAGGGTTAGGGTTTCACACAAGTCCTTTCACTAGACTTGTAGAAGAAGAAGATGAAGAAAGAGGTAGAATGGCTCTAGTTTTATGCTAGATTGGGGATTCTTTTTACCCTAGGTTTAGGCTTCTATTTATAGACTTCCCAAACCCTAGGTCTAGGTTTGAATTTACAATTCCCTCCAAAAGTTTGTTGAGGAGTTTCTAGAAAGAGTTTGTTAGGAGCTAGCTTAGGGTTTAAGCTAGGATTAATTAAGCTTAGAAAGCCCTAGTTTGCTGATCTGGCAGAAATATCTGGAATCTTCTGGAACTTGTAGTACATTTCTGAACTGTAGCCACTGATGTAGGAGTTTTGGTGCAAATTTGGGAGGCTGAATCCTTGGACCCACCGCGGATCCGCGGCACAAGCAGGATCCTGCCGCGGATCCGCGGCTGTGTGTGGGGCTTGGGCCTTGGGCTTCCTGGTGATGACTTGGGCTGATTTGTGGAGCTTTTTAGGATATCTTGAATATTATAATTCCCTCTGTATTGCTACCAGATTTGCATCTTTTGAGTTGGCGTAATTTTGATCGGTACCATGTACATTTTGGCCTTTCTTCTGGATTTTCCTGCACAGATCTCAAAACAAGTGTTGCGCAAATGTAGGGATGATGCGATGCCATGAAATGCAGTCAATTTCCTTTATAGTGTCGGTTTAAGAGTCTAATACATGCAATCTGATATTTTGCGACAGTTTTGCTAATATGTGAAATATGAATGCCATATACTTCTAAATGAGTGCAACTGATGAGGAAATTGCCGGCTAAAATATACAATATTTTCGACTAATCAAATTCCCCCAAACTTAATTTCGATCATCTCGAGCGAACTGTTTTATTAAAATGAGAAGGAGAAAATAAAGAAAGAGAAAAAACTAACTAGCACACTTTCGTAGGCAACACGATTGCACTGAGCACATGCAACAAGCCTTTAAACCTCTAGGTGTCCCTAGTAGGAGGAGTGTTGTCTCCTGAGGGTTTTCAGCGAATTGCACCCACAGAATCCAATAATAAAAGAAAGATCATGAATATTACATTTAAAGAAAAGAATTGTAAAAGAAAAGGCTTTGAAAATTAGGGTTTCCAAATAAGCTAGCTTTTCGGTTGTCATGAGCCCTATCTTAATGGTCATGAAAAAATGTTAGAAATCACGTCCTCCCTCAATAAAACATCATCTTATTCTTCATTTCTATCTTTATTCCAAACATCGATCATATAACCCTGCGTGTGTGTAAAGGACATCCCTACACCCGGAGAATTCAATTCAAGCTATCATACTCTTGCCCATTAGCCTCAGTACTTTTTAATTAATGAATATTTAGACGAGATTGCTCACACTTTCATGCGACCGTTAATACTTCTTGAGGTACTAACTGACCGATTACTCCTGTGCTTGCTTACTTGGTGTATTTTCCTCGTCTTGCACCACCTCAGACATAGCAGTAACTCCCAGACCAGTTGGCCTTAGGGAACTAGGTGAAGAAGCACCCTCGCTATATATTTTTTTATTGCCCTCGGTGATAACAAAACCAGTGTCCATTTTTCTCACCACTTTATATTTTCTTCATTTCATTTTTTTTATTTCCTTCATACATCGGCTTTAAGACAAGAGCATTTCAAGGTATCCTCTACTATCCCAGGCTTTAAGACGTGTGTAAGTGCGAATAGCAAGGTAACAACGTTCAAAATGTTTGGCTTCCAGAATAGAAACTATTTTTCAGACTTATTTTTATCCTCAGATTAGTGACGTCTTTCATCTTACTAACCCTTGGGACAACGGCTCATAACTACTTATTACTAGTTCGTATAAGAAAACTTCTAATTTTCTTGGTTTTCTTAAATTTTTCTAATCTCATGGATGTAATTTTTCACTATCTAAACTTTCATTATCTTATTTATGTACAAAAATTTTATATTTTGAAAATTTTTAAATTTTTATGGTTTTCAAAAAAAATGTTTTGTGCTTATGCAAAGTGATATGCAAATGATGCGAAAATAAGCACAAACCTCCCCCAAACTTGTTTTCAACAGTGTCCTCACTGTTGCCTTCTGCTAAATCTCGAAAAACCTATAAGCTTGGGAGGAATTTATTAGTGGGGGCAAAATATTTAAGTGAAGATCCTCCCCCAAACTTATTTTTGGCTCATCATTTTGTAAAAATTTTCTTTTCAGAAGCCAGAAAAAAAGTACCCCCCCCAAACTTATGCAATGTTAATCTTTGAAAATCACATGAGGGGGTTAAAAATTAGTGGTCGATGCCAAGATTTACAAAGACCGAATGTTAACACCAACCATTCAAAAAATTTATCAATGCCGTGCTCTGGTTGGTGGAAGAAGAAGTGTGGAAAGGGTAAGTGGTGGAATAGAATATGTGTGCATCTCATTTTGGAGAGACGATGCATTGAGTGTGATGGATTACTCGCATTCTTTTTACAAGTCAGAAAAAGGGGTGGAGGTTCAATTTCAGTGAGTGGAACCCGATTCATCTCAACACCCGTGTTATTCAGAAATGCGAGTTCATCAGCGAAGATCTCCTCAAAAGTTTCATCTATATCCCGAAGAATAATGTCATCACAAAGTGCGGGGTGATCTTTAGACTCTAAAAGCAGTTCATAATCAGTGTTAGTTGTTGACCCGGACATCTCGGTGGAAGAGTCCGTATGTGTATGATACATAGTTGGGTCAAACAATAACGTATGAAAAGAGTCAAGATCAGTATTATGAGGGTCATTAAATTCGCTGCTGTCGACATCCATTAAGTCGACAGAACAGACCTGAGCAGTAGGTTCGGAAGGTACACTTCCTAACTTGTAAATGTTCATCTCAATTCTCCTCTTCCCGAAGGATAGGGTCATAGAACCATTACGACAATTGATGATAGCATTGGAAGTGGCCAAAAAGGGGCGACCTAAAATCACCGGAATTTGATTCCGTGAGTTCGCTACAGGCTATGTATCAATTACAATAAAGTCTACAGGGAAGATAAATTCCCCGATTTTTATTAACACATCCTCTAGTTCACCCCTAGGTCTGGTGATTGATCGGTCAGCCATCTGGAGAGTGCAAGGAGATGGTTTCAACTCTCCGATCCCTAACTGCTCATAAACTGAGAAAGGAAGCAGGTTAACACTTGCCCCAAGATCTAGTAGAGCACGGTTAATGTGTTTCTCCCCAATAGAGATAGAAATCGTAGGATAGCCAGGATCCTTACGTTTCCTCGGTAATTGCTGGGGGAAAGCTGTGTCTACTGTTTTTGCCATGAATATCTTCTTGGGCATTTGTTTCTTCCTCTTTCTAGTGCAAAAGTCTTTAAGAACTTTCGCATATGCAGGGACTTGTTGGATAGCATCTAGAAGAGGGATATTGATGTTAACCTGTTTAAACATCTCAGTGATCTTCTCCATATGTGGACTTGGTGTGTTAGCCCTTAACCGATTGGGATAAGGTGCTTTAGCAATAAGCGCTGGGTCCATCATAGGAGAAGGAAGTGTGTGTGGAACCGATCCCAGAATAGAAGTGGGGATCGTCCGTGGAGGGGTAAAAGAGGTGGGCTGTAGTGGCGAGCCTTTTGAGAAACGAAGAATAGGCTCGGAAGAAGGTGATGGGGTAGAAGAACTGGGGTTAGAATTAGAAGTGTAAGTGGAAGGAAAGGTCTCAGGCGGGGTGTTATTGATTGATTTATTAGTATCATCAAACTCTTCCCCAACGTGATGGTCAAGCACTCTTCCAGATCTCAACATGATCTCATCCACATGATGTGAATAGCCAGGATTGGGTAAAGGTTGAGCTGGAAGTTTCCCTTTCTCTCGTGCACTCATTTCGGCTTTTAGTTGTGCAATTTGTTCTTCCATCGATTTGATGTTCTCATTTTGAGAGATAATGATCTTCATTACATTCTCGACGGAAGATTGCAAACTTGTCGTCCCTTGGATGGATTGTTTCATGAAAGTATCCAAGGTTTGTGCTAGTGCAGAGGTATTATCTGTACCGGTCAATTGCAAAGGACTAGACGGTGCAAAAGTGTTGGCCGGATTTTGAAAGTTTTGTGTTTGGAAGGGGTGCTGACTCAATTGAAGTTGTGGGTGCTGTTGTGGTGGAGGGGCCCCTTGGAAATTGTTTTGGGTTGGAACCGTGTTTTGAAATTGTGATTGGTTCCAAGCAAAATTTGGGTGATTCCTCCAACCTTGATCATATGTGAAGGAAGATGGATCGTTTCTAGGTCTTTGAAATGCGGCATTGGTATGCTCATGACCTTGAAATGGACATTCTTCCGTTAAGTGAGACGGATCAGAACAGCATCCACATACAGTTTTGGAGAGTGATATTTGACTTAGGGCGGCTAAGAATTTGTTTTCCATAGTCTCAAGTTTCTTTTGCATAGCTGAAATGTCAGCTCTAACTCCTATGGAAATATCATTGCCATCCCTAGACGATTGACTCACACCCTCCCACTATAAAGATTTTTCAGCGAAATCTTCTAGAAATTTCCAGGCTTCCCCATCATCTTTGGTCATGAAGTTGCCTTGACACATGGATTCAAGGGTCTGTCTTGTGTTAGGAGTAATGCCCTCATAAATGATTCGGCACAGTTCCCATCTCGGGATGCCGTGATGTGGACATTGGACTAACAGATCCTTGAAACGTTCAAGACATTTTGAAAATGTTTCATTTGGAAGCTGGGTGAATTAATAGATTTCGCTACGGACTCGAGCTGTTTTGTGATGTGGGTAAAATTTCTTAAGGAATGCTTTGACGAATTCATCCCAATTTGAAATAGAATGTGCGGTAGTGTTATATAGCCACTTCTCGGCTAAATCGCACAAGGTAAATGGGAGAAGACGAAGACGCAAAGCATCCACAGAAAGCTGTGAAGTACCCATCATTGCGCATACATTTTCAAATTTGGTGATAAACACGTATGCGTCTTCAGACTCGAGACCGTGAAATTTTGGTAGAAGGTTGATATATTGGGGTTTTATTTGAAAATTTTCCCCGTTGGCTGGTGGAATGGAAAGACAGGTGGAAAGTGGGCTTCGTGTTGGATAGCACCTCTCTTGGAGAGAGATGCGAGGTGGATTCTGCGCACCAACGGACGGCGGCGGATTAGTGGAAAAGAAGTTCGATGGAGGTGGATCCATCGATGTGGGTGTGGTGGTAGGTAAAAGAAAGGGTAAATGTAGAAATACCGACTTTTGGGTCGATCAAGGAAACGCGGACTAACGGGCACTAGAAACCCATGTCCAGCCTATCTTGTACTAAAAAGGGTTAGTACAAGTGGCAGCGTGAATTTATAATTAGGGGAAATGATATGAATGCGGTGTTTGTTTTGAAAAGTGGACGGATTTTTGAAAAAATGATGCAAATCCCAAAATGCAACAAGCAAAACCCTATAATCTAGTGGTCACCTAGGTCAAACTCTAGACCGCTCCTAACTGCCAAAAGACAAGTCGCAGGATAAATCCTCCACTGCCTCTTTGTCCCCCTGTGGCCAGGTAAGTGCCAGGTAAGTGGGAAGGTACTCCACTACGTAAGTAGTGGGCCTAATTAATAACCACTAGCCTTCGACACACTTTCCTAGGCACCACAAGAAAACGCGGATAAGCAATGAATTACCCATGGCCTTCTCTTGTCCTAAGTGAGCGCGACGGTCCTTAGATTCATCTCTGTAAGTCTACGCTAGCGCCCCGGCAGTCTACAGACGCCAAAATGTGGAACAAAACTTTTAAACTGGCGCTATCGTATACTTTAACCCGGATCTGCCATTATTGCTAAACTAACAAACTGTAAAGAGTGTAGAAAGGTTATACCGAACGATCCGAGTCCTTCGTTCTTCAACCATCATCCCACGCTCCGTTGCGGCTGCTCCGATCTCGTCGATCTCCGATATCCTCGTCGAGGTGGCACCACATCACCGATTCTTTAAACGGGCTCCCGCCTCTAACTCGAGGCAACTCGATCGTCAAGTTTGCTAAAAGAGACGACCAAGAATGATGTAGAGAATGAGTAGATGACTTTGTCTCACTTCGTCCAAGTCCGTGGACGATCGGTTAATGAAGTTGCCGAAGGAATCGGGTGATGGAATGAAATGGACTGTGAAATTCCATACACCGATAAAACCTATCATAATCTTTTCTAGCAAATGAAAACTCAAGTGAGAGAGTGAATGAGGAGAGAGAGAGGGCCGGCCATATATAGCAAGAGGGAGGTGACCGTAGGAGAGGGGGGTGACCATAGGATAAATATCATATGTGAACACAAACAAATATCTTGCATAAAGATCTTAAGCAAAACAAGAATGTAATGAAATCAAAGCATGAGTCACTTAGCCTTGTCACAAATTCTAGAACCTTCTAGAACCTTCTAGAAGCACGACTCACTCTCATCCAAGAAAAGATAAATCCACCTTTAACCAAATGTTAAAAGACGGCTGATAGAAAACTGGAAACTGGCAACTTCCAAAAGTGATCCTGAAACGACTTTCAGGATAACCCCGAAACTGTATAAATATACCCGCATTTGTATTACGACCGAATACAAATGCAACTGAGACAAAGATATTATACCTACTCAATATAATACTCGGATCCGGCTTAAACCAAAGCCGACCAGTATCATCTGCCCGAAAAATAACACGTGCGTAAACGCACGTGCATTTTCCGAACCCTGCCATAAAACCATACGGCCTCTACAACGTTTCGCCCGAACTTGGGAAACTGTCTGTGGGGGACTCTAATGACTCGTCAGCACCATGGCAGTGGGTTTAACCACAAACTGTCAGCGGCACTAGCTATGCGTAACGGCTGCCCATGGACTGACCTCAAGGGAAGCTGATGAGCGAACTCAAGGGAGGCCGATGAGTGAACTTATCCAGAAACCCTACTGAGCCTAACAGTGACAATGTATATACAGTCTGGTCCGTTCGTCAATGAGTATCGCATATCCGCCTAGGGGGCTAGTAACGTCAGACCCCCAATAGCAGTATAAGTCATGTCGGAGTGAAGCCTCAATACACCCTGAGATACTACTGGAGTACCTACCAGTAAATCTCCTGCCATGGCCATGGACTTTGTGTAATGGCTCTCCTAGACACAGCACGACCTCGCCCCCAATACCGGGAGAGACGAATCCCCTGCCGATCCGCTCACGTGCCTCCATATGGCTCGGGACTGTACTCAAAAACTACCTGTTTGCACGACTCCTTTGAGCCGTGGTAGGGTAGAAATCAAAGCACAGTGGGAACTCACACGAGACAAATGACGACCTCAGGTCGATGAACTAACCTGTACACATGTCACCAGGGAACTGCTATCTGACGGTAGATATAATACTAACTAGCAGATTCCCGGCGAGTCCTGTCCGGTGTACTCATAACCCAATGAGCACCTGTATACATCTTAGGTGATCCAACTGACACCAGTAGCTTGTGAGACCGGCCACCGCCCCTCGTCGGGGTCTCGACTGTACACACTAGTCTACTCCGGAGTATCGATGCCCTGTCTCGAAACTCCCACGACTAGGGACCACAATTAAGGATATGCGTATAAACTACCCAACTCTCACGTATATGATCGCCATCATACTGTTGGTAGTAAAGCAAGATCCTAAGGGCTCTATCAAAGTGTAACATGCAATCAGTCACCTGAACATGTACACGACTGATAAAGGCAAACCAGATAGCATACTATCATTTCGAGTAAGACTGTCATACCGGTATAGGTCCTCCGCAATCATTGCAATCACGTACCTGTGATCCAATAA
This sequence comes from Agapanthus africanus, assembly GCA_030015575.1. Taxonomy (NCBI): domain Eukaryota; kingdom Viridiplantae; phylum Streptophyta; class Magnoliopsida; order Asparagales; family Amaryllidaceae; genus Agapanthus; species Agapanthus africanus. The sequence goes on along the minus strand of JASDDO010000031.1, from coordinate 377,120,615 downwards.
TTGACTATGAAGGCACTATCTCCAACAATCTCTAGATATTTTTTAGTTAATGTGGGACAATGCGGATGCAAGTTTTGCGATTTTCGGGGCCTAGGAAGGGTAATGAACAACCCACCTAATTTGGATTTGGTCGTGCCCCTTAATTTCCGTATTAATATGCAAACAACCAAAAGAATCAAAAACACGCACAAATTTTATTTTGCTTTTGCGGCGCTGCGATTATTTAGCAAAGAAACCTGCACAAAATGTTAATTGGAGCAGATTTAGGAGAGAGATAAGAAAGTTAGAAGTTACTGTGAAAATTTTGTGCAGAGAAGCTTCCACAGAGGCGCGGAACCGCCGCAATAGGGCTCTAATGCCGCGGAAGGGCGGTCAAAATGACTGTTCACTGCACCAAAATTCTTGACACTGTTCCACTTGAACTTCTCAGCTCTCTGGAAAATTCAGAAAAAAATTTCTCCAGCTCCAATGATTCCAGATTTCCTCGCAATCAAATCACAAAACACGTATTAGGGTTTGTACGAGTTTAGATCTAAAAATTATAATGGAATAAATTGTTCAACTCAAATTTCAAAATACGAACAATTAGTGCACTATCCCCAGCAACGGCGCCATTTGATTGTAATAATTTCTTGGATGTGTGTATCTAATCAAATGATCCCCGGCAACGGCGCCATTTGATTGATTTAAAATTCAAGACTGTGTAAATCGAACAAAGTGAATGAGTTTCTTTGTGTCGGTAATTAGAAAATGAATAGAATCACAATCAAAGAATTATATTTGACCGCAATCAATTACGGTGTCGATTGTAGATCGTAAGCGAGTGCGGATCGTCCACAGGGATTGTGCGATTCGTTTCTGTATTTAATTTGTTTGAATCGAAAAGTTAATTGAAAAGAAAAGAAAATATGATTCAAGAATTTATCGATTGATTCAGGTGTCACGAGTTTAATCAAGAATCAAGAAACTGATAAACAATCAAGAATTGGGTTTCGATAATATTTCCAACCAAAATGTCAAGAATCTAAATGAGGCTCGTAGGAATCGATCGGATCTATAGACGTGATGTAATCTAAAGATATCGTGTTCTTGTCCTTCGAAAGATTGATACTAGATCGATGATGATCGACGAGAGTTAGGGTTTTCTCGTGAAACTAGGGTTTCATCTTATCCCTTGTTCTGTTGTCGATATCATTCACATTCTAGCCTCTAGCAATTTCAAGAAACGATCGTAACTCCCCAATTTCGAGCGATATCATTCAAGAAAGCATCGTAACGAAATGGGTTGTCGGTTCTTGAACTTGCTAGGGTTTACAAAACTTGTAGAAATCAAGAATCGTTTTCAGATATATTACATCATCATTCTATTGATCGTCTCGACTCCTCGACGAGCGGAGTATTACTCAAGCATCACAACAAGAATTATAACTAGAAATTTAGATTGAATCATGATGCAAGAATTTAAAGAAAACAAGATAAAAGAAAATCATCTTTTATTTATATCAACAATTTGATTACAGTCGCTCAAGAACTACAAGAGGAAGAACTAAATTGTCGATTTGGCGTCGCTCGGCTACGTGAGTCGCGGATCGTTTGGACCACTTGCTCTGTTGAAGATCGGCTCGGCTCATAAAAGGTTGCAAGGCTTCTTGCTTGATTGGGTACTCGGGATCTTGGCTTTTGGAGTTGGAATTAGGGTTAGGGTTTCACACAAGTCCTCTCACTAGACTTGTGGAAGAAGAAGATGAAGAAAGAGGTAGAATGGCTCTAGTTTTATGCTAGATTGGGGATTCTTTTTACCCTAGGTTTAGGCTTCTATTTATAGACTTCCCAAACCCTAGGTCTAGGTTTGAATTTACAATTCCCTCCAAAAGTTTGTTGAGGAGTTTCTAGAAAGAGTTTGTTAGGAGCTAGCTTAGGGTTTAAGCTAGGATTAATTAAGCTTAGAAAGCCCTAGTTTGCTGATCTGGCAGAAATATCTGGAATCTTCTGGAACTTGGAGTACATTTCTGAACTGTAGCCACTGATGTAGGAGTTTTGGTGTAAATTTGGGAGGCTGAATCCTTGGACCCACCGCGGATCCGCGGCGTAAGCAGGGTCCTGCCGCGGATCCGCGGCTGTGTGTGGGGGTTGGGCTTTGGGCTTCCTGGTGATGACTTGGGCTGATTTGTGGAGCTTTTTAGGATATCTTGAATATTATAATTCCCTCTGTATTGCTACCAGATCTGCATCTTTTGAGTTGGCGTAATTTTGATCGGTACCATGTACATTTTGGCCTTTCTTCTGGATTTTCCTGCACAGATCTCAAAACAAGTGTTGCGTAAATGTAGGGATGATGCGATGCCATGAAATGCAGTCAATTTCCTTTATAGTGTCGGTTTAAGAGTCTAATACATGCAATCTGATATTTTGCGACAGTTTTGCTAATATGTGAAATATGAATGCCGTATACTTCTAAATGAGTGCAACTGATGAGGAAATTGCTGGCTAAAATATACAATATTTTCGACTAATCACAACTCGGGCACGAAGTTGGCGAGCCGACGTGCCCAAGAAGTGCTGTAGAATAGTGTGGAACTCTATGTCTCATTTGGGGTCACTAGAAGTTGCCTTTTTGTGGAGGAATGAGATATCAACTTTTGGTGGGGGCTCATGAGTTTTTAGCAAGCAAAGGAGATAAAAACCCCACCCAAAAAATTGGGACAGCCCCTTGAGGAAGTGGCTGGCCTTGGCATGAGGGAATGAGAGGAGAGTATGAAAATGAGGTAGCCACAAGAATAATGCAAGAGAGAGAAAGGGTCATGATAATAAGCAATGATCACAATCAAAGAACCTCACTCCAAAACCCAATCATGACCAACAAAGGTCAAGCCATGATGACTAAAAGAAAGTCAAGGGATGGTGCAACCATCATGACACAATAAAATGCAAAGACCACCATCTACAATGCCAATTTGTACAAATGCAAATAAGCCCTCCTCCACCAAATTTCAGCCAAGGAAAGATACAAGGGAAAATGGCCGAAACGGAAAACAAACTGGCAACTTCGGAAACTGATCCCGTAATAAATTACAGGAAAACCCCGCTACTGTATATACATACCCGCATTTGTATTCTGACCGAATACAAATGCAATGAGACAAATCTACACTGTACAATACTAGGATCCGGCTTAAACCAAAGCCCGCTAGTATTATCCGTCCGATCATGATCCGTGCAATACCGCACGTATCTGATCGAACCCTGCCATATCTCCATACGGCCTCTACAGCGTTTCGCCCGAAACTTGAGAAACTGGTCTGTGGGGGACTCTAAAGACTCGTCAATACTTTGGTTGTGAATTTAACCACTAGCACGTCAGAGGTATTAGCCTATACGTAACGGGCTACCAGGTATTGACCAAAAGGGATGTCGACGGGCTACCAGGTATTGACCAAAAGGGATGTCGATGAGCGAACTCATCCTGACACCCTACTGAGCCTGTCAGTGACAATATCCGTACAGTCCGGTCCGTTCGTCTATGAGCATCGCTTGGCGGGCCTAGGGGGTTGGTAAAAGTCAGACCCCCAAAAGCGGTACGAGTCGTGTCGGAGTGTAGCCCAGAACACCCTGAGATACTACTGGAATACCTACTAGTAAATCTCTTGCCTTGGCAAGGACTTCATGTAAGGGCTCTCCTAGACACAGCACGACCTCACCACCAATACCGGGAGAGACGAACCCCTGAAGATCCGCTCACTGCCTCCATGTGGCTCGGGACTGTACCCAACTAAAACCTGTTTGCACGTCTCCTTTGAGCGTGGTAGGGTAGTAATCAAAGTATAGTGGGAATTCACACGAGACAAATGACGATCTCAGGTCGATGAACTAACCTGTACACATGTCACCAGGGAACTGCTATCTGACGTCAGGTATAAGACCAACTGGCATGTTCCCGGCGAGTCCTGTCCAGTGTACTCATAACCCAATGAGCACCTGTATACATCTTAGGTGAACCAACTGACACCAGTGGCTTGTGAGACCGGCCACCGCCCCTCGTCGAGGTCTCGACTGTATACACTAGTCTACTCTGGAGTATCGATGCCCTGTCTCGAAATTCGCATGACTAGGGACCTTTTAAGGATATGCTTATAGACTACCAGCTCCCACGTATATGATCGCCCTCATACCGCTGGCAGTCAAGCAAGAATCCTAGGGGCTCGATCAACGTGCAATAGTGACCTGTAAGGTCACCTAAAGCAGTACACGATGATAAAGGTAAACCAGATAGCATACTATCATCTCGAGTAAGACTGTCCTTTCGGGATAGGTCCTCCATCAATCATTGCAATCACGTGCCTGTGATCCAATAATTGACTCTGAGGGCACTATCTCCAACAAGTATGCTATATGGTTTCACTTTATCTTAACATGTTAACAAATACTGTTTTGTGATCACGTATTGATAAAGCCCTTATGATATGTACTCAACTACTAGGACTATGATGAGATCATACTAGTAGGGCCAGGGTAGTCAACGAGTACATCCTATAACTGTTCCTAGTCGATTGTGTATCGAGACAGGGCATCGATACTCTAGAATAGACTAGCGTACACGCATCTTGACCCATATGATGGGCGATAGATGATCCTATATCCATTGGTGTTGGACATCAAAGATGGTGTACGGGTGCTCAGTGGAGACTGGGTATACTGAACGGACTCGCCGAGAACTCCTGGATGGTATTATACCTATCGTCAGATAGCAGTTCTCCGGTGACACTGGTACAGGTTAGTCTGTAGATCCGAGGTCGTCATAGAGTCTTGTATGATTCCCACTGTGCTTTGATTTCCACCTTACCACTTCCAAGAGGGCGTGCAAAACGGTGGTTTTTGGGTACAGTCCCGAATCACATGGAGGCAATGAGCGATAGAAGGGGTTTCGTCTCTCCCGGTATAGGGAGTTGATGTTGTGCTGTGTTCGATTGGCTATAACTGGAAGTCCCTGGCTAGGGCTGATATGGAGATTTACTGATAAGTTTTATCAGTAGTTTCTCGACCTGTTATGAGCCTTACATCGACACGACTTATCTGTTACTGGGGTCTGACGTTTACCACCCCTAGACTAGATATGCAACATATCAGACGAAGAGATCGGACTGTACGGGAGTGTTACTGATTGGATTTGCAGGAGAATGTACATGCTTGCTTGTTGATCTTTTGATTGCTCAATACACGGGTGGTTGTTACGTTTAGCTGACCGCTTGCAGCTTGTGGGTGATTGATATGATCATCACCTGCTGCCGGCGTATTGACGATTCTTTAGAGTCCTACACAGAGGTTTCCTGGCTCAGGCAAAACGGAGTAGGAGCACATATGCGATATGTGCGGGACCGAGAATAATACGATATGAGATACCGTATTCTATTCTCGCGATATGAGATATCGGCCGGGTATATATGATATAGCCGGATCATCGGATCAAGTGTTGATTCGATGAATTGGTACCTGTTATATTAGTCGGTTATATGTCATATAGCCGGATTGTCGGATCAAGAGTTGATTCGATAATTTAATGTATAATTATATATGTGATATATTACATTACGTTAACTAATATAAGCTCGCTTTATTGATTCATTTTCTCACTGGATAATACATTGATGTATATGCGATATATGTTAATTGTATTATTTTCTTTTTGTTACAAAATATATTGTATATGTGATATATAATATTGTAATAAGTTAGGGTTACAAATGCAACATGGTTGTTAAGTTTAAACAAAGTTAGGGTTTGGATTTGGGTTAGCTTTTGGGTTAGCTTTTTCCTGAAACTTCATGAAGCTTTCCTTTTGTCATTTTCCTTTGATATTTTGTGTAGATATTATTTAACTCAACCCAAACCCTTAACTCTAGTTCATTCTCTACATGAGTTAAAGCCTTCATTATTAACTCATGGTTGTATTTTTTAACCATAACAATTTCATTATTCATCACAAAGCTTTCTTTTTCTTCTTTCTCCATGAAAAAGCTTTCTAGCTTTTTGTGAAGTGATAATTTAAAATGAGAAAATGAAAACAAAAGAGAGAAAAATTCCTACTTCATCATCCTTATCTATTCTAGCCACTTAGATTAGGGTGTTCACTTCATTAATACTTGATTAGAGAAGTGAGAGCTTGAGTTTGTGATTTTTCAAGGTAGATCATTTTCGAAAAGGAAGACTTCTAGCAAGCATGGGTCATTCGACTTGTGGAGCCTCTCTAGAGTCTAGGAGTTCATGGATCGCGGCGAAGAGACTACTACTCGGAGCTTATGAAGCGAAGGAACGGACTACAAAGGTTGTAATCACTCTCTCTTAGATGTAAAGTTGTTTACATGCATGTTAAGCCTAATTCTTTAGTTAAGATCTTCGTTAGGGTTTGTTTAGCATCCCAAAAATTTTAAAGTAGCATGATTGATGCTTGCCAAAACCTTCACAAGGTGCTAAACTAACCCAACAATATCTGCCTACTTACATATAATATTTAAGCATTTGCTTGTAACATCTGCATAGTTTCATTCGATATTTAAGCAATTTGCCTAAGATATCTGGCTAGTTTCATTCGATATTTAAGCAATTTGCCTAAGATATCTGGCTAGTTTCATTCGATATTTATTCAGTTCCTTGTAATATTTATCTTGTTATACACAATAAGTAACAAGCACACACGGTCACATGGGCGTCACAAGTAGAACTGTAGCATTACTTGGTCACATGAGTTATTAGAAGTACGAAAATAAATGACAAATAAGGGTTTTTGACAAATGGCCCATTGACCATGGCTTTTTGACCAAGTTTTCGGAGCAAGGATATTTTGACATCAGGGGATTGGGCAGGTTTTTTAAAATACAATTTTCCCCCTTCTATTTTGGGCCTTGTAGATGTGGGTGCTAGTTCTACTAGCGGCGAAGGTCTGGCCTCTAAAATTCAAGATAACACAAACTTGTCCTTAAAATTCAAGATAACACAAACCTGACCTAAACTGGGCTCGGAATAAGCAAATTTATAATTCCATATCTGTGCTTTAGTCATAACTTAGCCCAATCTCAACCAACAGAGAAAATTCAGGACTGAAGCAGGTTGCCTTTATGTAAAGTAGTTCCATAATCAAAGCGAGGACAATTCCCAAAAAGTTGGGTTCTTTTTAAGTTTTCGCCTTCCTCATCTGCGAAAAATACCTGATCCCTCAGAAATCGCGAGCTCCGCTTCTTGATTTCGGAGCTCATCAATGAGTTCCAATAAACCCCCGAACCTCAACTTCAAGATCGTTCTCCTCGGCGACGGTAACTTGATTTGATCCCCCTCATCTCTTTCCTCTTCTAGTAATTAGTTTCTGCAATTTCCTTTCGGCGCTGAATTTTGTATCCGGAAATACTATGGATTTTGGCATTGTTGTTTTAAGCCAGTAGCTTGTAGTTTTTATTTTTAGGGCAAATATTATGAATTGTTACTAATTGATGTTGCAACTTAAGAATGGGGTTTTGCATTTTACCGATTGAGGAATGAGATTGCAGTGAAGAGGTTTGCGGCCTCTATGAATTCAAAAAGGATTTTAATTGGTGTATGAAATGATCTAGTTAATGCAAGCAGACGTCTGCCTTTCATATGGTTAAATTTGAAAGGTGATTATAGAGTATCATAATATTTTGAAATTCCTATGAAGCTGAATTAAAAATTACATAGCATAAACTATTTTGCCATAGTTTCTTTGTGGGTCAGAATGTAAAATTTATATAGGATGACTATTTTCCCATGTTTGCTTTGTGGTTCGAATATTGGGCAATTAAGAAACAACATATTTCAGTAAAAATTCTCAGTGTTGAAGATGAGAATATCAAGATGGATGATTAGGGATGCTCTAAAAGGTAGGATAAGAATTGAGTGCATTAACTACAAGGAGGAGGTAGCTCCTATAAATGGTAAATTGAGAGAACTTACTGAGATTGTTAAAACATGTGCAACAGCGACCGGTAAGTGCACCATTTAGGATGTGGCTGAATTATTGTTAATGAAGCAATAAGGATTAGAGGTAGACCTAAGCGAACACTGACGTACCAAGCTAAAAAGGATAAATTAGTAATTAATTTAATCATGGAGAAGCCCTTAGTGCAGTTAAATGGATAAATAAGTAGAACACAATTTTTTTTGGGATAGAGGCGTGTTTCCATTGTCGCGGTCCTTGCAGATGTTGATGATGATGATGATGAGTAACGTAGAACATGTTTAAGGGTATAATGGTTTGGTCTTCCAACATAGGATTAAATTTGTTGGGTTGAGACAATTTGTAAGGCATGACAACCAACACAAGGAGAGAATAAAGCAACCCTATTTTTATAGGGACGGTGCTGCTTCTAACCTTATAACCAATATAAGTTGTCTTTCCTTTCTTCGCTCCTTTACAACCCCTCATTTTTGTGTACCATTGGTGAAATCTTACTGCAAATAGGATTTGGTTTTCAATGCTATTTTTGTGTATAGAGCCACTGTACGTTATGGACATGTTACTTGGTGTTGTATGGTTCCGAGTAAAATCTTTTATCTCATACTCTAGATATGAGGCAATGATTATTAGGATACTTTTCCACACTATATGCTATGATACTTTAGTGTATTCTAGAATATTTTACGTATGATTTGCTGCGTGTAATTAGAAAGAGGTGTATATGTAAATAACCAAGTCTATATAAAGAAAGTTATAGCATCCAAAATTGTTCCCATAAATTTCTCTCTTATCTCTTTCTCGCAAACAAACATTTTATTAAAGCTATTCGCCACCCAACTCTAAACCTGAGCCATTAATCTCAACAAAGCCTTAATACTAGCCTACTACATGCCTCACCGCTGCTCCTATCTCACTGCCGATCACCGTCGATCACCTCGCTTATTGTCGACTCGCCGATTAGCATTGATCCTCACCGCTAGTGCCTCGATTGACTTGCTACCCTATCGTCATCGATTTCGAAGCCCTCAATTGCCATCATTACTACCCCTATCATCTTCAATGAATCTATTTAAAAACCCTCGCCATCGATCATCATTGACCCTGAAGCTTCAATCTCGAAGCCCCCCACTTCGATCTCGAGCGATCACCTTTGATACCGAGCCCCTGCCTTCGCTTAAGTTGATAAGTCCTCAAGATGTTCTCGTCATACTGCTTCAATCTTGAAGACACCCTCGATCTCGACTTCTATGGCTCTTTTATCTTTCATCCATGGTCTGATCTTCTGTGATTGTGATGTCCTCATCACTTTTTTCTATTAGATCTATCACATCGATTGGAAGATAATCATGTGGTGTTTTCGCTAAGATCTATTGTATGACTTGTGCTATTAGAGTGATTGTGTTATCAAATGTCGTGCTTGGGCCCGTTCTTGTGTTTTAGGGAGTTTGAGGTTGTGAGATTGGTGATTGGATCTTAAAAGATCAATCATGATCTTTAGTGTTGGATTTTTACGAGATCCAGGGTCTTGTTTCTTGATTGTGTGATGTTTGATTCAATTAATTGTTGATTGATTATTAAGATTAGAAGTGTTGTTTGAGAGGATGGGGAGTAACATGATTACTTCAATGATACAAAAATGGTCGATTTCAAGCTGAATGAGAACTTCCATAGTTGGAAAAGTATGATAGAATTGTATATCGATGGGAGAGGCAAAGGTGGCGATCTTACAAGCCCACCTTCTCCTCCCATGTCTTGTGGTTGTATTATGCAGGATCTTGAAATGAAAAGGATGATTAAAAAAGGCATCGCGATTAATAAGTTATATAACACTTAGACGAGCATCCACGTCTTATCGCATGTCATGCTTCCACTTTAGATTTTGATGCCCATTGCATGTTTGGTCATCTATCTTTGCGGATCTTGAAGAGGTCGGTTACGTTTATTGGTCCTTTATCTTCCTTAGAGTATGAGTTGTGTGAGATATGTAAGCATCAAGCTCTAAGTGCCCATTACGCGTCAATTGATTAACCTTTTGCTTCAGTCTATTCCGATGTATGGGGGCCTTTCCTAGTTGCTCATTATTTTGTGACATTTATTGATGACTTTTCTCGCATGGCTTGATCGTTTTTAAGGAAATCTCGAAATGAAGTATTTTCTATTTTCCAAACTTTCTATGTTGAAAATAAAAATCAATTTGGGGTCTTAATTAGTTGCTTGTGTAATGATAATGCCAGCCTTTAGAGAGTTTACTGAGAAATCAAGCATTTTTCATGAATCATGTTTTTACACACCCCCAACAACCCCTAACAAAATGGAATGGTGAAAAAAAGAATAAACATCTTTTAGAGATCACTCTTGTCTTTTTCTTTCACATGCGAGTTCCTAAGTCTTTCTAAAGGGGATGCATTTCTTACTTGTCATTTGATCAATCATATTCCTATTTGTGTTGGATGGATATGTTCCTCATTCCATTTTATTCCCTTCGAAGCATGCTTTTCCTATACCTTCATGTTTGTTTGGGTGTGTTGTTTAGGATCACCAGCGCAGGGATCCAAATTAGACTTTAGGGCAATTAAGTGTGTTTCATTGGACTTGCCAAGAAAGAATGTCAGTGTTATAGCTAGATTTGAGGCGTCGATTTGTTACTGTTTATATCACCTTTCATGAGTCGTCATTGTACTTTTTTTGAGTCTCACATCCTTTCCACAATGTATGAACTCTTAGATATTATACATCTTCAGATCATGCAATAACCTTCTTTTAATTTCCCTACTGCATATCCCATAGATGTCAATCCTGCAGTCATGCCTGTTCCCTCTATTGACCCGAAGATCCATCTCCAGTGGGTGATCCTCCGATGGTGACTATTCGGTATGCTCGATGTATTCGCACCACAGTCTCAAGTGCCTGCTCCTATTACCCTACCGTCTCAAGGTTCACTGTCATCTACCCTTGATGTTCATATTGCCTTTAGAAAAAGCAAAAAGTTGGACCACTTCTTTTCCCTGCTAATCATATGATTTGTGCTTATTTGTCCCATTCTTATCGAGCTTTTATCTTCTCGATTGATTCACATCCTCTCCTTAAGTCATTATCTGAGGCACTATCTTAGGATGAAGAGCAGCTATGCATAAGGAAATGTTAGTACTTGAGAAGAGGACTTGGTACCTCTTCACGAGGAAAAGGAAGTTGTGGGATGTTGATAGGTTTATGCGGTTAAACTCAATCCCCATTTCTTGCACGCCGTAAAGCTTATTTGGTAGCTAAAGTGTATCTACAGACTTATAGGATCAATTATCAAGAGATTTATTTCTGTTGTAGCCAAAATGACCTCGGTTCACTTGCTTATTTCTTTAGTAGCTATTCATTATTGGCTCTTATATCAGCTTGATCTGAAGAATCGTTTCTTCATGATAGTTCGACTGAGGAAGTCTATATGAAGCAATTTGTTTTGTGGCGTCGGGCCTAATTTGTCACCTTATGAAGCCGTTGTATGGCATAAAGCAATCTCCTCAAGCATGTTTTGGAAGATTTACAGAGGTGGTCACTTCTTTTAGCCTTATCGTTGTGCTCATATCACTCTGTCTTTCATCACTCCTATCATTGCTTATGCATTTTGATAGTGGTGTATCCTGATGATATAGTAATCATTGGTAATGATGGTGTCGGTATTGCAAAGCTAAGACTCCACCTTCAGACTCAGTTTCAAACAAAGGATATGGGAGTCTCCAATATTTTTTAGACATTGAAGTTGCTTGGTGTAAAAGGGACGTCTATATTTCTCAGCAAAATATGTGATTGACATTTTCTGAGATTGGGATGTTAGGATGCTATTCATGGACTCTTATGGGTCCTAATACCAAATTGTTTCAGGGACAAGGCGTTCAAATAGAATTTAGAAGATCCTAGTAGTTATCTACGCTTGGAAAACTAAACTATCTCACAATTTATCCGTAATGTTCTAAATATCGGATATCAGTATCGTATCGGTCCAGAAATTTTCATATCGGATAGCAGATATTTATCATGTGATATTTTTTAAACTTCCGACAATAAAGTTTTGTATCATAAATATAACCTAATATAAAATGTTGGTTTTCTTAAATGAGTTAATACACTACCTCTTACCTCTGCCAAATAATTTTTAAAACGATATATTCCTTCATTAAGCACCCTCTTACAAAAAAAATGCATAAAACTTTTGAGATTTCATTAGGATTTATCCTATTTCCATATTTCCGATACGGATTGGTGCAATTTTTTTTACTTACTAGAAATTACGGATGACATTTATGATCTACAAATAAAATTAACAATTACCAATTAATTCAACACACTTTAAATTTTTTAACATGGCAAAAATTTGGGCAAAAAATATTGAGGGTTGAAATTGACTCAAAAGGTTGGGCATCAATTTGAGAAACACACATAAAAAAGATAAGGAAGAGACGAACAATCAATTTCAAATAATATTAAGGTTCAACACAAAAAACAAGGAAAGACAGGAAAGAGAGACCAATAGAGTTGTTTCTTGAGGGTCAATATAGTGTTTCGTGTTCGTCGAACTAGAAAGGACGATCGTCGAGCCTTTAAGATGCGAGATCAAGAGATCTAAGGTTCGTGGACTTTGAACGATCGAAATAGAAATACAGAGCAAGCGAGATCTTGCTTTGGTATGCCATTTTTTTATTTTAACAAGTACAGTTTATTCCAATAAGCCAAAAACAAGTTTTATGAGAAAATATTGCAATATATCAACATATATGATATTCGATATATCAGCCGATATTTTCCAAAACTTGCAAAACAATATAATTTTGAAAAATATGTCTGTTCTCCAAAACTGATAGATCGGGCGATATCCGAAATATATCGCTGATATTTAGAACAATAGCTACTCGACCTGATATTGCTTATAGAGTTAGTGTTGTGAGCCAATTTATAGCAAACCTAGAACGCTTAGTGGGATGCAGCAATTCGTATACATCGATATTTGAAGAGTGCTCAAGGTAAAGGTTTGTTTGTATTCATATAATTGACACTCGAGTAGCAAGATTCACTATGCTAATGCTGACTGGGTAAGATCCCCCTCTGATCGGAGATCTATTATAGGATATTGTCTGTTGGTGTCTTTACTTGGTATCATGGAAAAGTAAGAAGCAGTGTTGTATCACCCTAGATAGAGTCAGAGTGTAGACCTATAGCGAGTACCATTTGCGAGTTGGTATGGATTATCTTCCTGCTTGGAAAGCTTGGCTTTAGGCTTCTTCTATGAGATTATACCGTGACACCAAAGTTTCCATTTATATTGCTTCAAATTCAGTATTCCATAAAAGAGCTAGAATATAAAATATGTTAACTTTCATCATAAATTCGGAGTTTTGGTATAGTGGAAATGACATTTTACATGGTACCAGAGCAACCAAGGTTCGATTCCCACCGGACGCATATTAAATGGGGATTTATTAAATTAAAAATACCGCTGTGCAATAGCGCAGATTTCGGCCCAAAGGACTTTCGACTTACGGGGGCGTGTTAGAATATAAAATATATTCTCTCAACTCTCATCATAACTTTGTAATTTAGGTGTAGTGGAAGGGACATTTCACAAAGTCATCTATGAAGCACGAATGCTTGTAAGTGTCACGAATCATTCCTGATCACGTATCAGAATCCGGAACTTTAGGATTCTTTCGGATTCATTTGGACTTGTAAATATCTTACAAACCGCTCTCGAATCGACGCCTCTCCTCTTTCTCTCGAAAATTAAGGCTTTCGAAAATTTGAAAACGCATTGAATATCTAGCATAATGCCATTATTTATTTATATTACTACATATTTATATGTAAATCTTAATATATATTTATATTTATAAAAATCGATATAAAAACGTATTCCATATCCAAGATTTTTGGAAAATTGTGAATCCACGAATCCGTATCGTATCTTATCCCGTATCCATATTCGAATCCGTTCTATATAGACTGCTGCCACTATGTTTAAGAGGTGAAAGATGGAACCATTGATATCATTGAATCAAACATGGGTTATATCGGCTGATATATTGGCTTTTATATCGTATCATGACTTCTCACGATACGATAAAACCGATAAATTTTTGTCGATGTGGCGACCTCAGTCGATATATTGGCGGTATGTGATATAGGAAACATCTAGTCGATACAATTCCGATATCCATCAATATACGATATTTAAAACCTTGATTGATATATATTATGTAAAATATGTTAGTCAATTAGCAGATCTTTTCACTGAACTTTTGGGGAAAGACGAGAGTTAAATTTCATTTGTTACAAACTGGGCATGTCTAATAAGTATGCTCCAGTTTGAGGGGAGTGTTAGAATATGCTACGGTATTCCAGGGTATTCTAGATCATCATATGATTTGCCACGTGTAATTAGAAAGGGGTGTGTATGTAAGTAATCATGTTTATATAAAGGAGGTTAGAGAATTATCTCTAATTATCCAAAATCATACCCCTTAGATCTCTCTCTCTCTCTCTAACAAACAACACTAAAACATGGTGTGCCTACTGATGTTAGAGAAGACATGATTGTCCAACTATGCCACTTGTTTTGACACTTTTAAAGGGGTCCATCAGTCCTTCATTTACTAAAGATTTGCACAGGGTGACTGCTCCCTTTTGTTTGGAAAACAAGCCATTTCGTGCACCCTTTTATTCTTTATGGTTCTTCATGTAAAATACGAGCTCTACAACTTTATAAATTTGGAGCTTAATCCTAAATCCAAAAACCCAAGAAGAAGAAGAAATTACACCTATGTCTTTGTGCGAAGCGCCTCATCGGTTGTCTTTGATAACTGTATGAAACGAATAGACCACTGCCTCATCATATTTTGTTTTATTGACCTCTCTAATTTTTGTCCCACAATCTTCTTTCTTGTGCTCTCAAATCTTGTGAGCTTATCTAAGCACCTTCGTTTGTCTTTTCTTTTCCTTTTAGTTGCATTTAAGATTCGTTGCCATATTTTTGCCACTGTTATATTTACCATTGTCAATTTGGAATTTGTTGAATATGTATGTTTATCTGGGGATGATGATTCTTTCATACAGGCAGGGTTGGGAAGACATCCCTTGTTCTGAGGTTTGTAAATAATGTATTCTCAGAGAAGCAACAAGCTACAGTCCAAGCTTCCTATTTAACAAAGCGCCTTGTTGTTGAAAGTGTGCCAGTTACCTTGGCTATATGGGTGTGTTACGTTCTCCTTTTGTTTACGTATTGATTGCTTTCAATGAAATAAATCAAGATTTCTTTATACCACAGTTTATAACATGTGAGAAATCAATAACAATTTTAATAGTAACTTAGTTTAATGAATTTACCACATTTCATTTTTCCATAATCATGTTATTTCTACTTGATAGGCGATTAGTATTTTAGTTTTATTCTCAGACCCTGCAGTAGCGGACATTCTACCTACTTTTTGCTTCTTAGGTTGTGCTATGTAGGTGATTTAATGGAAACGCACTGTTGTTTTTAGCTTAGCTGTCGATCATTATTATAAGGATAGAGGTTAAGTTTTTGTATCTAAAATTAATTTCTTAGAAAAAGAAATAGCATGAAATTGAGGAAACGCTACTTGTGTCACATTTAGAATCAATGTTTCCTTGCAAAAATAAAAAATAAAATCGGTCGCATCCTTTATTTAAAGAAATTTTGTTACTATCAATGATATGATTGGATTTCATTGTTGGATAATTTTCTTTATGGCAGGATACAGCCGGCCAGGAGCGCTTTCATGCGTTAGGGCCTATATACTATCGCGATGCAGATGGTTTGTATTTGATTTCATTATCTATGTATCCTCTATGCACCTTTTGCGTATATGAAGGACCTCATACACCAATTTTGCTCGTTATGCATGATAGAGACCTCACTATGCGTCTCTTATGGTTGGCTGCAGCAGCCCTTTTGGTGTATGACATAATGGACAATGATAGTTTCATTCGTGTCAGAAAATGGGTTAGAGAGCTTCAGCAAATGGCATCGAAAGACATAATCATGACCATTGCTGCAAATAAAAGTGATGTGGTCAGATCGAAGAAGTTTGATGTTCAAGAGGCTGAGAGGTCTACTTTTTAACTTACTACCACTAAAATAATCTCACTCTCTTAGCCATGCTCATAAATTTGATAAATGATTTTGTACTCTATGCTTTTATGCGTTCACTACATGTATGGTCATTTAACATTCTAGGCCGCTGCTTAACGTATTATATGACAGAATGCCTTACCAAATTATGAATAATTCATGAATCTTCATCTTTCATCTCTATTTGTGGTTTACCAGAACTTCAAACCCTTGTCCCAGTCATATGCGATCATTTCATTCCCATATATATTGTCATAATATTAATTTAGAAGTTGACTTATATATTTCATGTTCATATATTCAGATTCTACCGGTGCATTCACATGTGCTATTTAAGTAAAACAAAGTAAAAAAAACAAATTAAACAAAACAAAACAAAACAGAAGCATATAAAAGGAGTACTCGTAGTCTAAATATTATCTATGGATATTTCAAAATCTCTCCATATTTTATTCTTATCTGCAATTTTTCTTCATTATATACATGTGAACTTCTGCTTATGCAAAGAGATACAGTAAATGCTTGTTGTATGTAAATGGATTCTAAGGAAAATTTTGTTACAGTTATAATTGCTTCAGTGGCATCAAATACGTTAGCTGAAGCATCTAAGTGCAGGATTGTACTACATGCATAAACAACTGTCACAATACATTATGAGTGTTGTAGTTATCAAGGTTACGGTACATATACATAGAACACTGTACTGTAACGGTATTTGCAGAAAACCCCCCTTGTTCTATTAGATAATGCAATCCGCTGAGAACCTCCATGCTCTATAACTATTAGATTTTGTAGCTAATACCCATACTATGTACTTAATTTATCTAATAAATCATCATGGTAATGTTAGTACAGCTGTCAAACTCTTGTTCTGTCATTAAACTGGGGATCTACCACAATCTATTAGATAAGGGCGGGCTTATAGGGGTACTCTAAGAGAGAGGAAGGGAGTGGTTTATTGGTCAACACATCAGAGACGACTTCAAATAATGAGCTTCTTATCAATCCATTATCCCCCAACAATATATATATATATATATTGTTGGAATCCAGCGCCCGTCCCGCGGAGGCTGCGGGTGAGGCAGAAGCGTAGACAAAAACTTTTTGCGGGCACCGGACGCGCAAACCTAAGAATTCGATCCAAACACCCTAAACTAGAATTCTAAAACATGCAAGGTTGAGAAACTACAACCTATGTCGTGTGTCCACCCAATTGTGGAAGACCCCTCCAAACTTGTAGCCGCTGGTATCATGATTGAGAATCGACCACCCTTGCCGAACCATCCACCCGAGGGAAACCGGAGGAGGCTCTAACCGATGATCCAAGCTCGCTAGGTTTGGATGGTCGGTGATGTAAGGATATTTCACTAAATTTTCTCTCATAAACCATGCTAAAAAAGAGAGCAACAAGAAGAAGGAGAAGATGAGAGAATGAAAATCATGAAGCATGAAGCTTAAGTGAAAGAACATCAAGTGTCGAAAAAAATGAGAATGGCTTGTTTTTACAACCATTGTGCAATAGTGCACACAAATGATTTAATCATTTTAAAATCTCCAAGTCATACCTCTCTACATGCATGCACCATGCTTCAAAACTTCTCCTTTCCATCTCATTACCTTGATTTTCCAAATGAAAATCAAATATAAGGTGTCCATCTTCTAGAAATATTCCCATATAAATACGGAATACTTTACATGGTATATGTATCGCTACATATACGCGTATCCGTATAAAAATACGGATAGCACCAAAGAGAGAAAATGAATAGTGAACAATAATACTAAAATATATATATATATATATATATAAATACATATATAAATTATTAAATCAAAACCTGATTTAATAATCCGGCTTAATTCTAAACCGGCTAGTATTATCAACCGTTCGATTAAAGTCCGTGTATTGCGTAGACGTATTTAATCGAATCCCTGCATGTACCAACGTATGACAACTACATCTGTCACCTGAACCGGGAAATCCTTCTGAGTGGGACTCTAAAGACTCGACAATACGCTGGCAGTGAGTTTAACCACAAGCACGTCAGCGGCACTAGCTGTACGTAACGGCTACCCAGGTACTTGTCGAAAGGGGGGTTGACAATCAAGTGCGTCCTTACCCTACTGAGCCTGAATGTGACAATCTCCGTACAGTCCGGTCTTTTCGTCAAAAGAGTATCGCATATCGGGTCTAGGGGGTGGATAACGTCAGACCCCTACTAACCCGATAAGTCGTGTCTGAGTCAAGCTCATCACCAACTCAGATACTATTGATCAACTAACAGTAAATCTCATCCACCGTGGCCACAGATTTCTGGTGATAGCCAACTGAACACAGCGCGACATCGACTCCCAATACCAGGAGAGATGAATCCCTGACAGTCGACCACTGCCTCCATGTGACTCGGGACTGTACCCAACTAAAATCTGTTTGCACGATTTCTTTGAGCCGTGGTAGGGTAGTAATCAAAGTACATTGAGAACTCACACGAGAAAAATGACATCAGGTCAAAGGACTGAACTGTACTCATGCCACCTGAGTACTTTCATCTGACGATAGATATAATACCATCTAGAAGTGCTCGGCGAGTCCGTCCAGTGTACTCATCTTCAGTGAGCACCTGTATACTATCTTAGGTGACATAACACCAGTGGCTTGTAAGACCGGCCACCGTCCCTCGTCGGGGTCTAGAAGCGTATACCTAGTCTACTCCGGAATATCGATGTCCGGTCTCTATACTCCCACGACTAGGGATATTTAAGGATGTGCTTATGGACAACCCAGCTTCCACACATATGATCGCCATCATAATGTTGGTTATCAAGCAACTATCCTACGGCCTTTATCAACGATGAAGACAAACCAGATAGTATACTATCATCTCGAGTAAGACTGTTATACCTGTATAGGTCCTCCTTCAATTATCATAATCGCCTACTTGCGATCACAATAATTGCTTTGAGGGCACTATATCCAACAATCTCCCACTTGCACTTAAGGCCAATTATTGCGGTATCGCGTACCCACAGCTCGTGTGCTACCGAATACCCAACTTTTCTACTAATCAGTTTCGCAAACTATGTTTGTGAAACTTAACGTGTTCGAGAAATAGCCTCACTGGACCCGCTACAATGTTCCAACTTCATCTCTTTATATCTCAACTTTGCAAAGATCAACAATCTCCCAAACTGAGCGATATCCCGCCTTAAGAATTTGTCCAGATACTTGATGGGAGCAAGTTCATAAATGAACAACTCCATCCAACAAACTTCTTAGGATGTATCCTCTGTTGAGTTATAACCAGCATTTTGCACCATGATCATCTCAGCATCCCTATTGGAATACTATCTAATATATTGATCCTCAGAAGAGGCTAAACTCAAGACTCTGACAACATCTCTGTCATCCAGGTCACCTTGAAAGCCTGAAATGATAGCCACTTCCCAGAAGAGGCTGCCGTTATTTTATACCAAGAACATCCTCTTATGTTCTTTACTGTTTCTATTTGTTTCTCGAGAATTGGATTAATATATGCTTGTTGCAACTAGTGCAAAAGCAATATCTGGTGTTGTACAAGATATTGCATGATTGACTCAATTGCCTAAGCAAATGATATGTCATTCATGCTAGTCCCTCTTGTTCATATCATAATACTGTATTATTATATTTCCCATTCTTATTCTTTTTACAAATAAACAGGTGCTTTTGACGCATGTCTGCTACATAGTACAGGTTACAGGTTCTTAGATCTAAAACAGTGAAAAAGATAAAAGACGATGCAAAAGTGAGACTACGACCAGCAAACAGAAGGATTTTGATAAAGCCTACACAAAGATCAGTACAAGGCAACGCAAGGTCCAAGATTACAAAGCGAACGGTTAAAAGTCCACTGCAATTGTTCACTGGAGATCTGGAAGAAACCTAGAAGCTATTTTAATAAAAGAACCAAAGAATAAGGAAGCCCAGAAAGCCAAGAACAAGAACAAGAGTTTTCAGCAAATGATTCCTTTATTGGGCCGCGGAACCGTGGCCCAACCCCTGCTTAGGCCGCGGTTCCGCGGCCATCTAGAGCCTGTTTGCGGAATATCTTTTTACCATAATTCTTTGGCGGCGTTGAATGGTCAACCTAGGGGTATTTTGGTAAATGTAGACGTGCGGCAATTGTAAACCTAGGGTTTTCTATGTCCTATAAATAAAAGTCCAATTCCTTGTATTAGGTTATGCCTCTTTTTATGAATAAAATTCAGAATTCTTTTGGAGAGCATCGATGCCTCTTTTCATATCATCTATTCAGATCTGACAACCCTGTGTAAATGTTTGGAGAGAGCCATCTGTAAAGTAAGTAGGTAATTTCAATTCTTGCCCTAGATAATTTTTCATTCTCTGCCCTAGATAAATGTTTTAAAATTCCCTAATGAGCGAGTAGTCTTCTCGCTTGTTAGGGTTAGCTTTGGGGAAGGCTTTTGAGAGATGAGATCCCTCATCCCTTTCTTGTCCATCACATATAATTAATAGGACTCCATGCATACATGCACATACCGCTCCCTACGGCACCTTATCCCACGAGGTAGCGTTGATACCGTAGTATAAAGGCCCGGTTGAGCCTGTTTTCCATGAAGGTTAGGGTAAGGATTGATAAAGGAAGGACAAGAATCTAGAGGAAGGAACACCTCCCCGAATCGATCTAATCCCCTTTATTAATAATTACCTTAACACCTCATAGATCTTCATTTGGGTATAGAAAGCGTTGAGATTTATTTACATTTCCAAACCTACCTTAGACCTAACCCTAGCAAGACTTAGATCTAGATAATCTTAGTATAGAATAATTTAGTTTTTAGATTTAATAATCAATCCGGCTCTCATCGGAATTAACTCGTTAGAGCGATTAGGAAATTCACAACATCCCTGTGGACTGACCCGTACTCACCGGCTAGCTACCAAACGACGCCGTTCTTGATTGCGGTTACTAGATAAGTTTTGAGACAAATCACCTCTCCTCATCAGTCTAGAAGATATCCATTTTAAAGATGGTGACTCCATTACCTGCAGGTACACCACCACGCCAGAAGTCATCCATTCTAAAATACTTTTAGAATGCTGTCTAAGTAGCCGATTTGGAAACTTCTCAAATCTAGATCTAGTCACCAGAACTCCTGATATACTATCTATATCCAACGTGGAGAAAACACCGTGACAACCAAAATATGATCGATTGTAGTACATAAACATCACTTCCTATCTGGAATATGTCATCCATGTCCAGGACAGTACTCCCTACATTCTTCTTACTAGGTTCATCTCTTGTTTTGATGAAGTCAATCACCTTGACTGTCGCATCAAAACAGATGATATGTCTCCGCTATCCATGCTTCAGTCTACGAATAGACATAAGCAACTTGCACACCTTCCGCAGCTCCCACTGACTACGATAACCTTCTGGCAGAATCATATACACGTGCACTTTCAAAATCCCATTTGGAAAGACGTTATAGTCATCTACCTGCCAGATATCATAGCCATGAACTGTACCAGCGCTAATTCATATCCATATGGACTTCAGCGTATACACTGAAGTAAAAGTCACATCACAATGCACAACGGGTATTTGTTGAAAACTCTTTACAACAAGTCTAGCCTTATTAGGTCAGTATCTTTCCACCTGCACAGATCTCGAAAGATCTATTTGCTCCTAATGGGTTTTACCCCTTCAGGAGCACCCAGCACAGTCCAAAATCCATAACTTACTGAAGTGCGTGGAGTCTATCTCAGGTATGAAATACCCGGTCACTTGGAAGTTACCACTTCCTATTACCTGCTAATAACAAGTAGGGGGAATGGCAGCGTCAAGTCATATCCATATGGACTTCAGTATAGACACTGAAGTAAAAGTCTTATCACAATCCACAACGGGTATTTAATGAAATCTCTATACAACAAGTCTAGCCTTATTAGGTTAGCATCTTTCCACCTGCACAGATCTCGAAAGATCTATTTGCTCCTATGGATTTTACCCCTTCAGAAGCATCCAGCAAAGTTTAGAATCCATAATTTTGCTGAAGTGTGTAGAGTCCATCTTGGATATAAGTATCTGGTCACCTGAAAGTTGCCACTTCTTATGACCTACAGATAACCAGTAGGGTCATCATCACCATGATGCTGACATCCTTGTCACTGTCTACGAGAAAACCGAAGTATCTCTCGGGTGTCTGAGGCCACCTACTAAAATCTGCGGAGCGGCTAATGGTTTGTCAAGTCCAATTGAATTCTTAGGTTCTACTAAATTTTCGGTAACCGTTTGTAGTTCTGGAATCATTTCCAATTCTACCACTTCCACTAGTTTGTTTTTATAAAATGGTGGCGAGTCAAGAACAATGTAACTATTGATCTTGAAAATGGTAGAAACAAAATCCCAGCAAATGCTTGGGATAATCCACAAACTGCCATTACCGAAGCGTGTCTCGAGTTTGTCCGGATTCTGCTTTTAAACAGAAACTAGATAACTTTATATCTTAACAATCTTAAGATATGCAACCATTCTATATCCATATAGAATCAAGGCACAAATTTAGATGGAAGCAGATTCAAATGTCATGCAGCTGTTTCCAGTACATATTACCTAATGGAAAAGGGCCAATACAACATTACTTATCATGGAGCGCATCCACGGATGAGTAACCTGTGAGAAAATCATATTCTCGATACTATGATGGAATGCCTAGCATAAGTATCTACATTTTCGATCATCTCGATGAATCCCGATACTTCCAACGTATTGTTCTCTACTTTATTCTTATACCTGTAAACTTCTCAAGATCTTTAGACCTTGCATTACTACGCATGCATGTCTAAAATCAGAGAACTCATTGGTAATCCTGAATGAAGTAAGAGTATCAACCCCTTGTTCCGAAGGACACTGGACAACATACACTTTATCACGACCCAAAATTTGGCATGTGACCGGTACTTAAACCACGAAACGTCTACAGACGTAACGCAATTTAAGTAAGCCGAAACCCAGAAATCTAAACCATCAAAAGTAGTAAGTGATGAAAACATTGTTAAAAACATTTGGAAATCTCAAGTAAAAATCTTTAAAGTTTAAATTTATTTTCATAAAAATTTCGGCAGCACCTCCTTTGTAAAATCCAGCCCCGAAACGGGTACAAACATAAGACATAAGTAAAACGACATATGAAATAAATAAAGCATCCCCAACGGGAGCAACTCACGCCCCAAAGGAGGAAACAACCACCACAACATAATATACGACGACGTAGCGAAGAAATAGACAGTATAAGTGAAAACAACATAAAAGATAATACTGCATAATAAAAGCCGGCTCGCACGAGCTCGACACCCAGAGTCACAAAAATATACAATATCGTCCTCACAACTTGTCTCTAAGTCAATACATGAAATGGTAGATGTAGAGTACTAGATACAATAATGGATATACAATGAATGTAAAGTCGGATAACCGCAACCCACCTACAGCAAAACGGCTCACAGCCAACCGTAGCGGTATCCGCTGCAAAAAATACAATAAGATAGCTCCTGAAGCAACTACTCTGAGGGTCAACCTGCAAAACACTATGGCACAGCGGGGATGAGTTGCCAACTCGTGAATAGTAAGTAATATCATACAGGTAATCGCAGGTATGCACGTACTGCGATACCTTATCACATGTAATCTGATAGTATCAATATGAAAATCTGGGTATGCAACAATCATGAAAGGTACTCTATCAGGTACTACAAATACATGATGCGATGCATATCAATAAATGCTGAGTATGGGATAAAACATATCATTATCACGAATCATCATCGTGGAAAAACCCGGTGTCCATCAATACACCCCAAATCCCAATACCTCAGGCGTCGTCATCCTGATCGGCCCTCATATCCTGTAAATCTCATGGAACCTGAGTGCCCAACATCGGCACTCGAAAACATCATGAAATACTCGTGTCCAGCATCGACATGCAAATCCACATATATCGGGCTCCGTTAGTCCGGATCGGCCCACGGGCTCCCTCTGTCCGGATCGGCCCTCGGGCTCCGGCAGTACGGGTCGGCCCATATTCATCTCTCCGGTCGGTATCCTCCGGATAATCGTCAGGTCAAACCAATCGCCGGTAGGTAGTAGTCCCTCTGCCGGGCTCATCGTCTATTGCACGACATCCCTTTCTTGCCCCGGGGTACCATACCGGGTCCACCATGAACCCGCAAACGGATCATCCAGCTCCTCGAATCGAATTTCTATCACACGTCTCAGAACCGAGAAAACGCATGGTGGACGCACTAAAATATCATATCAAGATAACCGGGTTTTCAAAACAATCCATATTTTCTTGAAATAATACCACAATTCTCAAATTCATAAAATCATATGAAATCCGTATCTCAATGCGTAAATCCATGCAATATGATATATGAAACATAAAATCGTAATATGAGCATATCAAGGGAAAACCGCTCTTTTAAATGAATCCAGTTTTTAAATGTGTCATGCGGTTCCCAATTTCTCCACAATTAAATCCAACATCATATAAAGGTGTACATGTAGCTATATATGCACGATGTATCTCATATGCGCAATAAAACCATTCCATGTGTCAATATCAATAACAAGTACAATACAACACATGTGTATAGGTTGTGAGTGTCATGGCAATTACCGACGGTGTGGGTGTAGCATACAATTTAGTGTTCGTGCAACATGAACCGTCAGTAATGGTGCAGTATCCACTAGGTACTAGGTCAGCGCACAACAAGTAATGGTATGTATGATGCTCATGCATAATCAATATATATGAATATAAACATGCGGCTATACTGTCTTATCAAGCCCTGACGCATAACGCCATACGGTCGATTTCCCCGTAGATGTTAAATCTACTCACCGTGATCTCGAGCTAGGTATATCCAACCACCTGCTTCCCTTTCTTCGCAGCGTCTGAAGTCCCCGCCTGCGATCCTATTAACACAAAACATAGCAAGTGCAACTCAGAATCGACCAATAATACATACAATTACGCTCAAACCGACGCACCGACTCCAACACCCTCTAAAGTGTTCGCTTAGTGGCTAACGTGTGTGGCGACATCACTAAAACAAACTCACGTGCAGAAATCACGCGAAGCACAGAAACTGAGCCGGACACCGTATCGCGCGTCTTCGAAACACTAAAAACTAGCTAATTGATTCCAGATTTTACCCACTGTAAAAACATAAAAATATAGCAGTACCAAACACTCTAAAACCACTGCAGACAACTACCCACAAAAACTTAACTCCCCAGGCCATCGTACGGCCGAGCTCGCCGGATTTCTTTGCAGTGTCGCCGGCCAAAACCGGTCAGATGGGGTCAGTGTCTCAAGTAAATACTTAGGGTCTCTGGCACTACGCTACTACACTGCTTGTTTTAACAGTGAACACTCGGGGTCACAGCAGGTTACAGATATCCTAAAACGACACTAAAACCACGATATCATGCACAAAACTATATCTTTATCATTCTAAACTGAAACTACAAAGCAACATAACCAATAATAAACTCCTAAATAACAGTAGAGAGCACTACCTTCCCAAACTTGCTCAAAACCCTAGCTTTCCATACTCCAAGTGATCTTCATACGCTTTGGCTCAAGTTCAATGAAGGGTATAGTGAGTTTTGTGAAGGGTAGTGAGGATTTGTGTTAGGGTTTCAGTTGGGAGTGTGAGGGTGTGAGATGAGGTGAAGAAAATAATGAGAAGGAAATGATAAGTGAATGAGAATGATGAGTGTATGTGTGAGGGTGAGGGATCACAAATGGGGTGTGAGTTTAGATGAGCCATGCCTCCCTCTCCCTCTTCTCATTTAATGCATGGCATGCTTGCCCCATGCTCATGATGCATGCCACCCTCTCTCTCTCTCTCAAGTCAACCTAGTTTTAAAAACCCTTTTTTATTTTAAAACCACTAATTAATTTAGATAATACATAAGACTTAATTTAAAATGGGGTTAAGGTGCCATGGCTACTTAAGCATGGTTAACCCCCGAATTAACCCTAGGTTAACATGCACATGTGTGTGCAAGCCCGAAATAAATATTAATAAAATATTCATTAATTTTTATAAAATATTTGAAAACTATTTTGGTAAACTTTTTACTAAAAACCTGCATTATTGTTTAATTAACACTAATCGCAAATCTAAGGTGTTACAATTTTCATGTATAAGTCCAAAGAGTATACCTACTCAAATTCTGTGTTTTGTAAATTGAAAACTGTATCTTGGTTAAAAATATGTTGCACCATTATTCTATGCATCTTACCATATCCTCAACTGATATAGGTAAATATTTACAACACAATTTTCAAAATGTATATCTCACTTTATAAAAATAAAGGTACAGATATTTCATTTTAAAATTTGGTGCATAACAACGGTTATTCAGAACCAAATATTTGCCTTCAGGCAAAAGCCAGATGATTTAATCCAATAACACCAATTATAACGAATTTTGATATTGAGGATCAAATCGCCCATTTCCCAATATTCTACTCCTACTCATCATCTGTAACACCGTACAGATGTGAGATCTATGTCCGGTAAATACATACCCTGGAGTCGGAATTGATTGGGAAAACAGTTCTCTTTTACAAGTACACAGAAATACCGAAACATGAAAATGTTTCATAGGAGATGGTCAGGTATTCCTAGTAATCCTTTTTCCATTATCCAGATTCATGACCGTAGTCGTAATTTCCTTTGCCCTCACTTCAGTTCCTTTATATGTTTCTACTTCTTACCTTCTGCACACCGTCCCTGCGCTAACTGGTTTTCTTCATTCCCTACCTTTCGGCACCCGCCTGAGTCTTGGAAGAAGATTATCCAATAAGCGTAACATGTGTACTCTCCTAATGCAAGGAGCTCTCGCAACCTGAGAGAAGGTAAAGGAAAGAGTCAACCGAATAATTCTATTCAATTTCTTCAGAATCTGTGGCCATTCTCGACTGAAATAACTTCTTCAAGTTCGTATGTAACTATGTGATGGCCGTTCCAAGCAATATGGATAATCATAGTGATACGATGTGTTCTGAAGAAATGCAAAGGGTAGAGTAGGAGTGGTAGGGATATGTGCGATTTTGTCGCGAATCAAGACAATCCGAAGCCAAAGGGTGTAAAAAGGTTTGGTTAAATTGGTTC
The DNA here is from genome assembly GCA_030015575.1 of Agapanthus africanus. Taxonomy (NCBI): domain Eukaryota; kingdom Viridiplantae; phylum Streptophyta; class Magnoliopsida; order Asparagales; family Amaryllidaceae; genus Agapanthus; species Agapanthus africanus. The sequence continues at coordinate 377,093,321 of JASDDO010000031.1, read as the reverse complement.
ATGAGTTTTTAAGGTAAGTCATGGGTCGCTATACCAGAGAGAGAGAAAAGAAATACTCAGCGTGCACTCTATCAAGATTAGATTGGTTTTCACTTTATCTAATCAGGATGGCTTCCACTGTTTTCTCGAATCCTCCTTCAAACCCTAAAAGGAGAACTAGTCGGGATCATTTACACATTACAAGTTCGCTAACCGTTCAGCCAAGCTAGTGTTGGTACTCTGAGGGAGGTCCCCCGTGCTTTCGCACGGACCCAATTAGTAACCTCGTTTTCGTAGAGGCGTAATCTCGTTAACACTTTTTAGACGCCTAATAGGTTAGCTAATTGTGAAGTGAAAAATCTCCCGAGAATTAATACATACTCATCAGTGGGAATCGGGACCCAACTATCATCATGTAATAACTTGACGAAATCCACTTAAGTCACCATACTCCAGAAGGATGCTCATGCCTGGCAAGTTTTCCGTATGTTTGAAACTCCCGATATGGTTTTTGCCCCTAGTATCCAAATGACCTTGACAAGTTCAACAAGTCAAAGGGTCCTAGTCAAGTTCAACCTGTCATTATCCTAACTACATTAGACCACCCGCACAGACCTTTGACAAGGTCGAACGACTGTCCTAACCAATCCACATATCAATGCGACAGAAAAATATTACAGAGCTTGCCATGCCCCGCTTCCCAAAATACGGAATACGGAGAGCAACGAAGGCCAGCCGTGCTACCTACGGTAAGAAAAAATCCTTCCATAGTCACATAAGACTGTCTAGATTAACCTGTCAAAAATAAAATCCAATATCAAAAGAAATAATACCGATAATCATGCTGCAATGAAAGCACAAGGAATACTAAAAATGGGTCCCCTTGATAATTGATGCAAAAAGATCCGATACAATAGGTTCGAAAAGAAAACAAAATTTGAAAGATACATAAGTCCTAATGTCCCAAAAGGGCGCACATGCTAAATACTAACAGAAAAGAAAATAAACCTACGGATTACTGATCTTCGGCAAAGTCCTGGTAGCCGCTGCGATCCTGCTCAGCCTGAAAAGAAAATAAACCCCTGAGATTTATCATCTCAGGTAAGTCAGAACATCCCAGCAAGTTCTCAACGTATAAAGTGTATGTGTGGTATGATAACATGAATATATGAATGTAGTGAAGCCCGTGTGCGCAAGCAAAACAGATATATAAATAAATACATGGATACTATGAAACAAACATGTAAGAGGTAAAGTCATAACCTAACTGGTCACTAAAAGGTAAACTATCCTATCGTAAGCTCGAGTGTGTGCGTCAACCTCTGCAGGAGTATTCCTAACCCAAGAGTGGTGCCCCAGGGGCTAAGAAACACGGGCTGTAAACATGAGACCGATATAGCCCGGTACGAGCTGTAAACATGAGACCGATATAGCCCGGTACGAGCTGTAAACATGAGACCGATATAGCCCGGTACGAGCTGCTGGCATGGGACTCCTGAGATCCTGTTGTACGAACGCACACTCAAACTACCCTAACACCCGCGTATTTATAGCTACTATGGTAAAAACTAAATCACTAATTAAGAATGCTGAAAAGACAGGAACTTGTGGTATGGTAATTGTATGGAAATAAAACTGGTAATTAGTGGTGTGTCATGTCATGTAATTCAGCATTCAAATTAGAGAACTCGTTTTAATATGAGTAGTCTGGAACAATGAGTAGTCATGGCATGTCAAGTACAATAGTTATAAAATGATAGTGTCCATAAACAAGAATAACATGTTAAGGTTTTTCAAGCATGCCGATAATGATAGTCTCAAGTAAAATGTTAAATATAAACGATAGGATATGATAAGGTCAAAAATGTAAACAAGACTTAACATAAATAGGCAAGCATCTGTATTTAACATCCGGGTTTATTTATTGAAAAGAATAATAAACTGAAATATGGTTTTAAAGGGTTAATATAGTTAAATAAGAATGACAAATTACAGATACATAAAGCGGATAATGGTAATAGTATAATTATCAGATAATAGTAAGTAAGATAAAATAAATGACAGATTGACTAGTCATCATGTAAGTGCTAATAATAAGTTTAATAATCATGTGATAATAGAAAATATTAATACAAATTATAGTATCAAAATAATTTATATGAGAAGGGCACATAGAGTGCAGCGATATTATAATGAGTGATACTGTAGAAGGTTTAATTTATATATATAAAATATTAAGCCCAAAGCGTTTATAACAGTAATAATGATATATTTTTATATTTTAGATTAGGATATAAGTGTTGACATTTTGCATGCTAGTGTATACCAATATTGTTGCAACAGAAACATATAATTACTTATAAAGCTTTTTATATATTAAACCACATTTACATGTTAAAAGTTATTTTATTACGCTTGCACTTTTACAGTTGTTCACTTGATAAAAGGATTAATAGGTATTCTAGATCCTAGGGTTTTCATCATATGTACAAGTATTATAAGATATATTAATAAAGCGGTAAAATATTACAATTTTATTTAAATATTGTAAGTTAATAATTTATTTAGAGAATTGCCGATGTTGCATCGACAAAAAAAATAAAAGAGTAAGACTACTTGCCTCGGAGACAGATAAACACGACGACATGAAGAACAACTCCAAGGTTTGATTGCTCGGCTAATTTTGAAGAAGAAGAAAATATTGTGATGGGAAAAAAAGAAGGTTGATTTATATGGAATGGGAGAGATGATAATAATTGGGTTGTTATTTATAGGGAAAAGAGATGTTAAAGATTGGAGAGATTATTGGAGAGAGAAATATTCTGATGTGATGAGATGAGATTTGGATTTGATTTTATAAAAGAGAGATATGATGGGTTGTTATATACTTCTATAAAATATTAGAAAAGTTGTATATATACATATTAGTTTATAGTGAAAATATATGTAGATATGTATATGGTTATGGGTTAATGAAAATAAATATAATTAGTTATATATATAGGATTTTATGATATCAAACAACTAAAATATATTTTCAGTTAAACTATCATAACAAAATATCTTCAATTATATGTATGTATGTATGTATATAAGTTTGTAGAAAAATAATTAAAGAGGGAGTAGATTTGAGAAAGAGAATCTGCTGAGAGAGATTAGATTAGATTGGAGAGAGATGGATTTTGTTAGGGAATATATATAGAAAGAGAGCGGGGGTTTGGTGAATATAGTTAGTGATATAGAAAAATATATGTAGATAGAATAGAATATGAGGAGAAAGAAATCTGTTGGAAAAGATATTTGTTTGGAGAGAGAATAATATTTGTTTTAAAAGAATAAAGTTATCAGGTGAGACATATATGGTGATTGGAGAGAGAAAATTGAGTTAGTTTAGGAAAAATATTTATATGGTTAAAAGATTTAACAGGGGCTCTCATGACTTTTCAAAATTAAATATTTTAACCAAATAAATATCGTAATACAAAATATCTTATGTATATGTATTGTTTAAAGAAATACCAAATAAAATATCTTTTGTTTAAACTATGATACTAAAATATAAATATGTTTATAAAATAGTGTTAGACAAATAAATATTTAAATATTAATAATATGCATATTTAACAAACTTGAAAAACCATAATTATATGCATATATTTTAATTAAAAGTATTAAATTCTAAATAAAACCCAATATATCCAAAAAGAAAAAGGAACGTACGATCGGACAAGGGTGTTTCAGAGCTACCGCACACTACGTCTTGACAAGATCAACAAACGTAGCACAGATACCAAGCAATACTATGAAATGACGGAGGGCTACGGCTGGTTTTTGGTGAAAAACCTTTAACGTAATGAACTTGATATCATTGAAGGAACTCGAGTGGCTTTGAAATGGAGTGGTTTAAGCTCCGCATTTTAAAACTAGTAACATAAACTTTTGCTTAAGAGCGAACTCCTAATGACTGGATCAAGGTTTTTCCCTCATAGAATGAGGTGCCGGATATTCCTAACCGAATACCTCTATATAAAGCAAAAGAATACGACTATGAGTTTTGAAGAAAACCGAGTAGTTTTAAAATTGGTTCCGACATCATTTAGGTTTATTTTACTTGCATTATTCAGATAATACGATCTCATCATTTTAAGTTTCCAAGACACAAAAGAAACAACCAAAATAACATTCTTTTATATGCCATCCGCATTCGCCACGGGGCCCCGTCATGCACCGTTAGATTACTTAACTAACGGCAGAGCGGGGGCAGGACAAGCGCGGATGCAAAACATATAGAAGCATATACTAAATATATATAATATATATATATATATATCATCGCAGGCAGATAGTCATCACAGGAAGATAAAAATCATCACAAGTATGCGAACAACAATATGGAATCGTGGATAAATTAGGAGTCCCGGGTTTCATTTGAGCCATAAATGAGACGCGACGTTCCCCGGTCTTGTGGATAGCCGGTGCAATGAAAATCCTAGATCCCTATGAATGCGGCAAGTTACCCGCTAATCCCCGAAGTGAGGCAAACCCAATCAACAAAGTGAATAGGCCACCCAGCATTTCACGGAATCCGGTAACTTGAGCACCCCTCCGTGGGTCAACCTATACTCCCTACGAGTGCGGCGAATAGCCCTCTAATTCTAGAGTAAGGCCTCCGGTCTCAACGCCATGAGATGTGGGCCCGTTGCCCTTTAGAACTCGGCTATTTGAGCACTCCACGGGGTAATCCTAGTACATAAAAAAAATATATATACAATGGTGATATCGACCTCAACCCGATCGTGCCTCAATAAAAGAATATACAAACTGGCAGTGACGGCAGTCCACATGTAGAACGCTCGTCCCGCAATAAACAATATACAAATGAATCTGAACTGTATATCTAACATCACACACACAAGGCTATCCATCACGACAATCCATCCATAACATCAATCCATCACAGAACATCAACGTGAATATCATGTTCATAAACCCGTCTGATTGTAAATATAGCAACCAGTCGGATTGTACCGCTCTATGATATTCACGGTTGCAGAAAATAACATATGCACTGAAAAACATGAATTCAAAATTTCGATCGATTAAAACTTTCTGTATTGGCCCCAAGTACAAACCAGTACTCAAACAAATCTGGGCCAAAACCATACATCCCAAAAATCACATTTCCATATTCCAGAGTGCCAAAAGAAATTTAGAGCACAATGGCCACACTTCGACCGCGGAACCGCAGCCAATAGGCATGTAAGGCGGCGGTTTCACGGCCGTATTTTAGGTTCATGTGCCCAAATTTCTTTAGGTCCTCTAGAAATGCCTGCACGTAATTTTAAGGTAATTTAAATATTTTTTTGAACTTTCAAATTCGCACAGCGGGCATAATAATGGAAATGCCATTCGGAAAATTTCATCGATCGAGACTTTAAACTTGTGCAAACTAGCTAATAAAGGTTTATGGAATGGCTCTGATACCATGTTGAAATCCGGCGCCCGTCCCGCGGAGGCTGCGGGCGAGGCGGAAGCGAAAAAAAACTTTTTGCGGGCACCGGACGCGCAAACCCAAGAATTCGATCCAAACACCTTAAACTAGAATTCTAAAACATGCAAGGTTGAGAAACTACAAGTTTTGTCGTGTGTCCATCCAATTGTGGAAGACCCTTCCAAGCTCGTAGCCGCCGGGATCGCGCTTGAGAATCGACCATCCTTGCCGAACCATCCACCCGAGAGAAACCGGAGGAGGCTCTAACCGATGATCCAAGCTCGCTAGGTTTGGATGGTCGGTGATGTAGGGATATTTCACTAAATTTTCTCTCATGAACCATGCTAAAGAAAAGAGCAAGAAGAAGGAGAAGAGGAGAGAATGAAAACCATGAAGCATGAAGCTGAAGTGAAAGAACATCAAGTGTTGAAAAAAATGAGAATGGCTTTCTTTTACAACCATCGTGCAATAGTGCATACAAATGATTTTATCATTTTAAAATCTCCAAGCCATACCTCTCTGCATGCATGCACCATGCTTCATAACTCCTCATTTCCACCTCATCACCTTAGTTGATTTTCCAAATGAAAATCAAATATGAAGTGTTCATTTTCTAGAAGTATTTCCGTATAAATACGGAATACTTCATCTGGTATATGTATCGTTACATACACGCCTATCGGTATAAAAATACGGATAGCACCAAAGCGAGAAAATGAATAGTGAACAATAATACTAAAATATATGTATAAAAATACATATATAAATTATTAAATCAAAACCTGATTTAATAATCCGGCTTAATTCTAAGCCGGCTAGTATTATCAACCGTCCGATTAAAGTCCGTGTATTGCGTACACTTATTTAATCGGACCCCTGCACGTGCCAACGTACGTCTCCTACATCTGTTGCCTGAACCGGGAAAGCTCTCTATATGGGACTCTAAAGACTCGATAATAAGCTGGAAGTGGGTTTAACCACAAGCATGTCAGCGGCACTAGCTGTACGTAACGGCTACTTAGGTACTTGTCGATAGGGGCTCGACAATTAAGTGCGTCCTTACCTTACTGAGCCTGAATATGACGATCTCCGTACTGTTCCGGTCTCTTCGTCAAAGAGTATCATATATCGGGTCTAGGGGGTGGATAACGTTAGACCCCTACTAACCCGATAAGTCGTGTTTGAGTCAAGCTTATCACCAACTGAGATACTATTGATTAACTATCAGTAAATCTCATCCACCGTGGCCATGGATTTTTGGTGATAGCCAACTGAACACAGCGTGACATCGACTCCTAATACCAGGAGAGACGAATCCCTGACAGTCGACCACTGCCTCCATGTGGTTCGGGACTGTACCCAACTAAAACCTGTTTGCACGATTCTTTTGACCCGTGGTAGGGTAGTAATCAAAGTACAGTGGGAACTCACACGAGACAAATGACGACTTTAGACTAAACTGTACTCATGCCACCCGAGAACTTTCATCTGACGATAGATATAATACCATTTAGAAGTTCTCGGCGAGTCCGTCCAGTGTACTAACTTTCAGTGTGCTGTATACTATCTTAGGTGACACAACACCGGTGACTTGTGAGACCGGCCACCGTCCTTCGTCCGGGTTCTAGAAGCGTATACACTAGTCTACTCCGGAATATCGATGCTCAATCTCGATACTCTCACGACTAGGGACATTTAATGATGTGCTTATGGACAACTCAACTCGCACATATATGATCGTTATCATAATGTTGGTTGTCAAGCAACTATCCTATGGCCTTTATCAACGATGAAGACAAACCAGATAGTATACTATTATCTCGAGTAAGACTGTTATACCTGTATAGGTCCTCCCTCAATTATCTTAATCGCCTTCTTGCGTTCGCAATAATTGTCTTGAGGGCACTATATCCAACATATATATATAGAAAGATAGAGGCCCTAGGAGGGAATTTCATTAGGTGGCGTAAAAAATCTATATCCTCCATTTTATTCGACGATCAACACCATCATCTTTATCACGTAAGATGTGGACACACCAAGTTTCATATGATTCCTCCACTTTTTCACCGTTGAATTAAGAATATAAAAAGTTCTATTGTCGGTAAACTGTTAATTTTGCACCACTAAATCACCGGTGAAAAAATGGTGGAATCACATGAAATTTGGTGTATCCACGTCTTGGATGATAAAGATGAAGATGATGGGTGTCAATCGTTGAAAAAAATCGCGGATGGTGTATTTTTTCGACGCCATAGAAGAAAATCCCCTCCCATGGCACCTTCCTTTATTATTCTCATATATATATATATATATATATATATATATATATATAACAGTTTTATTCAGTATGTAAATCAATAATTTGTCAAGGTTTAAAATCTCTGTATGGGTACGGGTACTAGAGAATCATTTTTGGGATGTAAAGCCATCTCGGAATCGGATATATCGTAGGTTTTATCGTTTGAGTGAACGAATAATTAAAAATTAGTTAAAATTTTAAATAAATAGTGAAAATAACAATAAACAATTTGACACATTTCTTAATAGTTAACGACATCTAGCATGTTTTTAAAATTGTTGTCAAGATAACTCTAAACCTTTTATCTTATTACCAAGGTTATAAAAAATGCTAGGAGGCGTTTGGTGGTTGGGATAAGCCCAATATAGTTAGGGGTGGAGCGATAAGGTTTTCTTGTGAGTAAAATGATAGATTTGGGGATTTAAGCAGGTTTGGTATCCTTTGTTCGGGGGACAAAATTATACAAATTTTGACCTTTTGCACTAAAAAGGTGCAATGATGAAGTTGGTTTGGCCGCTTAAGCATCTGTCCAGGCGCTTGCATAGGCGGGTAAGACCGTCTAAGCCCTGCTTAAGCGAGTGTCTAGTCGGCCTAACCCGCTTAGTGCAAAACCCGCCTAGTGAAAAGCAAAGTGGTCTTGTCCTGCTTCTGTTAAAGCGGCTGCTTAAGTGGCTACCTAGATCGCTTTTTACAACATTGTTTATTAGTAATTAATGATGTCAAATAAACTAATAACTCATTTTAAACTATTTTCATTAAAGAAAATCCATTAATAAATTTAACACTAAAACCACGATATTTAATTGGTGAAAACCCAATACTAAGATTTAAAATCTTCGTACCAATCTCGGTAGGAATCCAGCTCAGCTCTGCCGAGCCAGAAGGAAAAAGCAGATTGTGGATGGTCATTTTTTGGAATCGGAATGGGCCATCCTGGATCTAGATAGGCCGAATATCAAACCATGCTATATGGTCTTAACTTAATGAGCACGATACTACTTATACATTAGAATCCTTAGGGCATGCAATGAAGGAGGTACTAAACATTATATAGATGCAAAGGAAAGTGTCATCAAGTCATTCTGCCCATTGATATTTATTTGCACTCTTTTACATGCATGATTTACAACAGATACAACCTTTTTTCTTACAATGCTCACTTTCTGAAAGGAAATTATAGCTTAGCCTCAAAATCATTGAATTCTGCTTTCAATTGTAAAATTATTATATCCCTGCAGCTCCACTAGTAATGCTGATGTTGTGTTGAGGTTTGGGTGTAATATTTTCCTCCGACTATCCAACACTTTGCGTTGGTTGAGCCCTTTTTGTGGATATAGTTGGTGCATACAAGGTTTTAGGTGTCATATCTTTTTTTTAATTTACCAATTAGGATTAGCTCAGTAGGTACCAATTTCTTCTCCAATGTGAGGTCATAAGGTTCGATTTCCGAAGGGGGGTTGATTTCAAAAATTACAAGGGTATCTTTTTTGAGCTTTTGCTTAAACAAAATCGTTCCAAGAAAATAGCATTTGAGTGTATTAAATAAAAAGGGAAAGACTGCAATAATCAAGCACTAAATGTGAAGAATTTTTCATTTGAAAACATTCCAATTTCCAATGATTCTTCTATCAATTTCTAAGTATCTTTTGAATCTATTTTCTCTCAATCACTTCTTTTCTTATTTAACAATTATTCTTTCCTCAATAATACTTCTTTTCCTACCACGAAAATATCTCATTCAAATTATATTTATTTCCACACTTTTTTTAGTATGAAAAGAGATTATTTACAATCATATGTCTTCAAATATTCTTTCATAGTTTGTTTGATACTTTCTCTAATTTGTCCAAGAGATTGATTACATTTCTTATAATATGAAATGACTTCATGAAAGAATCAATATTCTCAGCATTTTAGATATAAATGTAATAATGTAATTGATATAGAATTTGATATTATTGTGTAATTATTTATGTATAAAAGGGGATAAGAGACTCTCTCAAACTCTCCTTAAGTGTTAATAAAATAAAAGAATTTGTAGTTATCTTTATGGTATCAGAGTTGTTACCAAAGAGAAGTTGAGAGTGAGCCACATTAAAAAAAAATTCCTTCTCATAATGTCTTCCTCCATCATAAATTTCATATCCAAATACTTATATCCATTGATGCTCGACATCAGCAACTTCGTCTCGATGAAGCTCACACAATCAAATTTCAAAAATTGGAATACTCAATTTATGAGTCTTGTCGAAAGTCAAGAATTAACCGGCTTATAATAACCAATATAAATTCTTTTATTTTATTAACACTCAAGGTGAGTTTGAGAGAGTCTCCCATCCTCTTTTATACATAAATAATTATATAATAATATCAAATTCTATATCAATTACTTTATTATATTCTATATCTAAAATGATGAGCGGTGTTGAAAAAAGGATATTCGGCCGCATATTTGGATTCGGTGGCAAACCTAACAGAAAATGCAATGTACGGTCAAATATACAGTCAAACCAAATATTCGGCTGCACAAACTGCATATTCGGCCGAATAACGTGAATATTCGATTGAATTGGCCCATTGGACCCAAAACCAAGAAAATCTACAACTAAAATACAAGTCTTTGGATCTATAACTTAATTAAAAAATAAGTAGACTCGTATTTATTATTTCATAAACGCTCTCTCATCATTTCTATATCCTTATTAGTTCGGGCGTTTTATAATTAGGTCACGAGTATATTAGTTTTTTTATATTTTTATATATTTTTTTAATTTTTAAATGTAATATTTATATAAAAATATTGATGGCCGCATAATTCGTATAAGCCGGATATTCATCGAATAAACCGGATATGCTTTGTTCGCCGGCCAACTGAACAAACTCTGAATCCGTTCTTTACAATATTGATGATGAGAATATTGATTCCATCACGAAGTCATTCCATTTTAGGAGAGATGTAATCAATCTCATGGATATATTAGAGAAAGTACCAAGCAAACTATGGAAAAAATATTTGAAAATATATGATTGTAAATAATCTCTTTTCATAGTAAAAGAGTAAATGTGTGGAAATAAATATAATTTGAATAAGATATTTTCATAGTAGAAAAAAAATATTTTTCAGAAAAGAATAATCGTTAAATAGGAAAAGATGTGATTGAGAGAAAATAGATTCAAAAGATTTAGAAATTGATAGAAGAATCATTGGAGATTGTAATGTTTTCAAATTAAGGATTCTTCACATTTGGTGCATGATTTTTGAAATCTTACCCTTTTTGTTAATACGTCCCGCAAACTGGACTGTGGTGGAGCTGACAGTCTAAGTTTGGTTCGGAGAAGCTCAAAGTGGCAGCGATTTCGTGAAGACATCTGCAAGTTGATCTTTTGTAGAGATATCATGTAATAAAAAGTTTTAGGGCCATCATTTCTCTGACGAAGTACTAATCAATCTCAACTTGCTTTGTTCTTGCATGGAAAACTGGATTAACAGTCATATGTAATGCTAAGAGACCGTCATAAAATAATTGTGGAGGTTCTGGAAGTGGAACACTAATTTCTCATAGCACAAAGGTTATCCACGTAAGCTCGGCGGTAGTTGATGTAAAGGCTCAATTCTCGGGTTGAGTGCTTGTTTTTTGCTTTTTGACGCTCCATGATATGCAGTTATTTCCCAAAAATGTGCAGTAACTAGTGGTAGACCGTCTAGTCTCGTAGCAACCGGCCCAATTGGAATCAGAGAATCCATATAAATTGAGCTTGGTATTCGCAAGAAATCTGGCGCCTACATGTATAGTTCCTTAAACATACCCGAGAATACGTTTAACAAACTGATAATGTGTGTTAGTGGGTGTTTGCATATGTTGACAACATAAATTAACATGAAAGATCGGGTCTAGTTGTAGTTAGATACTACAAACCTTCAACTAGACTTCTGTATAGGGGGGATCAGAGAACGAAGCATCCGCTTCTCTGTAAGGTCGAGATTTTACTGCCATTAGAGTAGATATTGGTTTGCAACCAGCCATATTTTCATGATTTAGCAGATCATTGGCATGTTTGGCTTAATTAAGATAAAGGCCGCCATCGAAAGGGTGTACTTCAATACCTAAAGAATAATATAGCTTGCCTAGATCTTTCAAAGCAAATTTCTAATCAAGCAGTGCGGAAAATTTATCTAAAATCTTTTTGTTACTGTCTTTGAGAATTATATCATCTACATATAATAATAAGAAAATTGTGCCTCTAGAATGATGAAAAATGAATAATGAGCAATCAGCACTAAAATAATAAAAACCTAAATCAAGTAAATAGTTACTAAACTGATCAAACCAAACTCTTGGAGCTTGTCGTAAACCATATAATGCTTTATTAAGTTTGCAAACATGATTAGGATAATTTTCATTAGAAAAACCAGGTGGTTGCTCCATAAAAACAGGTTCAGATAATTTACCGTGCTAAGAGGCATTTTTTTACATCTAGTTGGCGAAGTTCTCAATTATATGCAAGTGCAATAGTAATTATTATTCATATGGTAGTAGGCTTTATAACAAGCTAGAATGTTTTAGAAAAATCAATTCTAGGAACTTGATTAAATCCTTTGGCCACTAAACGGGCCTTTAACCTTTCCAAACTACGATCAGAATTTAGTTTGGACTTGAAGACCCACTTACAACCCACAATATTCATGAATGTTTTTCTTGGAACCAAATTCGATGTATGATATTCGTTGAGGGCCTTCAACTCTTCATGCATAGCTTGAAGCCAACTAGGACGTCTTTTTGTTGTCTTCACATATTTAGGTTCTAGAGATATGGTAGTTGTATGATTGTCCTATTTAGGATTTGGTTTGGTTATGCCATCCCGCAGTCAAGTGACCATAAGATGACGAGTTTGTTGAGGTCGTAGAAGTATCAGAGGAATTAAGTGAGTGTGAAGAGATTAAATTATGATCATGTTTTGTGGGCAAAACATTCTTAGCGTTTGGAGTAGTTGTAGAAGGTAAGGTGTCTTGTTGGTCAATCATATCATTTTGAGTATCATTAGCGAGTCCATCATCATATGGTGCATGGATAGAAGGATGGTTAAGATTTACCTCATTTGAGTCCAACGTTATGTGAACGGTGGGGATTTCTTAACCTGATTTGTAGGATACTCCAGCAAAGTGGTTAGCTCAAGTGTAGAATCACACGGTGAGAAAAAAAATTTCAGGTTCTTGAAAAGGAAAATAGTGCTCATAAAAAATTACACTTCGAGATAAATATATTCTGTTTTATCTGTTGATTCTCACTGTGATATCCTTATTGGATCTTTGGCTTCAAAGCCAAATGTCATCTTAATGTCATGGTAACACAAAATTCCAATGCTGTGGCGCAAATATTTTTTACCTTTAACATAATCACTTGTGATATCCTTTATGTTAAATAAATTTCTCTTTTCAAATTCAAACTTTGTTCTACTTAATGAAGTTTTATGGACAAGTTGACAATGGAAAGTATATTTTCCAATTTAGATAACCAATCCTGTACTGTTCACTTTACACAGGTTATTGGTGTATTATGACCAGTGACCACAAGTCACTTACATCAACTTTATATATTTGGGTGCTGAGACAGATCCACTTAGAGCATTCTGTTTGAACTACACGGCCTATTCTTCTAGTTAATGTCAAATTTTCAAGACAGTGAATGTTGTAGGATGTGTACGTGTGGTCTCTCTTGCATGTTTGTCTACAAGAACTAAAAATTTTCACATAAGTTCTGGTTCGTAATATCATCATTTATCTGACTGCAGCTATGCAGCAACAATTGGAGCACGGCTTTTCGTTACATCTGCCAAATCAGGGGAAGGAATAGAAGCAGCTTTCCTTTATATAGCTTCAAGTGAGTTGGCATATACCTATCTCCTCTGTATATTTACCTATGGTGCAAATTCTATTAAAAAAAGGGACTTTGTATTTGATCCAACTGTGATAACCTATGTTGTCAAGATACTTTGGGTAGTAATACTCTCTTGCGGTATTATGATAAGCAGAAAGCGTACCGAAGCGGGAGAGTAGAGCGGCAAAATGTGCCATGTCTTTTTTGAATGATGAATAAATTATAATGATTGAAAATTTTGATAAATAGAATATTTAGAACAAAAGTATGTAAGAATAGCAAAGATGTTTTTCGTCAATGATTCCAATGAAGTTTTTATTCAATAATATAAATATATTGAATCATTTTAAATATAAGGGCCAAATCAATATTGTTATATAACAATATGATTCAATTCTTCAATCATTTACCTATGAATACAAAAAATTGCAATATTCAATTCAATAAGGGCCTTATCCCAATTTTTAACCCGCTAAAAAACGGGTTTAAGCCGGGTTTCAAGCACATAAAGTGGGCCAAAGCAAGGCTTCAAGCCTTAAACACTACAGCTATAATGGTCTATTGCGGCGTTTATGACTACTCCTATAGAAAGAGCGGCACTTTCCGAAAACTGCCGCAATAACCTCCGGAATAAGTATCGCTGCTAGAGTCGGATATTATAGCAGCTCTACTTAGTAAATGCTGGTATTAGCATATAGTGGCTGCAACCAAGTGGTGTTGCCACTGTAGACCTTCAAAAGTAAACAAAATTATGCTAAAATGCATAAATGGAAAGGCACATGAGAGTGCCCCATAAGTCCCGTTACACATCCAAAAATATATATCGGCATCTAAACAATTATTTCGTTACAAAAATCAACGAAACAAATATTTATTACTACCAACCATACCATCCATGTTGATAAATTTTTTTAAATTGTTAACTGGTAATGGAGGACACAACCAAAAGATCAGGCATAAAATTAAGCGCCAACATTGATCACAACCTATAAACAAGTGATATTAAAACAAGATAACGTGCTTTCTCTTGATCATATGTGTATCCAAATAACTATCTAAATCAATACCTTGGTGCATCAGGACTTGTTCCCAAAATATTTAATAAACACTATTTACATTTGTAATGGCATGTAGAACATGGCCTTGTTTTCAGAAAAAGAAAGGAATTGAAAGATTTTAATTGGTTTATTGTCGATTGCAACCAACTCATTGCTGTTGGCAGATCCAAGCTCGTCGTGGGTTCTAGTCCCACTAAAATCCTAAGGCCCATACGTCTTGTTTTCTTCTGATTGCGTTGTGGCGACCGTATATACCGTTATCTCATTTGGAAATTGTATTGCATTATAATAAACACTAGATTTATGCAAAATGGGAGAATTCAAGCTCTTAGCTCACAAACCAACAAATTAATTTTTTAACCTAATAAATCTTCCTCCTAAGAGAAAATAGGAAAAAACCTAGAATACTACATTTATGCTAACAAGTCAATTGATACGATGATAAGTATTACAATATTGTACCACATGACTATAGCCATTTTCATACAATTTGCAGTATCTCCCTTGACTTGCCGTAACATCTGAGGACATAAAAGTTTTTGAAGGAAAAAGAACAGAAGGCATGCTTATATTTACAGCCTAAGATTACCAACCATTTAGAATGGTGATGGTGGCATTCTGTATACAAATAAAAGAATAACAATCATAAAAAAATTGTTTAATTTATCTTTGATGAAGCTGCGGAAATTGCCATTACAAATACACCGACAAACCATTTTTCAATTGACTATATATGTGAGAAAAACCTGTTAATTTTTGCTGTGTTTATAACTATGTTTAGCAATTTTCCAAAGACTTGGTTATTTAACAAGCTTACCACCAAGCTTATGAAAAAGCATATAAATTATCAATTGAAAGCAAAGTCGTGTCAACACAATAGGAAAAAGTAGCTACTTTTGTAATTTCACATTCAGAAATCTGTTTACGAGAAGAATATATTTACTTCTAAAGAGAGAATGTGCAACTCGGTGCTTACATATTTTTATAAACCTTATATGTGTAAAGCTTCAATTGTGTCAATATAAAAATGTTATTGGGAATTGAAATAGTAAATTATGTAAATATCAAACAGAGATATTATAGCTAATAACATAGTTAAAATCTTACGAATCGCGATTCGAATCTTACGATTCGCGATTCGAATCTTACGATCCGAACAACTTCTGATACATATTGCAAGGTTGTATCAGATTACAGGTGAATCTTACGATTCATGATTCTTATCATACGATTTGATACGATTTTTACGATTTACGATTCGAATCAATTCAATATATGGGCCGTGTTTGATGTTTTTGGGTAAGTCTGAATATTTTGAATCCAATAACAAATTAAGATCTACTTTCATATTAATCTCAAGTTGGAAAAATCCCTAATTTTCCAATCCTTTCTCGGTCTTTCCCTCTTTCTTACGAAAAAGCTTTCGAGCTTACTCATCTTCGACCCAATGTCTCGCCCTCAACTTTCTTGTTACATCATCCTTGCCTCAACGTCTAACGATTGACTAATTATCTTATTTATTATGATTAATTACATATTTACATGATTTTAATGATACATATATTATTTGTTGGATTTTGCATATTTATAAGTATTTATTATGTCATTTGTGCGACTGATAAATGACTAAATACTATATTTTATATAATGTGTTGTCCTATATTGCTAGTCTGGTCATATAATTATTATATATATATGATAATAAGTTGAATTACTTCGATTTTGCACAAACGCATATCAATGGTACGCTTTACGATTCGACATGATATACGATACGATTCATAAGAAAAACAATATACGATTTGACAACTTTGGCTAATAATATATCATGAAGGTTTAAATGACCTCAAGCCATGCTATGTACAGTGTTTTAAAAAGTGGTCGAGCGGGTTTCGCCGCTCCGCTTTATCCAGCTTAAGCGAGTGATATTGCATAACTTATTTTATTGATGTATACTCCTCATAAGTGTTATAAAGAGTATATAAGTATTGTTAGAGTAAAAATACATGAATAACAATTAATACAACATTCCATCTTTTCTTTCTCTTTTTCCACATTTCTATTTTTCATGATCGACTCGATAAATCCCACGGTTATCGTTCCGATTTTGACACTTCAAAATTTTGGTTTCAAAACTCCAAAATTTTAGGTTTATCAATTTCAAGAAGTCGAGATTTAAATCGATTTCAAGCAATTCTTGATTTTTCTATTTCGATTTCGAATAGTTTTTGAATTTCAATCATGAAATTCCAATTCGATTTTGTGTCCATCTGGTTTCGAGCTACAATCTTTTAAATAATTTTTTTAATAATTTGGTAAGTATTTTTACTGATATGAGCTATAATACTTGATGTTGGGTATCGAAAAGCTTATAAGTACTATATAAGCTAATAAATTCTAAAAAAATTTGCATTGCATTATTTGACATATTTAAGCAAATAATATATTGTCTAAGCAAATTTGTTAAATTTTGGGTTAAATTTAGGTATTTACCAGTACAAAAGTAGCATAAAAAAAGTTAGATAGTAATGAGAATCATTATTTATTGACAAGAAAAGGGATTTTGATGAATCACCACTGTTCTGATTTCTGAGCCGTCTGGGTGGCCGCTTAAGAGTTTAAGCGGCGCTTAATCGTTTTTGCTCCTCGACCATTCCGCTTTTATTTTCTTCTTTTAAAACACCGGCTATGTATATACTAGATAAAACTAAATTATATTATACATGTTATACTAGAAATAAATAACCGATTCAAGAAGCATGTTAACAGAATGGCTCTCCATATTCCCTAATAATAACAAGATCGGAATAATATAAGTTCCAAGGTAAGAAAATAAAAAGGCATAGGAAACCTAAACCACCACAATTAATAGTTGGGTTAAATCTTGATCTCAATTATCACATTTGTATAAATCTCATTTCGTCGATCTTCAGAATCCTTAAGCCAAGCATATAAATCTCCATCTTCATCTAATATCAATTTCAAAGAACTGCTATCTCCTATTCAATGCATGACCAAAGCAATTTGTTCATACATGTTAAATAAATTATAAGTTGAATATACCCAAATATTTGCTAGAAACTTTTGTGCTTATGTGTTATTCGTTGCTCCAATAATGAATAAGCTTTTTTCATGAATAAGATCATAATCATCGAAAACCATTCTTTGTTTCATCAATATCGTGTTAATTGAAGAAATAATCGCAATTTTAAAGTATGTAAGTTATAACCGAACTAAATTAAAAGAAAACTCTAAATTACCTATAAGCTTAGAACCCTAAATCAAAGAACCCACCTTTTTATCGAGTACAAGTAATGAAGGCGCTCGATTCACTGCATTCTAGAAGATAGGGTATGGGAATCTTCATCATGCATGGCTTGAGTAGAATGTAGACCAAAGATTATCAAGATAGAGAGTGCGAGATCGAGAGTTTGATAGAACATAAATATGATATAATAAACTCCTCGTGCATGTTGATCAATTCTAATAGAATTCATGGATACCTGCAGGTACACATGTAACTTGTATTATACTATAATATATTTAATTCTATTATTAGGAATATATATTTTATAGGTTATAATGATTTGATATTGTCTTATTTAATATTTTATTATATTGGTATCTAGGTTGCATTGGTCAGACATCGTATGGTTTAGAAGTAAATATTGGTTTTGTAATCATAGTCCAGAAGGATATTTATGTGAGTTCAGTTTTCTTTGCAATTATTTCTTCAGGTTTTTATGATCAATGTTATATGGGGTTTAACATTACACTCAGATTTTTCATATGTAAGTCATGTACTTTGTTAAGTAATGCACAATCTATTATATTATCTAGAAAAGAAATTAATAAGTAAGTCATGTACTTTGTTAAGTAATGCACAATCCATCCAAAAGTAAAGCCTGTCACACGCAAAAGGAAATCCAAAAAAAATCTTTTACTTAAGATTCGTGCATCGCACGTGCAATTTACTAGTGGGTGATAATTAGGTGTATCAGGGTCTGATCTCTGAAGCCAATCTAATATGCATCTTTGTCTTGGATTTTGTGAGTTGTTAGAAATCAGAGAAATGTGCATAAAGGAATAACTACAATTGTAAAATAACACACATAATCACACATTGACTTTGTTCAGACCTATCTTTGGCTGTAGGATAATCCGACGCACGTTACTCACACCTCATTCCAAGCAACTCAAGTGGTAGATAATTGTCAGTTTAGTTTATTCTTAACTTCTTGATTACTGTTAGGGACATAACTCTTCAACTCTAAAGATAGTCTAGGTTGATAAAATTTGTTCGAGAATGCAATTACAGTCTTACAGATGATGTAGCTATGTTTTAAAATAATTTTCTGAGAAACTCGTGTGATACGCAAGTGTTTGGTAAAGATTGTTTTGTTATTCCAGGTATTTGTATGTGATCCATTCAAAAGTTATTTCCTGTATTCTTATATATTTTGCTTGAGTTTCAGAATCATAATATAAATGGAATCATAGTATAGTTGTAATTTCTACCTTTCTCATTCCATCTACCTGCTAAATCTACATTTTGTGTTGGCTTTAGTAGATGTTTGCTATTCATTTCTCAGCAACAATTTATGGCTGGGTTTTGGTTCCCTTCCAAACTGAACCTACAAATCTCAAATTTGCCAAGAGCTTTAAAATTATGCTTATAATCTGTAGGATTTGCCAAGAGCTTTAAAATTATGCTTATAATCTGTAGGATTTGCCAAGAGCTTTAAAATTATGCTTATAATCTGTAGGACAGGTTTTCTCTGCTCCATTTGCTTCATTTCAAAACATGAAGGATGAAAATTGATTGTGTCATTATGGTTGAAAGAGGGAGATGGTTTTGTTTGGCTTTTTCAATAATTGGGGTTTAGAGTCAAAATATAATTACTCTATAGTAAATCTAGCAATTCAATAATTGGGGTTTAGAGTTAAATATAATTACTCTGTAGTAAATCTAGCAATTCTCTTCATCTGTAATCTCTGTTACTCTAGGGAATACAGAAAATTTGGGGTGGTCTCTTCGGCTTATCTCCCTTCAGGACACTACTGTTGTTTCAACAGATTTTATAGAGGGTTGATCTTTTTTCCACCCAAATATTTAATTTTGATAAATTTCCATTCCTGTTGCATTCAGTTTATATGAGGATCTTTTAGCTTTAAAATCAATCAAAGCCCAGTTTCATTCTGCTCATACCAGATAAACAGTTTTTACTAAATGCATATTTGATTGATTTTACTGCTTTTTAGGCTCCATGCTGTGATTCCATTGCTATGTAGAGGCTTGTTGGTTACTGACAGTTTCTCTCCTGCAGGTCTTTTGCAAAAGAAAAAAGATGGTTCTGATGGACTCCTGCCCATTCCTCAAAGGAAAGGCATTTTGATTGTCGATGATGAGCAGGAGCAAGAACCTCAACCAAAATGCTGTTCATAGAGTGCATATGTTTGAATTACTGAGGTATGTTAAGGTGTTGACTGTTTTTTTGCTTACCTAATAAAAAAGTTGGATATGTTTAGAGCAAGTTATCTCTTCAAGTAATAGAGCAATATTTATCCTATCCAATTTTATTCATACCCTTGTGTACCCAAGAGATAAAAAGGAGGGACTCACATCATCTATATAGTAGTGCCGTAAATGCCGGTATAAAAAGTCTTACTCCATCAATTATGCAACCCTCTTAATAATAGGGTCGGCAATGGGACTTTTGTTCATAGATCTAAAACATTGCAGTTGGCAATTTACCGATGGAAAAGAAAAAGCATGAGAAAAAGGCCAATGTTCTTTGAGATCGTTATTCGAACCAAAGCACCAAATATTTCAAAACGCTCACAAACAATATTATGTCTCCAACACCATTAAAATTAGACCGTAGAATTGCATAAGACATTGAAATAACTGGCATACGGTCTAACTCGACCTTTGTAGTGCTCACTGAATTGCAAAGCATCTGTGTTCCTTCGATAAAACTGGCTGCTTCTGATGTATTTTAGATAATGACGGATTCAAATTTGCACCTGGTTTTCTAGCATTTCCATGCAAGAGCAGTTTGTTCTCCGATACTGCCCCTTGGTGATAAAACTGATTGTCTGACAAGTGTAAAAATATGTTGCGAGATTCAGAAGTGCCATGTACAATGCTGCATAACACCCACCTTTTTATATCATATCTCATGTAATGTGTATTGCACCCATTGCAACTTGTAATAAAGGAGGGTTGCATTATGCACCCATAAAACGCAGCCTAAAACTTATAAGGTGAATTTTATGCAGTATGGTTTTTGCTCGTTAAATTAAAGGAGCTGATAGCTACTATTTCATTTTTTCGCAGGCAGAAGTCATACATTCATACTGTAAGAAATATTTGAGCCATTGTATTTGTCTGGCATCGAAATAGTGAGAATAGCATCTTTTCTTGACTCTCTGCCATTTTGCCCCCCCCCCCCCCCCCCCCCCTTCCCCCGCGTTTTTTTTTATATATGCGATGCTATTCCTTGTGAATTGTACATAGGCATTATGCTTTGCTGTAAAAACACATTTTTAGATAAAGGCATGTATAGATGAAGAAAGATGAGGGGAATTATACAAGCTTGTTTCATTTCTTCTGTTTGGATATAGCATGGCTCTGAATCTGTGTACGTATTTTGTTGACAACTATTTGTCTACAATTTTGTCTTTGCAGGGATGCTTTCATTTCTTATGCTATTTTTCATGTTTTTTTATTTAAAAAAAAGCTTTATTGTACCCATGAATTTTTCCTGAAAGTATTAAGTTATCGTCGCTTCCTCCATTGGGGATTGAACCCGGGCATTTTCTCTAGATAAGGAAGTGCTAGGGAAGTGCCATTCAGCTGAAATTTTGTTCATTGGTGATTTAATTTTACAACGGGATCCTTATTGGATATAAAATAGCGAGTAATTAAATAACAAAACCAATTATGGAACATGGTCCGTTTGGCTTTTGACTATATTTGCGTCTTGAAGTTGGACATAGGGCTAGTAAAAAGTTTGAAGCATGTTTGATAGTTAAACAAGCTTGAACATAAGATTGAACATAAGATAAAGAGTTGATAAAATAGACAAACATGCATGAATATGTCTGCTTGAGCTTGACTTAATATGAGCCAGTTTGGGCTGTGTCAGATTATAAAATATATTCCGTCAACTCTTGTCATAACTTCGGAGATTTGGTGCAGTGGAAGGGACATTTCACATGGTATCAGAGTAACCCAGCTTAGATTCTCACCGGCGTATTAATTGCGGATTTATTTAAATTAAAAATTCCACTACACTAAATCTCAAGTTTCGGTTCTTTGATCTGTGGGGGCGTGTTAGAATATAAAATATATACTCTCAACTCTCGTCATAACTTCGGAGTTTTATGTCTTATTTAGTATTTAGTAATATGAACTTGTCGATGATATTAATTCGAAACTCAGATCATAGTAAATATTGTCATATATTGTCATACTACAATATCGAAGGTGTCGGCAGGGTTTTAAACAAGCGAAAGTTCGCTATCTTTGAACCTGTTTTTCTAGATTTTAAATAGGCTCGATGAAGCTCAAGCCTTGACTCGGGATCATTCGACAAATAAATGAGTCGAGCTTGAACTAGTTTTTAAGATCGTTTAAGTAATTGAATCAAGTCGAACAACATAAAACTCGATTCGTTTGACTCCTTTAACAACCTTAGTTGGATATAATTCAATATAGCAAATATATCATATTTTCTCATTCTTTTAGACTTTTTCATAGTCTATAAGAATTTGGAGGTTATCAAAATGACAAGCCTTTCTGTTGTCACAGCTTTCTATATCGAGAGACAATCATAAACTTTGTTAGATCTTTACTAGAGTTTTGCTTCACAACCGATCTCATTTGGATGGAAATAACTTAGATGACGATGACGTTGACGGGATAAAAATACCAAATATAGGTCTTTTGATCATCATTATACAGTGCATTGCACATTGCAGTCATTTCTTTTTATAATTTCCTGACTAACATCCTAATTTTTATTTTTTTGCCCAAAATCATTCTTGATGCCCCCAGCAAAACACCGCCCCCCCTCCCCCCCTCCCCCCCCAAAAAAAAAAGACGCCAAGATAAACGTTCTAAATAGATTTCATTTCTTATTGGATTGTATGACATTTCTACTTCGAAAGCATTTTTTCAGAGTTACTTCTAACGCGACTCATGCGAATCGAACTAAATAGTTATCGATGATTAGTAACCGATGCCTATTTATTTGGAGTGAAAAATCCTTGAATTGAGTAGTATGACAAGTTATGAGCGCCATTGTTCCCTTGAGCTGTGATTCCAATGTTTGGTTGTTTGAGTTTGAAAATGTTGTGTTGGAGGGTTTATAAATTAAGCCCACGATTATTTTGCACAAGCTCGAGTTTTGAGATGGATTTTCTCGGGTTCGGATATAGAGCTAGGTGAGCATGCAAGTGTTATCCCACAACAAAGATAAAGCTCCAAAACGAGAGTACAGCACTACCCATGCGTGCTGAAACACATCGGACACCACGCCAAGTTTAATGGCTGCACTTGTATACTTTATTGCCGGTGCGGTGGAATCCATGAAAGCTACATGGATTTCCATTGGATACAAGATGACCATGTTATTTATTACCCTGGTATCTGTATCTTATACCCCAATTTGTATCCAATAGAAATCCATGTAGCCTACATGGATTCCACCGCACCGGTAAGAAAAATATTACTCATATTTTAATTTTATATGTACTATCTCCGTTTCACAATGTAGGTCTTTTTTTGCTTCTTTCTTTTTCATCAAAATTATACCCTTTTGTAATACCATATGGCACGATTATTTGCCTTCTTTACCTTCCATTTTCTATCTAGTTCTGTATATAAATAAGTGCTACTGAGGTATTTTGTTGAATCTATACAGGTAACAGGATTCCGGGAGCTTGTGATCGAATTTGAATACAAAATCTTAAACTTCCACGGAAATACGGATATCGGAGTTTTTGCATTTTTCAAGCACCTGAAACGTTCAGAGCACATTTTCATGATACTTTCATGCCCACAGTGAAAAGCCCATGGCCCAACTCATTATTGGAGTCGCCCCTAACTGCCAAGTGGGCCCATTTGGCCCCGACAACTTGTAGGCTCCTTGTCTTGTCATGTTTTACCCACTCGTATTATTTAAATATTTTAAATAGGCCTATATAAGCATAAGATCGCAGAGGGATTAGTTTGTTGAGTTTTGGATTTAGTTCTTAGCCTAGTTCTTTTTCTTCCCCTCGTAAGCTCTCCATTGGAGAGCTTGGGAAGTGGAGGTTGAAGTTCTAAGCTTATTCTTGTAACTCAAGTTCATCCAAGTGTGAATAAAGCTTCATTTTGTTTATTTCTTTTTTGTACTTGTTATACTTGCTTGCAATTTCATACTTGTTCTTTTATTATTCATAGGCTCATTTTTATTTTCATTTCTCTTGCTTTCTTTTCTTAAAACGTTTGAGTAGTTCCTTTGGTTAAGGTGAGGGGGGATGCTGTATGATGATGGGTTCTATCTTCTTTCCTTTAATCTGGAATATGTTTGTGTTTAATATGTGAATTCAATTTCAAGAGTGCAAAGTGTTTGATGAAATGTTTCATAGGCCATGTAACTTTGAATGGTTAAACACAAACCTTTAGCATATGGTCTATGATTTCATTTTCTTCTCTTGCAATTTTGAAGTTGAGATCAATCTTTTAATTTGCTTAAACTTCTTTGCTAAACTATAGCACTTTAAGTGTTTGATGAAATGTGGATAGGATATGTAGTTTTGATGGAAGGTTTCTTCCACATCATGACATATACCTTATACTTCATACTTCAAATCTCTAGACAATGCTATAGTGAGGCAAAAACTGTTGGGTTATGCTCGCGCCCTGGCCATCAACTGTGACTGTTTGCGAAACAAAAATTTTATAAACTGGCGCTAGAACAACCCGATAATCCGGATCTACCATAAACCTATAAGCTAGCAAACTAAAGCGGAGTTAGAATGGTTATACCGAATGATCCGAATTCTTCGGTCTTCTACCATCTCCATAAGCTCCTAGTGGACACCATGATCAAGTTTGGCCTTCGGTCTCCCTCCATCGAAAATGATCCACCTGAGAATTTATAGTTCGAGCTCCTACCTCATAACCGAGATAACTAGGGTATCTAGTTCGCTAAACTAGATAGCCTAGAGCATATAGAGTCTAATGATGGATTAGTATGTCTCATAACACCTTAGCTTTCTCAACACATGAGACTTTTAGGGTGGAGGTAGAAGAAGAAAGCTAGAAAGGATGAGAGAGTGTGAAGCAAAGCCAACTCAAGTAAATGGCTAAGTGTTGTGAGCTAGAATAATGAATCATCCAACCTCAAAATATCTCACAACACCAATATAAATCAAGCATGCCACAATAGTGTAACCATGAGTCATCCTATGAGTCACCATAAAGCCATGCTTCATTTAAAGCCAAGCAACACCTCATCCTCCACCTCATTTAACCATTTATAAAGAATGATTAAAACTAAAATGAGGTGGTATCTTCTAGAAGCAACTTGTACCCCTCATCCGTGTATACATACATGTATCCGTATTCCGAAAAATACGAATACAAAGAGACGAAAATAATCCAACAATATAATACTAGAATCCGGCTTAAACCAAAGCCCACCGGTATTATCCGTCCGAATCATGATACGTGCACATATATGATCGAACCCTTCCGTAAAACCATACGGCCTCTACATCGTTTCGCCCAAAGCAGGGAAACCCTCTATATGGGACTCTAAAGACTCGTCAATACGCTGGCAGTGGGTTTAACCACAAGCATGTCAGCGGCACTAGCTGTACGTAACGGCTACCCAGGTATTGAGCGAAAGAAAGGCCGACGAGCAAACTCATTCGAACCCCTACTGAGGCTATCCGTGACAATATCCGTACAGTCTGGTCCGTTCGTCTAAGAGCATCGCATATCGAGTCTAGGAGGGTGGATAAAGTCAAACCCCTAATAACGCGATATTTCGTGTAGGTATGAAACCTATCACCACCTGAGAAACTACTGATCCAAATCAGTAATTCCCGTCCACCTTGGCCAAGGATTTCTAGTGATGTCCACCCGTCCACAACGAGACATCAACCCCCAATACTGGAAGAGACGAATCCCCGACGATCCATTCACTGCCTCCATGTGGCTCGGGACTGTACCCAACTAAAACCTGTTTGCACGACTCCTTTGAGCCGTGATAGGGTAGTAATCAAAGCACGGTGGGAACTCACACGAGACAAATGACGAACTCAGGTCGACAGACTAACCTGTACACATGTCACCTGGAAACTTCTATCTGACAATAGGTATAATACCAACTAGCATGTTCCCGGCGAGTCCTTCCAGTGTATTCATAACCCAATGACCACCTGTATACTATTTTAGGTGACTAACTGACACCAATGGCTTGTGAGACCGGCCACCGCGCTTCGTCGGGGTCTCGATAAGTACACACTAGTTTACTCTGGAGGATCGATGCCCAGTCTCCATACTCCCACGACTAGGGACATTTAAGGATGTGCTTATATTGGCTATAGTACTATCAAGACAATTATCGTAATCGCAGGCAGGTGATTATGATGATTTAGGGAGGACCTATACCGGTAGAACAGTCTTACTCGAGATGATAGTATGCTATTTGGTTTGTCTTTATCATCATATACATGTTGATAGAGGCCATATGATTCTTGCCTGACTACCAACATTATGATGGCGATCATATACGTGGGAGCTGAGGGTCTATAAGCACATCCTTAAATGTCCTTAGTCGTGGGAGTATCGAGACTGGGCATCGATACTCCAATGTAGACTAGTGTATACTGATCGAGACCCCGACGGGAGGCGGTGGCCAGGTCTCACAAGCCATTGGTGTCAGTTTGTTCACCTAAGATAGTATACAGGTGCTCATTGGGTTATGAGTACACTGGACGGACTTGCCGGGAACCTGCTAGTTGGTATTATACATATTGTCAGATAGCAGTTCTCAGGTGACATGTGTACAGGTTAGTCTGTCGACCTGAGATCGTCATTTGTCTCGTGTGAGTTCCCACTGTGCTTTGATTACTACCCTACCACGGCTCAAAGGAGTCGTGTAAACAGGTTTTAGTTGGGTACAGTCCCGAGCCACATGGAAGCAGTGATCGGATCATCGGGGATTCGTCACTCCTGATATTGGGGGTTGATGTCGCGTTGTGCACGGGTGGCCATCACCAGAAATCCGTGGCCACGGTGGACGAGAATTACCGATCCAAGATCGATAGTTTCTCAGGTGGTGATGGGTTTCATACCGACACTAAATGTCGCGTTGTTAGGGGTCTGACTTTATCCACCCCCTAGACTCGATATGCGATACTCTTAGATGAACAGACCGGACTGTACGGATATTGTCACTGTCAGGCTCAGTAGGGGTTCAGGATGAGTTTGCTCGTCGGCCTCCCTTTCGTTCAATACCTGGGTAGCCGTTACGTATAGCTAGTGCCGCTGACGTTCTTGTGGTTAAACCCACTGCCAACGTGTTGACGAGTCTTTAGAGTCCCACACAGAAGGTTTTCACGGTTCAGGAGATATGGTGTAGATGAGTATGTTGGTACATACAGGTGTCCGATTAAATATGTGCACATGCTGCACAGACTTTAATCGGACAGTTGATAATACTAGTGGCTTAGGATTGAGCCGGATTATTAAATCAGGTTTTGATTTAATAATTTATATATGTATTTATATATATGTATTCTATTATTATTGTTCACTATTCATTTTCTTTCTTGGCTATTCGTATTTTTGTACGAATACGCGTATATGTATTTCGATACATGTACCGGGTTGTATTCCGTATTTATACGGAATAGCTTCTAGAAGTGGACATCTCATTTGTATGATTTTACTTTTTTTGGAAATTCATTTGTTTCACAAATGAGGTGGAGGAGTGAGGTGGCATGAGCATGGGTCATGGCATGTAGAGAGGTATGGCTTGGAATTGTTTATTTGGAAATTGAGATGAGATATTTTTTTGCATGAGAGAGAGAGAGAGGCAGCCACTTCTTAAGCTCCTTGGCTCATTTGTTTTACTTACTTGATTCTTCACTTTCTCTCTTCACTCACTCAATTCTCACTTGGGGACTTAGCACATTTCTTGAGTTGCTCATGCCACATGTTTCCTCACCTCCTTCTTCATCTTCTATGGTTGCTTATTGAGCATATGTGATGAGAGAAAATTATAGTGACACATTCCTACACCTCAACTCTCCATTGCTAGCAACTTTGGAGCGTCGATTGCCTCGCTCGACGAGGCTGAAACTTGCGCCGTTTCCCTTAGGTGGATCATCGTAGATGGAGGAAGACCGGCAACAAAATTCGATCAAGGAGCCACTAGGAGCTTGGGGATGATAGTTGAAGACCGAAGGACATGGATCAACTCGGTATAACCATTCTAACTTCTTTTTATAGCTTGCTAGTATAGGGTTTAGGGTAGCGCCAGTTTAAAAAAAATTTGTTTCGCATTTGGCCACGTTTTGATGGCCGGGGCACTGCCGTAACCCAACATGGTATCAGAGCTAGCCTTTAAACCCTAAGCTATCTTGTTTAGACAATGTTAATGTATCGAAACCGAAACAACTCCGAAACAGTGCACTGCACATTCCAGTCTCTGTCGATATTTAAAGTCTTCAAAAAAAAATTTAAGCAACTGCAGAAGACTACTTGTATGACCATTAGAACATACCCCAAATACGAACCCATTCCACCCGTTTTGACCCGAGCACATGCTCACAAAATCCGAGCCGGACGGCCTGGGGAGAGAGTTAGGGCTTCGTATTTTGGGTGTGGTCTAGTCTCTGGAATTTTGGTTCAGTGGTATTGCTTGTTTTGCCCAGTTTGGATATAGCGTTGTCTTTTTGTTCAGGGGCAATTCGGGGTGTTTCGAAGTCGATAATTTAACACTGTTTAAATGTTTACAGTACTTACATTACTATCTGCGACTGTGAATGTCATTAGATCGGTACAACTTGTCTAATTTCTGTAGTTCTTTTAGACGGGTTTACGAACGTGACATTCACGTTGATATTCTGTGTTGTGCTGTGTTGTGGTTGGATCGTCTTGATGGATAGCTATGGTGCAATGATAGTACAGTTTAGTTCCCCTTTTGTCCTAATGGACACTGAAAAACATACAATACTTTGTATAATTACCCTATGTTTAATAACTCAAACTCTGAGCGTCGTAGGTTGAAAACTGTACTATGGTTAAGAAGAATTACACCGCTGTTGAATGCTCCTTACCCAATCATCAACTGATACAGATAAATGTCATAGACATAATTTCAAAAAGTTATATCTCACTTTATAAAATAAACGTACAGATATATCAGTTTGAAATTGGTGCATAACAACGGATATTCAAAACCAAATATTTGCCGTCTGGCAAAAAATCAGGCGATTTCCTCAAATATCACCAATTACAATGAATTTCGACATAATGAGGATATAATCACCTAATTCCCAATATCTTACTCCCACACATCATCTGTAACGCCATACAGATGTGAGAATCATTTGGTAAATACATACCCTGGAGTAAGGATCTAATTAGGAAATCAGTTTTCAATTAACAGCTCACAGTGAAACTGAAACATGAAAATGTTTTGAAGGAGTATCCGGGTATTCCTAGTAATGCCTCTTCCACTACCCAGATTCATGACTATAACTGTATATTTCTTTGCCATCTTTCTAATCCCTTTATTTGTCTTTACTCATTACCTTCTGTACACCACACTTAGGGTAATTGATTTTCTTCCTTCCCTGCCTTTCGGCACCAGCCTAAGGTTTGGAAGAAAATTATCCAATAAGCGTAATAGGTGTATCCTCCTAATCCTAGGAGCCCTCGCAACCCGAGAGAAGGTAAAGGGAAAAGACAACTGAATAATCCTTATTCTATTTCTCTTGAACCAGAAACCATCCTCGAACTGGAACAAGTTCTTTCGAGTTCGTATGTAACTATACGATGGCGTATCCAATAAATGTGGATCTTCATAGTGATACGGAATGTTCCGGAGAAATGCAAATGTGTAGTAGGAGTGGCGATGATATACGCGGTTTCGTCATGAATGATAGCAGTCGCAATTTACTTTGCCCTCTTTCTAATCCCTTTACTTGTCTTTACTTATTACCTTCTATACACCACACTTAGGCTAATTGGTTTTCTTTCTTTCCTACCCTTCGGCACCAGCCTATGGTTTGGAAGAAGACTATCTGATAAGTGTAATAGGTGTACTCTCCTAATACCAGGAGCCCACGCAACCTGAGAGAAGGTAAAGGGAAAAGACAACTGAATAGTTCTATTCAATTTCTCCAGAATCGGAAACCATCATCGAATCTGAAACAAGTTTCTTCGAGTTCGTATGTAACTATAAGATGGTCATATCCAATAAATATGGATCTTCGTAGCGATACGTAATGTTCCGGAGAAATTCAAAGGGTAAAACTAGGAGTGGCAATGATATATGCAACTATGACAATCCAAAAGCCAATGCGGTTTAAGAAGGTTCGGTAAACATGGTTCATGAGTTTTAGTCTAGGGTCGGGCCATGGTCGCTGCCAGAGAGAGAGAAGAAACACTCAGCGTGCACTCTGATCTCAGAATGGTTAATCACTTTATCTAATCAGGATGTCTCCTACTGTTTTCTCGAATTCTCCTCCAAACCCAAAAGAAGAATTAGTCGGGATCATCTAAAATCACCCGATGAGTAAACATACTCATCAGTGGGAATCGGGATCTAACTATTATTGCTGGGTTCCCTAGGGTCGCCGCTGGGTTTCGGGAGGCATCGACCATGCCATTTTATAAAATTGGCGCGCTAAAGAACCCTAACCTAGAATCATAACTAGAGAATTAGACGAAGCTAAAATGTAAACATCTTTACATCTAAGTGAACAAGGAATACAACCTTTGTAGACCAGTCCTTCACTTCAATAGCTCCGTGTAGTAGTCCCTTCGCTCCAAGTAGTGTACTCCCAGACTCTAGAAAGGCTCCACAAGATGAAAGGAACAAGCTTTCTTGAAGTCTCCGAGGACGAAGATGATCTACGTCGAGGAGACACCAACTCAAGCTACCTCTTCATTAATATGGAATTAGTGAAGCAAACACCCTAAACTAAATGGCTAATCTAGTAGAGGATGATGAAGTAGGAATTTTGCTCACTTTAGAAATATTTTTCTCACTCATTTTCTTCACTTCACAAAAAGCTAGAGAGCTACAGGAAGGAGATGAAGAAAAGCAACAATGGAAAAAGTCAAGTGTAGAATGGGAACCATGGGTGAGTTAATATCATATACTAACCCATGTAGAGACTAAACCATGACTAATCATAATTGTTGGGTTAATAAATATCTTAAGTAAAACAAAATTGGTGGATTTAGTCATTGATTCTACAAGCCTCCACTAAGTATCAACCAAGACTAATTTCCACCCAATTTTGAATTACTTTAAATAAATAATACTCTTGATTATGTTAAGCATGGTGTGAGTCTCATACATCCATGTCACATGTATCGTCTAGCATAATACAAAAAAATGTACATAAATATATAGCACATGTATACTAAGTGTACATAAATGAGAAAAAGAAATCTTAAGTGAGCTAATATTAGTTAATGTAAGATAATATATCAAATATATAATTATACATTAAATTATTAAATCAATACTTGATTTAATAATCCAGCTATATCGCATACAACCGATTAATATCAAATGTATCAACTTATCGAATCAACACTTGATTCGATAACCCGGCTATATCACATATAACCGACCGATATAACATATTGCGAGAATAGAATACGGTATCATATACACGTATTAATCTCGGTCCCGCACATATCACATATGTTCTCCTACTTCGTTTCGCTTGAGCCAGGAAACCTCTGTGTAGGACTTTAAAGATTCGTCAATACGCCGGCAGCAGGTGGTGATCATATCAGTCACCCACAAGCCGCAAGCGGTCTGCTAAACGTAACGGCCGTCCGGGTATTGAGCGATCAGAAGATCAACAAGTAAGCCTGCTCATACTCCTGCGAATCCAATAAGTAACACTACCGTACAGTCCCGTCTCGTCGTCAGATATGTCACATATCACAGCCTGGGGGTGGTATAACGTCAGACCCCAATAGCCTGATAATTCATGCCAATGTGAGGCCCATAACGGTTCGAGAAACTACTGATAATACTTACCAGTAAAACTCAGCAGCCCTAGCCAGGGATTTCCTGTTATGGCCAATCGAATATAGCGCAACATCAACCCTCAATACCGGGAGAGACGAAATCCCCTCCTATCGCTCATTGCCTCCATGTGACTCGGTACTGTACCCAAAAACCACCGTTTTGCACAATCTCTTGAACGTGGTAAGGTGGAAATCAAAGCACAGTGGGAATCACACAAGACTCTATGACGATCTCGGGTCTACAGACTAACCTGTACCAGTGTCACCAGAGAACTGCTATCTGACGATAGGTATAATACCATCTAGGAGTTCTCGGCGAGTCCGTTCAGTGTACCCAGTCTCCACTGAGCACCCATATACCATCTCTGATGTCAAACACCAATGGATATGGGATCATCCATCGCCCATCATATGGGCCGAGAAGCGTATACGCTAGTCTACTCTGGAATATCGATGCCCCGTCTCGATAATCCCACGACTAGGAACAATTGAAGGATGTACTTACCGACTACCCTTGATCCACTAGTATAATCTGCATCATAATCCTGGTAGTCAAGTACTCATCTTAAGGGCTTTATCAACATGTAACAGAGAGAGACAATAAGTGTACATGTTAAGATAAAGAGCAACCAAATAGCATACTATAATGTCGAGCAAGAAAGTCCTCCCTATCTATGTCCAAGCATCCACTATAATATACATCACATGTATAATAATGGCCTCTAGGGCATACATATAACTAACAATCTCCCACTTGCACTAAGGCCATTTGTTGTAGTATCTCATATCCAACGCCCCATAAAAGTCTCTCTAAAGAAAGGCCTCTGTGAGTGGATCCGCCGTGTTGTCCATCGCGTAACCTCTCCTTACCTCGATCCCTTGGAGATCAACCATCTCCCTGATCAGGTGATACTATCCTCAGAATATGTCTGGATCGCTGATGGGACCGGCGTTCCTAGGCCAAAGCCACAACTCCATTGTTGTCACAATAACAGTTATTGGACACTCAATGGTAGGAACCATGTTCATCTCATGAACAAGAATTATCCAGACATCCACTTTGGTAGAATCGTTGGTAGCGATGTATTCATCCTTTATCGTCTAGTTTGCCACGTTATCTAGCTTGGAACTCTTCCGACATACCGTCCCTCCAATGAGGGTAAAGACAAATCCCGAGACTGACTTTCAGTCGGCCATATCACTCTGGAAGATAGAATTGGTAAAGGAATCCTACTGGAGTTCACCGTCACCAAACCCCAAGAACATTTCTTTAGTGCTTCTCAAGTACTTAAGAATGTCCTACACAGCTGTCCAGTGATTTTTCCAAGATCCGATTGATTCCTGATCACTACACCTAGTGAGTCAGGCTACATCTGGTCTGGTACATAACATCACATACATGATAGAGTCTACTGCCGAAGCATAGGGTATCTGTAACATTTCAAAAAAATAAAATATTATTTTTGGGAATTTTCATAATTTAATATTAATTTTTAATGAATATTTTAATAGTCGGTATAATTAAAAATCGATAAATGGTGAAAATTCTGAAGAAAATTATGGAAATTCTAAAATAGGTTATTTTGTGGAAATATGTCATTTTACAGTTTTTATGATAAGTTATATGCGACTTTGGTGTTAATCGTGATTAAAAATCGCTAAGTGGATTTTTGGCTTTTTGTGCAAAAATGCGCACATGACATTTTCTACACTTGTTACAATTGTTTCATGTTTTGGACTCATGGTGGCCTAGGGTTGGACCATGCTTAGGTGACCATGGTGGCTTAAACCTTTTGGTTATGTTAATTAACTTAATTAAGGGTTTTAGTTTTAGATTTAAATTAGGGTAGGGGTTGACTAGTAGGTAGGTGAGAGAGAAAGAGAGCCATGATGGTTTTGGGCATGCTAACATCTAATGGAAAGATAAGGGTGAGGGGGGTTAACTTGAGGTTATGCCTTAATCCATTGTTTCTTTCACCCTCCTTCTCATTGATCACATCTCTCCCTCTCACTCACTCACAACTCTTACACTCTACCATAATACAACCCTCCCCTCCCCCACAACAGCCCCAGCAGTAGCAGCTGCTGCACCCACACACAAAAAGGAAAACAAAAGAAAAAAACATCAGCACATCAGCCCCATTATCAACACTTCAGTCCCAACTCCCTATCAACATCAGATCCTACAACTCTACACCCTACATCAGGTCCCTTCACCCTACAACAGCCCCCAACTTTCCACTTCAGCCACCTTCAGCAGCCCATTACCTCAGCAGCAGTAACATCAGCCTCAGCTGCTGAAACTGCATCAGCTCAACATTTCAGCCATTGTATCATCAGCTGAAGCAACATCATCCACCAAAACTACTACATCAGCAGCAACTCCATCTC